>ML778559.1:94061-139954 GCA_009831015.1 Picea engelmannii | reverse complement strand
TAATCACGATCTCAATAAGAAATTATCAGAGAAGGATGAATAGAATTGTCGCCTAAAAGCTCATAATCAAATTTTATTCACCCGAATTAAAAATATAAAGAGTGATAAGAAGATGATACAAGACAAGTTAGAACAACTTATCAATGAGGAATCATTGGTAGATAAAGAGACAACGAATGAACCTATGGAACTACAAAAGTATTCAAATGGAAAAAACCTGATGGTGGATAAAGCAATTAATACAGAGCCAGTCAACCTTACATATCAAAGGGATTCAATTGGTCTAAAGAGGTCTTCACATGTTGAAGTAGAAACAAGCCAGGCTATGAAGAAGACTCAATTCCAAGTGTTAATCAAGAAGAAGCTACAAGTATACGAAGTAAAGATCAAGTTGCAAGAATGCCTTATCAACATCCTAATCACAAAATTTGATACTTCAACCAATCAACGTATCAAGAGAAAAAAAATGACTAATATGCCGAAGAATATTACTTCCACTACAAGTGGTGCTCAAAGTAGAAGCTATCACGGGAGTCGAAATACACCAAGTTTTTTCCAAGAACCCTATAAACACCCAGTTCTACAGAAGATCGAATTAGAGTGGGCAGACTCTTTTACAATTCGACAGTTTTGCTCAGCGATTAGAAGATCCTATCATCTCAGGTCTTCAACGATCACTAACTCAAGAATGAATAATCAAGAGACAATAATTACAAGCCAGAATAAAAAATAAGTCTTCCATAAGGTATGCTTTGAGGACAAAGCATTTTTAAGGGAAGACAATGTTATGAACACAATATATATAGAAATAGATATAATTAATAATAAGTAAATATAATAAATAAACACATCATAAATCAAAAGTCATGTCTTATCTAAAGGACGTGTCTATTCATGAAAGGGCACCCCCTGTAAGGATATATAAATGTGCCCTCATTCTCATTGTATTCATCTCATATTATATTCATATACATTATTTAATATATTATCCTTTATGGATTATAACCTGTTATCTTACCTACATTGGGTATTTACGTAAGTGAATCGAGTTGGTTCACCACAGAGGGAAAACACAATACCAACATTTTCCATCACTTTATGGTTCAACGAAGACATTCCAATCGGATCACTCAGCTCAACTTTTCCAAAGTAATTAACTCACTTCCCATCATGATATTGAACATGAAATAATATCTTTTCTCAGTACCCTGTTAACTAAACCTCAACCAAACTGCTCAATCGTCATTCACTCCATCACCCAACACATCCCATTGATTGTAACTAATGATTAGAATGATAGTTTGTTGTGCCCCATATCCCTTGTTGAAGTAGAGGCGACCATCGTGGGCCTCGCCCCAGGAAAATCCCACGGTCTCGATGGCTTTACCACCGATTTTTTCCATCATTGGTGGCCCATTGTAAGAATGGATGTGTGGGATCTGGTCTCTGAATCTCAAAGAATTTTCAGAATCCTCCCCACTCTGAATGCTACTTTCATTACTATCATTCCTAAATAATCTCAAGCCACTTACCCTTTGCAATTTCGTCCCACAGCCCGATGCAATGTTTTATACAAAATCATTATAAAGGTCATTTCCTCTTGACTAAAACCCCTCACGCATATATTGGTGGGTCCTGAATAATCGAGATATGTAGAGGGACACCAAATCTTGGACAACATTCTCTTGGCCAATGAGGCGATCCACTCTTTGAAAACTACCAGAACCTCGAGAATGCTTATCAAATTAGATATGTCCATGGCTTTTGATAAGTGAAGCTGGCAGTATATAAGGGAAATTCTATTAGCTTTTAGATTCCATTGCTCCTAGGTCATTTGGATTATGCAACTCATATCCTAATCCTTTTTCTCCATTCTACTCAATGGCTTCCTCGCACCCCCTTTTCGACCATCTAGGGGTATTTGGCAAGGTGACCCTTTGTCCCCCTTTATTTTCATTCTTATGGAAAAAGGTTTAGGTAGAAGCATCAAAGAGACCATTCTCTGCCAACGTCTTCAAGGGATTTCTGTGTAATTCCTCCTCGCCTTTGTCCCATAACCATATTGTGGATGACACAGTGCTAATCTGACCAAGGATTGACAATGAATCATGTTGATATGATCTTGCAAAAACTAGTCTTTCAATCCACACAACATCAAATGAAATTACACTCAAGAATTAAACAAACTCACACCAACATTAAATGAAATCATAACTCCCTAAAAATGGTTACTCATCTAACAATGGATATTCTTTGGTAGAATTGTAGGTTGGATATAGATTTTACATTCAACAATACTCTGTTGGATCCACTATGTTGGTTAGGTTGACAACCTTTAACCAAAACATAATTATTAGAACTAAAACCAATGCATGCAGACATGATATTTTTCATGGAAAATTGTTGATCAATGAAAGATTGGTATTGATTACATGAACAAATGCATCTTTGACAATTATGTATTCACAATATCACCATTTAAATTAATAATCAATCAAGCACGAAGTCCTTGTTCTCACAAGCAAGAATTAACCACACAACATAAAAACATGGTGACATTAACCAATCACTACTGCTATATTATATCACACTTACTATAGGAATCGATTTTGAAACTATACGAGTAACAAATTCGAACTTAGCTCTAATACATAAAATAAACTAACTAGGGTGCTACTTCTGAGATGAAGGGGGCCTTGCCTTCCCTCATAAGTGCGCCCACTACACACTTACAAATTCAGAGGCTCAGAAGACAATTATGAATAAACTTGTCTTATATTCCAGAATCAAAACATAGTACAAATGTTGAACAGAGTTCGATCCCTCTCCTTCTTATCATTGCTATCAATCTTCCCCACTTAACAATTTATCTGGTCATAAATTTATATAAGGAGAGATGGGGGTGGATTGGAACAATCTCCCCCAAAATCTAAACACCCAATAATGAATGGATTCCAAATCTTATCTCTTTGTGTTTTTAGCAGATATTTGGTTGAATAAACAACTCAAATCTAATTACATTAACTTGATTTGATTTCTTGTTTGGTTGGGCACTCAATTTGGTGCATCTTTGGCTGCAACTAGGAAAATATGCTTAAAATAACTAGCCATGTCTCCCAAACCATGCATTTTTTGAGGAAATTATTTGATTTCAACTAAATGAGGCTATTTTGCACAAAACCCATATCTTAGATTTCTGAGATTCACCCTCATCTCCTCGAAAGTCGCACTGGAAGTTCGTTGGTCAGTTTTTAAGCCCGTCCGGGCATCTTGTGGATTGGAAACATGAGGAATCAACATGGGCATATTTTGGATAACATGAAAGCATAACAAGATCGTTCTTAACAAAATTGGTGTGCCCAAATTTGTTCATAAGGCGCACAACTATGCTAACAAACGAGGCACCATAAAAAACCATCATTAGTAAACTAAGCAATATTCTAATTAATTTATTAAAAATAATGGAAATAACAAGAATAAACTATGTAGACATGTACAGGGGGGGTTTCAGTGTGTTTATGGAGAAAAATGGTTAAAAATGATGACAATGGGTGAATGGGATGATGTGAAAACATACAATTTGAATAGTAAAATCATGATAAATAAGAGGCCCAACATCTCCCGCACACCTGAGTCTTTGCATGTCCACATGCAAACAAAATAAATAATACCAGTGTTGAAGGTCTACTGAAATCAAGATTACTCTAGTGTACTACTAGAAACAAAAGTTGTTTCAAAATTGACATTGGTGTACCACTGGAAACTGAGGTTCCCATAATAGTCAATGTTGAACCAAAAAAACCGACACACCTATAGTGGATGTCGATTGACACCATTCTTACAAGCTCTAATAAGGTTGCACTCTCTTCTATGTTGAAGACTTATGATTCTCATCACAGGTCATTCAATATTACAAGAAGTTCAAGGACCAAAGTCGAAAATACAAACCAATATAAAAGTCCCATTGCTTTAAATCCACAAATGAAAATACGAAAAAGTTTACAAAGCAAATTGTTGTCCTCCTCCACTTTTCCAGAAAGAATATCCTCCCATACCTTCTTGAACATTCGGGATATCCATAGTTTTGCTTTTGACAGAAATTATGATTAGCTTTCCTTTATTCTTTGTTCTCTGTTGAAAACGCACAGTGGATGCCATTTTCATTGTATTTATTTGATTGCACAATTTGGGCTTTCCTATTGTTGTTATTGTTTAACATTAAACATGTCACATAGATCTGTTGTATATCTACTACAGGGAATATATGAATAACCTCATGCATACATATCATATCTAGCTGGTTTGTGACTTCTCAGGAAAATATCAACTGAACTTTTGGCTTCACACCATACTATGATGCACATGAATAATATGGAGGTGAAAACGATGCCTACTAGTTCAATTTGTTCTTCTCTAATAAAAATAATCTTGTGTCACTTATTAGTCCCCTTTTGAGATATTTGACAGGAACAGAGATAAACGACACCATCAATCCCCGTAAAAGGTTAATTGCCGCTAATTTCACACCACCATATTTCACTTTTCTCAATCGCCTGCATCTGTGTAAAGTTTCTTTTATAAATTTTTCCATTAGTTGGGCCAATCCACTAGCTATCACAACAGTATGGAAAGAAGGCCAGATCCATGCTATAATGAAAGTCCTGAAGACACTTCAGCCAAAGGAAATATTTTCCAAAAACAACATTCTTTTGTGAACTCTACAACAACCAAACTCATTTCAACAAGTCTTTCAACCTATTCAAGAACTCAACAAATAACTAATGATATTCATGTGCCTCATGCTGCTCAGTCAAAACAAGTTGCCCACTGTGAAATTTTTCCAAGATAAATTAAATAGAACATAATTGAAATGAGAGTTGTAGGTGAGGATTGTACATAGTTTACGATTGATGATGTAAAAGAGAGCAATTGCACTTCTCATACCTAATCACAAACAATTGCAAGAATGTATGAACAAAAGTTGCTACAACCCCTTTCTCTTTGTGGCCCCGTACCCATGTATTTTTGGCTTCCATTAATAGTTTGAAAATGTTTATTTGAATGAACAGTTGTTTATGATACATAGTCCAAGTATTGCCCCATGTGATTTATGATCCAGTGCTACAAACATGTACCATGAAGTCAAGCCATTCCGTGTGTGAAATAATTCGTTTTTCTCAAGATCATCACTTTGATAGTTCATTAAGGAGAGTGCTTTCATATTTTGAATCAAACCCATCACAAATAAAATGTATGTCATTCCAAGGTGAGCAAGATATGGGAGAGGAAATATGGATCTACCCATATTGTATGGAAGCAACGAGACAAAGTTAAACAAGGGAGTGGTGATATCTTAGAAGAACAACTTTCTCCTTTGCACAACATTATGATCGAGGCAAACAATAAGAAGATCACATGGAAGGAAAGAATTTGCAAATAAATAATGAATCATAACATGGAGCTCAACCAGAGCAAGGGTGATTTGATAATGGGAATTGGTCATAAAATTACGAAGTCTGAAAACAATTATAGCATGTGGAATTGGTCATTAAATTACATGCGAGAGGACAACCATAACAAAAGAAGGTGGTTTATAAGGTTGATAAAAAGGTCTATATAATAGGGTAAAACACAAAGATCACATGCTTACAGTAGTTTTCTCATCAAAATTTCCAAAAATTTTAACAAATCAAAAGGTTTAAAAGTTGGTTTTACCTCAAGTTTACCTCTTGAAGTGGTTGCTGTGATAAATTTGAATTGTGTTGAGGATGATTACTTGTGCAACCCTTCTTCCTTAAATTCTGCGCATACTAAATGAAGTGTTGATCTCTTACATAAACATAGGTGGCTTGTACAACCAGACTCTAGGGATTTTGACAGTCTAGATTCACATGCCTTTACTCTTTCTTATACTGTAGATTATCTGCTAAAACTAAAATGAGCTGAAACTAAAAATATGGAAAAAAATATGAACTAACACACTTGCTAAAATTTAAGACATATGCATGCTTGTTATATATTGTTGAAAGTATTCATCTTTACCCCCTTAATATACAACCTTGTCCATGTGAATGAATGTTCTTGAAGTCGAACATGGAGAAGACTCATTGCAATACCAACCATTAATGAATGTTGTTAACCAACATGACACCTCTCATCATTAATGTCAATGAGTGTCAAAGTAATTCTAATGCATCACGTTAGGCACAAATATATGTGATGGCATCGAGTGACTTGCAAGATTTGATAGTTAGGAGGCATTAATGCATCCCCACTGTTGTTAGTGAGGAAACCTATCATTAAGGCATACAAGTTCCAAGGCATTATCAAAATCTCTGATCTTGGTACCGAGATAAGGAGTTGGAGTCGACGGGCCAAGATTGTCAGAACAAAGGCCTTAAGGAACAATCCATCAATCCAACACGATCATAGAACCAAAAAGATTTGAAGAACCATAATAAAAGATTGAACCAACATGTAGAAATTTATTATGAGTTTTACTCGCCAGTAACCAAGTTTTCAAGGAAAACTCGTGCCAATTGTGCCAATAAACTGGTTTTCACAACTGGACTTATTTTTCTCTTTACTATTTTATTTATTTGTTTATTTTTCTACCTTGTTTTAGTCTACTTGAAAGAAAAGAAATTCTCTTTCAAGTGTAGAAATAATTTCAATGCATTCATTTACATAATAATATCTCAATTAAACTCATATCCAAATCTGAAGAGTATACCTTGATAAGTACTAGGATATGAGAGGCCAACTGCTCTTATGGACATAATGCTAAGAATTTTCGAAATATGGAGTGGTGTTGTGGATGAATGATTGTTTGGAACCAAGTTTCAATATAGTCTTTGTCTCCTCGACTTCCCTTGGTTGTCATGCCATAAATTTCTTTTGAAAGATGGTCATCACACTTCCTATGCACAAAGGATCTGAGGATAAGCATGCCAAAAAATATTCAATCTCTGGCTCCAGTTTATGATCTTCATCGAGTGTGGTCCACAACTCTTTGGTTTAGAGGTCCCACTCATAAATGTATTAGTATACATGGGCTCTTACTGCACCTAAAATAATTGAACTTAATCTATTGAAGAAATGAAATGAGATCAACTACAAAAATACTTCATGTAATTGGACTCCTCATGCGACTTAGACCTCGCTGTCACCAATTCATCTTTTCACACGAGTTAGTCTTTTCATGAATAAAAAAACACATTTTCATAAAAACTAAAGAACTAAACTATGAATGCCCTAATCCTTTTAACATCTTCCCGACAACGACAGAAAAATGTGGAGATATTTATATGTATAAACTCCTGACATTAAATCATAAATCCGGGGGCTCATAAGCTTGTGAGATGCAAGCAAAATGTATCCAGGATTAGAACCTAATATAAGATCTATGAGATGATAAAAACAACTAGAACCAATTAATGTAGTTAAGATTCTTCACACGAGCAGTTTGCCAATCGATGAGGAATTAAATGACAGGTATGTGTGGCAATGCAACTCTTAACAATCTAGTGTTTAGAGGGTACTTTGTTCATGTTCATGTCCAAGGATTGACAATGAAGCATGTTGATCTGATCTTGCAGAAACCAGTCTTTCAATCCACACAACATCAAATGAAATTACACTCAATAATTAAACAAGTTCACACCAACATTAAATAAAATCATAACTCCCTGAAAATGGTTGCTCATTTAACAATGGATATTCTAAGGTAGAATTGCAGGTTGTATATAGATTTTACATTAAACAATACTCTGTTGGACACACTATGTCGATTAAATTGACAACCTTTAACCAAAACATAAATATTAGAACTAAAACCAATGCATGAAAACATGATATTTTTCATGGGCAGTTGTCGATCAGTGAAAGATTAGTAATCATTGATTGCATAAATAATTGTAGCTCTGAAAGTTATCTATTCAGAGGATCACCAATTAAAATGATAATCAATCAAGCTGAAGTCCATGCTCTCACAAGCATGAATTAACCACGCACCATAAATACATGGTGACATTAACACTATTGTTATATTATATCACATTTACTACGTGAATCAATTCTGAAACTGTACCGGTTACAAATTCAAACCTAACTCTAAAAAAAAAAAGAAACTAACTAGTGTGCTACTTCTAAGATGAAGAAGGCCCTGCCTTCCCTCAGAAGTACACCCACTACACACTTACAAATTCATAGGCTCATAAGACAATTACGCATAAGCCTGTCTTATATTCTAGAATCAAAACATAATACAAATGTTGAACAAAGTTTGGTCCCTCTGCTTCTTATCACTGCTATCAATCTCCCCCCATCAACAAATAATATGCTCATAAATTGATATAAGGAGAGATGGGGATGGATTGGAGGAGAGATGGGGGTGGATTGGAACAATCTGCCCCAAAATCTAAACAACCAACTATGAATGGCTTCCAAATATTATCTCTTTGTGTTTTTAGCAGAGATTTGGTTGAATAAGCAACTCAAATCTGATTACATTAACTTGATTTGGTTTCTTTTTTGGTTGGCCGCTCAATTTGGTGCGTCGCTAGCCGCAACTATGAAAATATGCTTCAAATAACTGTCCATGTCTCCCAAACCATGCATCTTTGGAGAAAACAATTTACATGTCAACTAAATGAGGCTATTTTGCATAAAACCCATATCTTAGATTTCTAAGATTCATCCTCATCTCCTCAAAATTTGTGCTATAAGTTTGTTGGTTGGTTTTTAAGCTTATCTAGACATACTTGAGGGTTGGCAACGTGAGGAATCAATTTGGGCATATTTTGGATAACGTGAAAGCATAACAACGTCGCCCTTAACAAAACCCATGTGCGCAAATTTGTCCATAAGGCACATAACTATGCTAATGAACGCGACATCATCATAAATCATCATTAGTAAACCAAGCCATATTCTAATCAATTTATTAAAAATAATGGAAATAACGACAATAAACTTTGTAGACATGTACGAAGGGGTTTCGGTGTGTTTCTGGCGAAAGATGGTTAAAAACAGTGACAATGGGTGAACGACATGATACAAAAATATACACTTTGAAAAGTAAAATCATGATAAATCAGAGGCCCAAAAATGCCTTTCTCTAGCAAGGTATCGACTCTCTCAAAAAATGGACTTTGGTCGCATGGAATAAAATCTGCACGTCTAAGCTCAAGGGAGGACTTGGGATCAGAGACCCAAACATTATCAATGACATCCTCGGTGCTAAAACCTGGTGGAGATGGTTGCAGAATAAAGGGGAACCATGGAGCTCCTTGTGGAAAAATAAATATGCTCCTAATATCAACCACAATGATAGCATCATAATGATTGACACTCACCAGGGCTCAATCATCTAGAATGCTCCCTGGCAGAAGAAATCCCTTATCCAAGATCACTTCTTTTGGGAAAGCAGAGATGGACTCTCAGCCCTTTTCTGGGAGGACTTGTGGCATCAAATCCCCAAGCTTCATAACGATACAGATCTCTTTCCCCTTAAAGAGAGTCTTCTTGTTGTCCATGACAACATTGTTCATTCTTATTGGCAACAAGAGGCAAGTGTGGATGATTGGAGGAAATGGACCCTCAACCCAGATCATGTTCCTCTATTGCTCAGACCTTTCGTGGAAAATTTGGAAGAGGAACTTCTTTTAAGAAAAATCAAGATCTCCCAACGATAGCCAGATAAAATCAGATGGGGCTATCAAGCAGTGGGTTGCTTCATTATAAATTAGGCTTACTTGGTTAAACCTCAACATGCTTCCCTCCCAGACGATGGAATTTGGAGTAAAATATGGAAAGCCCATTTGTGGCCAAAAATGACAACCTTCCTTTGGTTAGTCTCTCATGGGAAAATTCTCACTTGGGATCAACTAAATCATCGAGGATTCTCAGGCCTAGGCCTTTGTGTTATTTGTGGCAAAGATAGTGAGACCCTATAACATCTTCTGAACACCTTATCTTTCAGTCAAGCCCTATGGGATTAGGGAGCAATAACTTTCAGACAAACTGACATGACTGTGGCATCCATTAGGATCACCAATTCCTCATAGTGGATTTAGGGCTTTAAATGTCTTCTCCTGAACATAATTTGGAAGCTTTTCCTGGGGTTCCTCCCATGGGAGACGTGGAAGGAGAGAAACAAGTGCATCTTTAAAAATGAGTCTTTGAAATTCCCCACTATGTCGACTAAAATCAAGCAAAGAATCCTTGAAACAACCTTTATAGGTAAATGGCATGAGTAGGAACTTAAATGTGATGATAGGGAAAAGAGTCTCTTGACTAATTGAATATGCCTCTCCTCTATCCCCACTCTTTTCCCTTCCATATCTGCTTCCCCTTCCTCTTCGTGTCCTAGTTTCTACTCCCCCTCTGGTTGGGTTTGTTAAGCTAAATTTTGATAGTGTCTCCAAGGGCAACCTAGGCTCTGCAGGCTTTGGGGGCATCTTCAGAAATGATATAGGTGATATTCTCAGCATTTGTACTGACTTGATTGGATCCAACACCAATAATTCAGCTAAAATTTGGGGATTTCTAAAAGGCCCAAATATATCCCTTGAAAATCATTTTGATAAGTTTATCATAGAAGGGGATTCATTGCTTATAATCAACCTTCTCATTCGTCTTCAAAATGGTTTTTCCATAAGCATTATTTTGGAGAATTGGCGCCTAGAGTCCCTCATGGACCTTCTTCTCGAAAACATACTTAGATCCAATTCCATTGTCCTCTCTCACGTCAAAAGACAGGCCAACAAAGTGGCAAACTGTCTATCCAATGAGGGACTTTCCCATCCCCCTTCTTCTCTTGACTGTAGCTTGGAAGCTCTGATAAACGAATCCTTGAAGTAGTAATTCCAAGCCCTAACCCTCCAAGACCATTCACACCTAGATGGGGTGATAGGTAGCTTTGGAGGCCATCTAATATGGGCAAATGACATTCATGATGGGCATCTTATCATAGTGCGGGGGTTCATGTCCATCGACTCACCTGTTGTTTCGATCAATGCCCATTCCCCTCCACTTGTACCTTGTTAGAACACACATAATTTTGAGCTTTTGAGCTTTATATATGTTACCTCTTAAAAATAATTTTTACCCAAAAAAGCAAAAAAATTAGAAAGCGACCTTTTGAAATTAAAATAAATCCATGGGTTGTTATTTATCAATAAGGCGCTTACGGTATCTATCGTTATCAAGTAACTCTAATTTGATCGAACGATCCAAATGATCTCCGAAGTTTTGAAGCCGCCTGAGTTTTAAAAGAAATCCTTTAACGGTTGCTTTGCAGCTTCGCGCTTTGGGTATTCCAACAAACCTAAACAATGAAAACCCTGAAACTCCGAAGTCCTGAAGATATCTACTCGTGAATTTTCCTAAAGGACTCACAGACACGAGTCATAGGACACATGCCCTTTAAATATCTTTTCTTGGGTTGACACATGGCACTTATTTTTGACATTTACGTCGGATGATTCACACATTTTCAAGTGACATGTGGCACCTCTCTTTTCTCGACATGTCATCATAATGACATCACCCTGCCACGCCACTCCGAGAGATTGCTCTTCGGGAGTTTTTAATTTCACAATCCTCAGATTATCAAAGCGTCAAAGTAAAATGATTACAAAAAGTAAACAGTGTTTTCAAGGAATTAATAAAACAGTTAACAACTTTAATTAGTCATGATTAAGTGTTAATTAATCACTTCGCAGTTTCGGATTTCGGAAAATTTTTCTTGCGCTATATTCAAAACTTTTGAATTCCGAACTTTTAAAATACTTAAAGTTAATACAACGTTTTTAAAACATGATTAATTAAGACATAAAAGTGATTACTTAGAGATTAACTCCTCTGTGAATTCGGACTTCGAGAGATGTCCACCCTATCACATCCAAAACTTCTAAACATGAACCGTTGAAGTATTCATGAAATTTATGGTTGATTAAGGTTGATGATTTCAAATAAAGATTGTGAATCACCAGGTAATTAATTCCATTAAGTTTAATAAATTCTTCGTCAGTAGAGCTATACGAAGATCAATAGACTTTTTGAATAAAGCACTTCAAATTTCAAAATCGTTTTTACCATTTGCAATTAGCAATTTTCTATCCAGTGTAGAGCATACTGACTTCTCTTGTCACATGTAGGCTAATTTTGTTTCCTTGAGGATTATGGTGCCACGAAAAGCTGCAAAGAAGCTTGACGCAACAGGTGATGATTCAAATCGAAACACAAATGTCCTATCAGACACAACTTCGAGAGTTGCGGATGCCATTAAAACTTGGAAGCAGGTTATTGATTTCTTAGAGCATGATATCATTAACTCTCCAGACAACTCTATCGAAGAAGACGACGAGTCATTTACAACTAATCTTAGATTGGTAGCACAGTCGGAATTGCATAAGATCGTTGCACGACCTAGAAACATACCCTACAACGATATGATAATTGGGCTTTGTAACATGTCGACATCCGAACCAGGAGCATCAACAACCACCAGCAGGTCGTCGTCGGCTCTATCCAACCAAAGAACCTACAAGTAATGTACAAGCTTTCCCCTACCCCTAAATACACTTAGAATGTCACATTTCTTCTAGAGTTTGAGAGAAATGAATGCACTCAATACGGTAGAAATGGTCATGATATAGTCAAGACCTGGTGGGGACATCTGAAAAAATTTAGAGGCGACGCTCATGGTATGTACGCCACGATGTCTTTAGACACTCATATGTTCTATATAGCCATGATGCTTTGTTGCATGTTTGGGAAGAAGAACCGTACACATTTCTTAGTTGAGTGGGTAGCCATCATGAATGAGGTAGCCGAGGGTTATACCTTCAATTGGGCTAAATTTCCATATGATAATTTGGCCAAGGAAATCGCTGAGTATAAAACAACAAAGTCAAAAGGGAAACCTGCTCCATTTTACATGTCAGCATACGTTATGGATGCCATTTGTTTCATGACCCTTTTTCCCCTAATGATCTGGAGTTGGACCCCGACCAGTTCTGAACCAATTCATTTCTACCACTCCAAACCATGGGAGGAGAATGCCAAACGTTTCTTTTATGAAATCTATCACAACATTGTAGTGCATGTTCATATAGCTATTTATGGTCACCCGCTGCCCTGGATTTCATAAAGGATTATGAGGAACTTAGGCACACTTTCATACTGGGTCACTAAGGAGAATTTATGCTATATCATAGTATTTGGTTGTTCCGTTCCTCATCATGCCCTTCCATAGATTTTGCCCGACAAGCTGGTGTGTAGAGAAGTGGCATACCGGATAGTAGCAGGAGGTATCAACAAGGAGTTAAAAGCAACTCAAAAAAAGGTTTGTCCAACTTTCCCCATTCAAGTTGGCATGTTCACACTATTAGATTTCGGTCATTCTAAAGTTGAGGCCGCAGCCTTAGAAGATGTCAAATTAGTTGACATCGAGTTCAAGAAGCATGATCCACATAAGATAGTGGAAAATTATCTGGCTCAGTTTAACATGAAGCGATACATCCATGAGAATTCTCCTTATGAAGAAATGTTCAATGGAGTTAGATCTTATGAGGAAGTCCGAAACAAGCTAGTTTCCTCAGCTTTCAAAAACACAGACGAAATTTTTTACCAAAGATATTGCAAGGAGAGTTAGAACACACGCCTCCTTCACATTAAGCTAGACCTACAGGATCTGAGCCAAGTTGATCCACTAAGCACAAAGTTAAGGAAGTCCCAAAAAGCCCATAAGTGTTTTTTCACGAAATAAGAGCATCACTATCAGGACTAAATGATCCACAAGTGTTAGCTCGGTTCGAAGCATTCATGAATCCGGGACAAGTTGTTCCTCATTCAACGCCAGCTACTCTTGCCGACACCTCGAATACAACAGGACAAGAACCTTCCACAAAAATTATGTCTCCTATTACATCATTAACCCCTTTACAAACTGGTTTCAGAAATCCTAGTTCGAACTCAATTTTGTAGGTGATATTACTCCTATCTTGCTCGAAGAGATGCCTCCCTCATATTTTTTTTTTAGCAAGAAATGAAAAGATATTGTAAAAAGGGAATCTCACCAAAAGGATGGAGTTGTCACTAAAAGGCAAAGATTGGTGTATGATGGGAAAGACCATGATGGTCCTGAGTTTGTGAAAGAAGTTGCAGGTTCATTAGGGGATTTTGCCACTGCCAATCAATGGTCAGTAGACAATTTAACCGAAGAACTATGACATAAATGCCTTTTGGTAGAGAAATTGCAGAATGAGATATATAGTATAGAGTAGACTATCAAAAGCAGGATGAACCAGGACATTGAACAAATCAGGGCTACTCATCAGCATCAAATTAAGCAGTTACAGGATAACCTTGAGTTGCTCTACCAGAGTTCACAGACCATCCAAGGTTTGATCACTCAGCGTGACGATTTGATTGAGCAGTTGCAGGTCAGATTGACCATAATAGAGAACACAATGATAGATATTTCGACCTTCAAAACACAAGCATAAGAAATCAACGAGAAGCTTGAAGTTGCCCAAAAAGAGCTCTATCATAAAGTAGATGTTATTCAGAAATGCTATCAGGCAGTGGACCTTTCCCTAAAAAATATTTATGTCAAGGAAAAAGAGGCATGCGCAGCCTGGTCTAAGTTTCGAGAGGTTCTCATATGGAAGCAGAGAGATAATACCCCTGGTCTTCCCCTTCTCTCTCATTATGAACAAGTAAGAGGCGAAATGGCCCTAAAATCCTAGGAAACAAATCTGGAAGAAGGCAAGAAACTTGCCAGAGATGTAAAAGAGGCTTGTCTAGAGGCATTATCTTCAATAAATAAAAAGCTGATTGAGTTCGAAGGGAATAATATCTTAGATGCCTTAGGGCAGATTGAGATAGATATGGACCAACAAATCCTTGGAAGGAACAAGGAAAATACTCAGGCAAGCATCCAAGAGATGAGCCAGATTGATTTACTTAAAATCAAGGAATGGTTGGTTAATCCAAGTTCACAATATCAGGTCACAGTCCAAGAAGTGAACAAGATCCAGGAGAAGCTGCCCCAAATACATAAGAAGATGTTTGCCTTTGAATTAAATGAAAGGATTGAGCCTTCAAGATTCGTAGTAGCATTGATGGATAGGTGCACCCAATGCATTGAACAGGGAAAAGCGAGTGTAGCTGGGAGAAAATGAAAAAGCATGCACATCATCCACTTTCTCCTCCCACTCTACCTTTCACCCTCCAACCATCACTTACCCTGTCTATCCCTACCACCTGCATTCTTGCATCCACTCATCCCACCTCCTTACTGGACACTTGTTCCCCCATCATTCTTTTTGTGAAAAATTACTCTACGCTGTAACCGTTATCCATCCCATAACGAGCCAACATTGAGCTATTCATCTAATTATCCCCCCCCGATGTTTTCAACTGCAATTTCTTATCCTAGTGAACGCATCTGAAGGGACAGATGGAAACGAGATCAAATGGCAAAGACACTAAGCCGAATGATTGCGGTGGCCTTAATGGACATGTGTACCCAGCACAAAGATCAAAGGAAAGCGAGCGCATCTACAAGCAGACGAAGAGACAGAGGAAGTGCCAACAAAACTCAACAATATTTTCATGCCGTTATTTTACTCGGATGTATTCTATTTTTAGTCATATATCATGGGAAGTCCAATGGTTTTTCAGTTGTGACAAATTTTGTATAAATAGATAGATTTTAGATCTATTCCACGATGCTTCTTTCTGAATGTAAAAGAGAAACTCTTTTGAGTATTAATACAAGTGCAGACAAAGATTCTAAGTTTTGTTCAATTTGAGTTATGTGTTTCCTCTGTGTTTCCATTTCTTTGAATTTCTTTATGTAATTCTTGAAGAGTGAATGATTGCAATTTAGTACTACATCTACTGTGATCATATTATACCAGAAGTTCTTTCAATAATAAATTTTCCTCTATTATTACTGTGAGTAAAACAAGACCTGTGATCTGTGTGAATTACTGCATTTTTATCTCCTGTTCAAGGGTGAATCTTGTATTGTTCTTCTACTGTAAACAAGGTGAGAGACTTATTTGTAATTGATACCTGACTTCAGTTTTATAAATCTTTCTACATCATTTGACATTATAATTGCGACTCAAATAATGAGATACAACCTCTGTATCGTCTTATCAATGATTTCATTTAAAGATTATTTCTCAGAAAACTGAAGGCAGAAAAAAGCACTCACAAAAACACTTCTTTTAAAACCTTTGATGCCTGATATTATTCTTTGAGCCTTAGAATCAATCTCAAGAACAACATCTTTTTGGTGTCGTTGGCGGGGATGAAGAAACAAAATCATTTTTTCCTTAGGAGAGCGAAAAGGTAAAGTTTGGTCTTTGATGGTGAACAAAGATTGAATACGTGACTAAGGATTACTTCATATTTCACCCGACGACTCCACCGTAGACAAAACTGGCATTCGGTCGAAAGAATACCAAGAAAAACCCAGACGAAAAGTAGACTACACTAATTTCGGATCCCGAAAAATTGTTGAAACCAAAGGGATATCTCAGACAAACTTTTGCATCGGCAGGTAAGGTACATCAACCTAGAATTACACAAGTTAATGTTAATATTTCCGTTGAAGAAATAACTCTTAAATAAAATTTCAAACAAGTTCATTCTGCAGATGCATCAACAAGTAAACCTGAAGTTAAAGTTTAAATTCCAGAGGTAGTTATTCCTGAAATAAAATTTGAGATTGACCAGACCATCCCTGTTTCATTGATAGATACTTTTACCAGTGAGAACACAATATCCACTTCAATCCCTACTATCATTAATACTCAGTCGATTCTTTCTCTTCCCGAAGTAAAAGTTTATGTTTCCCAAAATCCTGAAGATTATTTTCTATACTCAGATTCACCCCCTATTACTTCTCCTATCTATAAATCAGGTAAATTGAAGGAGCCAAGCTCAAGTTTTCCTTTTCCCCCTCATCTATATCTTCCCTCTTCTCATGATCATTTTCCCGAACTTCATTCACAACATCCCGAAGTAGTCGAAAGATCAGTAGATCAGTCTTTTGAAGTTTTTGAAAATCTCCTATTTAGCCCTCGAATTTTGTCTCCTAGACTTTCAATGGTCGGTGCTGGAGGTGATGTTGCTGGAGGTGCTGGAGGTGTAGGGGCTGGTGGACAAGCTCAACCCCCTAGTATCTTTGCCAAGGTCATTGCTAGATATGCTCCCTTAGTCCTTCCTGTTGTCCTACATGATTTACCCGATAATTACATGAAGAGCCTCCCTAAATTCACGGGAGAAGGGGATCTAAAAACAACATAACATATAGCTTTTATCGATCTATTTGATGATATTCTTGGCATTGAGCATGAGGATGTTTACACGAGACTGTTAGTACAAAATTTTGAAGGACAGGTAAGAACTTGGTTCAGAGGACTTCCAATAGGTTCTATACGATCATATAATGATATGGAAACTTCCTTCCTAAGGCAATGGGGCAAGAAAAAAGATCATTTTTGTTACTTAACCGAATTCAGAGCCTTGAGAAAGAAGACTTCTGAATCAATTCTAGAATTTACCCAAAGATTTAATAAGCTTTATCACAAAATCCCAGTTAAGTTAAACCTTCTCAACCAACTGCAAAAGTCACTTTTGCAGGGGCTTTTGATTCTGATTTCGCTCTACTTTTCAGAGAAGATCTATTACTTTGGCAGGGATGCAAGATGAGGCTATAAAAATTGAATCCAATATGATGGCATCCAGTAAGTTGAAAACTAAAGTTGATATGGGAACAAGAGAACCTAGGCATTTTAAAGAACGTACAGGGCCCTCTGGATCTGGAAAGTCCACAGAGTAAAAAATGGATGAGATGGCCAAAATTATTAAAGATTTATAGAAAAAAAAAATCCAAGATGGAAATAGAGCAAGCCAAACCTGATCCATACGTTAGGAATCAATTCAAGAGAAACCCTAATCCTCATATACAACAAAGGCGAATAAAAAATGAGGATCAAAAGAGTCAAGCTCCATTTAAAACTGAGAATTTCATACAGAGAGATGAGTTGCAAGATTATGAGGAATTAGAGGAAGATCTAAACAACCTCAGCGACGATGATCTTGAGCCTCACCTAACCAAACAGGATTATGAGAAATCCTTAGATCTGGAATCTATGTTTAATAATGATGAAAACATCAACAATCTGGGGGACTCTACATACAAAGGTCTCGCCGACTCAATAATGGTTGAGCTTCAACATAAATATGATTTGAGGCCAAGAGAGAAAAGTTCTACAAATATTCCACCGAAAAAGATTTTATCACGAAACAAAGCAAATGAGGCAGCAGTTACAAAACCATCAACTGAGATGCAAGCTGCCCGAACAAAGCAAGTTGAAACAAAAGCAATACAAACTAAGAAGCCAGAAAATACAGAGGCTGAATTCCAGACCAACAAAATTAAAAATCCAATTGGGACTTTCAATTTAGAGAATGAACTTAATAAAATTAAGATTCCAATGCCTCTAGTTGAACTTGCTAGGAACCTGATCTATAAAAAACAAATCGCTAAAGCAATAATTTTTTCTGATGCTGAATGTCAAGCTAATGTTATCAATTTACAGGATGAAAAACCTACAATCACGGTCAAACCACACATTGAAAACAATAAGGATTATGTTGCTCCATTCTATATTACATTGACTGTGCATGATCATTTACTTCACAATTGCATGTTAGACTCAAGAGCCTTGCATAATTTAATGCCTAAGATTATCATGGAAAAATTGGGCCTTGAAATCACCAGACCTTATCAAGATTTGTACTTGTTTGACTCTAGAAAGGTTAAGTGTCTGGGTATGATTAAAGATTTAGTGGTAAATCTTGCTCGGGTTCATGTGAAAAGTATCCTTATGGATGTGGTTCTTGCTGACATTCCTCCCAAGTATGGTATTCTTCTATCCACATCTTGGGGCGCCAAGCTAGGAGGATCAATTTAGCTAGACATGACCTATGCTACAATTCCAATTTTTGGTGGACACTTTACTCGACTGTACAGAGAAACTAGACCGACGTATACCATAAGAGACCCTCAAAACCCTAATAACTACCCAGTCTATGTTGCTGATCAAGATTTAGGAAATTTTTTATTATCCATAGATGACGATTTTGAGCAATGTATAGAAGAAGAAAATAAAAAAATAGAAATTTCAAAGAAAAATATAAATGTTAGAGAAGGGATGTGGAAAATGTTCTTTGATGGTGCTTCATCCTGCGAGGGAGCAGGTGTTGGAGTTTTATTCGTGGCACCAGGCGATGAGTATGTTATTCCCTTCTCTTATAGATTACAATGGGAGGTTGATTATACCAATAATGCTCATGAATATGAAAATTTAGTTTTAGGATTAGAAGCTGCAAGAAAATTAAAAATTGAACATCTGATAGTTTATGGTGATGCAAAGCTCATTGTAAAACAAATAAAACAACAATATCAAGTTAAGCATCCAAGATTGAGATCGTATAGAAATTGTGCCTGGGATCTTATAGAGAATTTCTTCTCATCCTTTAATATTCACTCTATTCCCATAATGCAAAAACAACAAGTTGATTATTTGGCCGAAGTTGTTGCGACTTTCTTACCACCTACGGTTTTGAAGTTGAAATATCAGATTGAGATGAGACATAAACCTTTGATTCCAAACAATGTTCAACACTCACAAGTGTTTGAAGATGGAAAACAAATAAAACAGTTCCTGGAAATGGTTGATGAGTTTTATGAGACCCACATAGACCAAGAAAATCAGAATGATCCTGCTTGGATTATGTAGGAAGGAGAGAACCCAAAGAAGTTCCAAGATAAAATTGCAAATCATCGCATGCTCTTACTTAAAAACAATCAAATTCCCAGAGGTCTGATCCCTTTAGAAATTTTGTTTGACCAGGGTGATATACCTTTAAAGTCTACTTTGCGACCTCAACCCGAAAAAGTTGAAGATTGTAATGTAGGAACTAATGAAAATCCCAAAATGGTCAAAATATCAAAATATCTTCCGACACAAATAAAGAGTGAATATGTTGAGTTACTCAGATAGTATAAAGATGTTTTTGCATGGTCTTATGACGATCTAAAAACTTATGATACTTCTGTTATTGAACACAAGATTCCCTTAAAACATGGTATTAAGCCTTTCAAGCAGAAGCTTAGACAGATAAACCCAATTCTTCTGCCGGTAATAGAAAAGGAGGTTAAGAAATTCCTTGATGAAAAAATCATCGTTCCCCTCAGATACTCTGAATGGGTGGCCAATTTGGTCCCTGTTAGAAAAAAGAATGGTGAAATAAGACTCTGTGTTGATTTTAGGAACTTAAATCGGTCTTCTCTTAAAGATAACTACCCTCTCCCAAAGATGGACCATGTTTTAGAGAAGGTAGTAGGGGTTAACAAAATTTCTATGATTGATGGTTTCTCAGGATATAATTAGATCATTGTTCATGAAGATGATAGAGAGAAGACTGTATTTACTATTCCATGGGGAACCTTTATGTATGATAAAATGCCTTTTGGTTTAATGAATGCATGAGCAAATTTCCAGAGAGCAATGGATATCATGTTCGTCGGTGAGAGAGACAAGTTTGTTGTTATTTATCTAGATGATCTGAAATTTTTTTCCAATTCTGATGCAGAACATTTGATACACCGCAGACAAACTTTTGAAAAAAGCAAAAAAATTGGTTTGTCTCTTAACCCCAAAAAATCACACTTTGCTATGCAAGAAGGTAAACTTTTAGGTCATATGGTTTCAAAATATGAAATCAAAGTTGATCCTAAGCGAGTTGAGGCTATTGACCTGATTAATATTCCTAGAAAAGAGATTCAATCTTTTTTAGGTAAGATCAACTTTTTGAGGAGATTTATTCCTAACTTTGCTGAAATAATCAAATTGATTACAAATATGCTAAAAAAGGACAATGAAGTAAAATGGACTGCAGAATCCAAAGTGTCTTTCGAGCGTGTTAAGAAATATATAGGAGAAGCACTAGTATTGGTAAATCTGGACTATACAAAAGAATTCTTAATGTTCTCTTTCGCTTCTGAACATACTGTTGCAGTAGTGCTCCTTCAAAAGAACGAAGAAGGATTCGAACAACCAATAGCCTTTTTCAGAAAAAGCCTCAGAGATACAGAGCTAAGGTATGATATTCTTGATAAACAAGCTTATGCAATGCTGAAGGCTCTCAGGGATTTCAGAACATATGTCTTGCACTCCAAAATAATTGCTTATGTACCAACAAATGCAATTAAAGATATCTTGGTTCAGCCATAAAATGATGGAAGAAGAGGTAGATGGTTGGATAAAATTCAAGAGTTTGATTTAGAAGTGAAACCAACCAAGCTAGTGAAAGGTCAAGGTCTGGCAAGGCAGTTGGCCGAATCAAATTTCAGAGCGCTAGGAATAAATAACTTTGAATCACATGATTTTCTTCTAGATATAGAGGAAATAAACGATCAAGCACCTTTAATTCAGATTGAAGATAAGTTTTCTTCCTTTGCCTGGTACCGTGATATTGTCACATACCTCCTTACTCTTCAATGCCCAAATGACATGACTCCTTCTACAACAAGAACTTTAAAACTACATGCAATTAAGTATTGCATTGTTGATGGAAAGCTATACTAGAAAGACCCTCTGGGTTTATTGTTATGTTGCCTGACATTATCTGAAACAAAAGGTGTCATTGATGAATTTCATGAAGGAGTATGCAGAGGACATCATGCTTGGAGAGAAACAACTTACAAGATTTGAAAGGCAAGATATTATTGGCCAAAGTTATTTACTGATGTAAATGTAAGGGTGAGAGCTTGCAATTCATGCCAATTGTTCGCTGGTAAGAAAAATCTCCCCGCCTTACCTTTAATTCCAGTAAAACCTGAAGCTCCTTTCCAACAATGGGGCCTAGAATTCATTGGAGAAATCCAACCACAATCCAGTGCTCAACATAGATGGATTATAACCGCTACCGATTACTTTACAAAATGGGTTGAATCCATTCCAACTCAGAATGCTACAGATTTTGTAGTAATAAACTTCTCGAAGAAAACATCCTAGCAAGATTTGGTTGTCCTACAAAAATAGTCACTGATAACGCTCAGGATTTTAAATCTATGGCAATGATCAATTTTTGTCAGAAGTACAATATTATTTTAGGTCATTCTACAACTTATTATCCTCAGGGAAATTGGTTGGTTGAATCATCTAACAAGAGCTTGATGAATATAATAAAAAACGTTTTGATAGAAAATAAAAAAGCTTGGCATGTTCACTTAAAGTACGCCTTATGGGAGAACCGAATTGGCACCAAGAAATCTATAGGTATGTCTCCTTTCCAATTGGTTTATGGTACTGATGTTATCCTTCCTATTAATCTTGCTCTTTCTGTGAGGAAAATCTCGCAGGATGCAAGCAAAGAGATAAACAACGTTACGAGAATAACGAATCAAATCATCGAAGTTCAGTAGAACAGAGTGGAAGTGGATGATAAGCTTCAAAAGTACCAGGATAATATGAAAGCCCTTTTCGAAAAAATATCCAAAGATCGAGAGTTTCTTCCTGGCGATTTAGTTTTCAAATGGGAAACCAGAAAGGAAGATGTAGGTAAACATGGCAAATTCGATCATCTTTGGTTTGGACCATTCAAAATTGCAGCTGCTAAGCGAAAAAACTCATTCTCACTGGAAAATCTTGATGGAGAAATTCTTGACGCACCTATCAATGGGCATTATTTAAAACATTTCATGCAATAGTTACATTTTAGATTTCCATTGTATATATCAGATTGGATTGACATTGGCGTTTTGATTTTCAATTGTTCTTTTGTTTTTGTAAATTACCCGAGTCAGTTGACCGTCTATTGTAAATATTTTCAATAAATTTATGATTGCTTGATATCATTAAAACAAAAAAATAAAAAACATTTGTATCACATATCATCTCTATTCTACAGGATTTACTGACATTTTGCATTTTATTCCTCTTGCAGAATAGATCTTGTAAAATAGGAGATGAAGCTGAATAAAAACTTGACACTCGTCTTTCAAGCATTTGATTTCTCTAAAAACAGGTGATAAATAAATAATCTGCCTTGCTGAAAGTTCGAAAGGAAAATAAGGTATGAGTCCCTATTCTTCTTATAATTGAAATAAAATTTTATAAATCCTTTTGAAATGAATGTGAAGGAAGTTTTTTCTCATGATAATATTGTCACCCGACCTGAGAATAATAAATGCACAAAATTATAACTTAAAGTGTTAATCCTAAAGGCATCTTTGAAATAGAAATAAAAAGGATAGTATATAAACTCGAAAGAAGTCTAAACTAAAGATACAAACTTGTGTGGGATTAGGATATTTTGTTTCAGATCCTCCAAATCTTTGATTTGGTTACCTTTTACCTATCCCTAGATTTTTATTCATTACATATTTTATTTTTCCTCCCCCGCCCCCTTTTTTTTCTTCATAGAAAGAAAGAAACTTACTTTGACTCTGAAAACTTAAAAATATATTTTCAAAACAAGATTAGGCGAAAATATTTATGTTCCTTTGATTTTAATTGAAAAAGTATGTCTAGGCCAATATTGATAATTTTATCTCTTCTATTAGACGTTAAACTGACTAATTCGCTCCAGTTTGATCTTTGAAAGATTAAGATTCCCATAATTTGTTTTCCTATAGGCGAAGGTGTATTGAAAATTGGAAGAAAGTTAGTTTCAAAGTAGTCTTAAATTTGTTGACAGACCTTCTTTTCAAAAAAATTTAAACTGATATCATCCCTCGTATGTTACATACAGATTGATTGCCCCCACTTCAAAATATTAAAATATAAGACAAATGGTGAAAGGAAATTCGTGATTTGATTGCCTCCATGTTGTCCAAAAGAGATGATGAAAGGAAATTCATATATTGATTGCCCTCATCTCGACAAAATACAAAAGCGTTAATTGAAGTGGTGAAAGGAAATTCAATGGGAGAAGTAGATAACTTCACCGGGGTACTGAACATGATTGCTGGAAGTGAAGCAATATCTATGATATCTGTAAGGCTTCCATACATATCTATATATCATACTATGTTATCTAGTTCTCTTTCCGGTGATATTTACATCATGAACCAATGAGGGATTCCCTAAATAAATTGTTACATCTGCTTAACCTTGAAGCGAACAAAGTTGTTCGAAGACTAATATTTTAGTTAAAGTTATTTTGATTATCTTAAACAATTCTAAAATCAGTTTTAGGAAAATAACATTTTAAATAGCCTAACTTGAGATCAATCATTAAGTATGTTTGAAGGTTTTTTTTGAAATTTGGTTAAGTTCATTTTTCCATGTATGATTAAGTCTTAAATGAAACTGGAACATGTTTTTCAAAAAGAAATAATGACTCCATTTACCCAATAAAGGCACTTGGTCTATTGTTCTTTTGCGCCTCACAGAGAGCCGCAATCCCCAGATGGAGCCTATGTTAGAACACACATAATTTTGAGCTTTTGAGCTTTATATTTTATACCTATTGAAAATAAATTTTATCCAAAAAAGAAAAAAACTTAGAAAGCGACCTTTTAAAATTAAAATAAATCCATGGGTTGTTATTTATCAATAAGGCGCTTACGGTATCTATCGTCATTGAGTAACTCTAATTTGATTGAACAATCCTAATTATCTCCGAAGTTTTGAAGCGACATGAGTTTTAAAAGAAATCCTTTAACGATCGCTTCACCCTTCGGGTATTCCAACAAACCTAAACAATGAAAACCCCAAAACTTCGAAGTCCCGAAGATATCCACTCATGACTTTTCCTAAAGGACTCACGGACATGTGTCCTTTAAAAATATTTTCTTGGGTTGACACATGGCACTTATTTTTCACATTCACGTTGGATGATTCCCACGTTTTCAAGTGACACGTGGCACCTCTCTTTTCTCGACATGTCATCAAAATGACATCATCCCTGCCATGTCACTCCAAGAGATTTCTCTTCAGGAGTTTTTGATTTCACAATCCTCGGATTATCAAAGCGTCGAATTAAAGTGATTACAAAAAGTAAAAAGGGTTTTCAAGGAATTAATAAAACGGTTAACGACTTTAATTAGTCATGATTAAGTGTTAATTAATCACTTCGCAGTTTCAGATTTCGGAAAATTTCTCTTGCGCTATATTCAAAACTTCTGAATTTCAAACTTTCGAAATACTTAAAGTTAATACAACTTTTTTAAAACATGATTAATTAAGACATAAAAGTGATTACTTAGAGATTAACTCCTCCGCGAATTCGGGCTTCGGGAGATGTCCACCCTATCACATCCAAAACTTCAGAACGTGAACCGTCGAACTATTAATGACATTTATGATTGATTAAGGTTGATGATTTCA
The DNA here is from genome assembly GCA_009831015.1 of Picea engelmannii. Lineage (NCBI taxonomy): Eukaryota > Viridiplantae > Streptophyta > Pinopsida > Pinales > Pinaceae > Picea > Picea engelmannii. The sequence continues at coordinate 114,524 of ML778559.1, read as the reverse complement.
AATAAAGATTAGGAATCACCAGGTAATGAATTCCATTAAGTTTAATAAATTCTTCGTCAGTAGAGCTATACAAAGATTGATAGAATTTTTGAATAAAGCACTTCGAATTTCAAAATTGTTTTTACCATTTGCAATTAGCAATTTTCTATTCAGTGTAGAGCTTAAAGACTTCTCTTGTCACAGGTAGGCTAATTTTGTTTCCTTGAGGATTATGGCGCCACGAAAAGATGAAAAGAAGCTTGATGCATCGGGTGATGATTCAAATCCAAACTCAGATGTCCTATCAGGCACAACTCCATGAGTTACAGACGTCATTAAACTTGTAAGCAGGTTTTTGATGTCTTAGAGCATGAGATCATTAACTGTGTAGACGACTCTGTCGAAGAAGACGACGAGTCCTTTATAGCTAAGCTTAGATTGGTAGCACAGTTAGAACTGCATAAGATCGTTGCACGACCTAGAATCATACCCTACAACGATATGATAAATTAGGCTTTGGAACATGTCGACATCCAAACCAGGAGCGTCACCAACCACCAACGGTTCGTCGTCGGCTCTTTCCGACCAGAGAACCTACAAGTAATGTACAAGCTTTCCCCTACCCATAAATACACTTGCAATGCCGCATTTCTTCTAGAGTTTGAGAGAAAGGAATGCACTCAATATGGTAGGAATGGTCATGATATAGTCAAGACTTGGTGGGGACATTCAGAAAAAATCAGAGACAACACTAATGTCATGACGTCTTTAGACGCTCATATGTTGTATATAGCCATGATGCTCTATCGCTTGTTTGGGAAGAAGAAACCTACACATTTCTCAGTTGAGTGGGTAGCCATCATGAATGAGGTAGCCGAGGGTTATACCTTCAATTGGGCTAAATTTCTATCTGATAATTTGGCCAAGGAAATCACTGAGTATAAATCAACAAAATAAAAAGGGCAACCTGCTCCTTTTTACATGTCAGCATACGTTATGGATGCCATTTGTTTCATGACCCCTTTTCCCTTGATGAACTAGAGTTGGATCCCAGCCAGTTCTGAGCCAATTCAGTTCTACCACTCCAAATTATGGGAGGAGAACGCAAAAGATTTATTTTATGAAATATGTCACAACTTTGTAGTGCATGTTCATATAACTATTTATGGTCACCTGCCACCCTGGATTTCAGAAAGGATTATGGGGAACTTAGGCACACTTGCAGACTGGTTCATTGAGGAGAATTTCTCCTATATCAGAGTATTTGGTTATTCCATTCCTCCTCATGCCCTTCCATAGTTTTTTCTTGACAGGCTGGTGTGCAGAGAAGTGGCATACCAGACAGGTATCAATAAGGAGTTGAAAGCATCTCAGAAAATGGTTTGGCCAACTTTCCCCATTCAAGTTGGCATGTTCACACTATTAGATTTTGGTCATTCTAAAGTCGAGGCTGCAGCCCTGAATGATGTCAAATTAGTTGACATCAAGTTCAAGAAGCATGATCCAGATAAGATAGTGGAAAATCATCTGGCTTAGTTTAACATGAAGCGATACATCCATGATAATTCTCCTTATGACAAAATGTTTAGGGGACTTGGTTCTTATGAGGAAATCTGAAGCAGATTCCAGACTCTGCCTCCTGACTAACAAGCCGGTGTCTTCAGCTTTCAAAAACACAGACGAAATAGTTTACCAAAGATATTGCAAGGAGAGTCAAAACCCACACCTCCTTCACATGAAGCTAGACCTACAAGATCTGAGCCAAGTTGCTCTGCTAAGCACAAAGTTGAGGAAGTCCCAAAAAGCCTAGAAGTGTTATTTCACAAAATAAGAGTGTCACTGTCAGGACTGAATGATCCATAAGTGTTAGCTCAGTTCGAATCCTTCATGAATCCGGGACAATTTGTTCCTCATTCAACATCATCTACTCCTACCAGCACCCCGAATACAACAGGACAAGAACCTTACACATAAATTATGTCTCATATTACATCATTATCCCCTTTACAGAATAGCTTCAGAAATCCTAGTTCTGAACTCACTTTTGTAGGTGATCTTACCCCGATCTTGCCCGAAGAGATGCCTCCCTTAGATTTCTTTTTCAGCAAGAAACGAAAAGCTATTGTAAAAGGGGAATCTCACCAAAAGGATGGAGTTGTCACTAAAAGGCAAAGATTGGTGTATGATGGGAAATACCATGATGGTCTTGAGTTTGCGAAAGAAATTGCAGGTTCATCAGGGGATTTTTCCACTGCCAATCAATGGTCAGTGGACAATTTAACCGAACAACTGCGACAAAAATGCCTCTTGGTAGAGAAATTATAGAATGAGATATATAGTACAGAGTAGACTGTCAGAAGTAGGATGAACCAAGACATTGAACAAATCAGGGCTAGTCATCAACATCAAATTAAGCAGTTACATGATAACCTTGAGGTACTCTACCGGAGTTCACAGACCAACCAAGGCTTGATCACTCAACATGAAGATTTGATTAAGCAACTGCAAGCCAGATTGACCCTAACAGAGAACACAACGATAGATATTTCGGCCTTCAAAACACAAGCATCATAAATCAACGAGAAGATGGAAGTTGCCCAACAAGAGATCTATCATAAAGTAGATGCTATTCATAAATGCTATCAGGCAGTGGACCTTTCCCTAAAAAATATTTATGTCAAGGAAAAAGAGGCCTGCGTAGCCCGGTCTAAGTTTCAGGAGGTTCTCATATGGAAGCAGAGAGCTAATACCCATGGTCTTCCCCTTCTCTCTCATTTTGAATAAGTAAGAGGTGAAATGGCCCTAAAATCCTGGGAAACAAATCTGGAAGAAGGCAAGAAACTTGCAAGAGATGTAAAAGAGGCTTGTCTAGAGGCATTATCTTCAATAAATAAAAAGTTAATTGAGTTCGAAGGGAATAATATCTCAGAGGCCTTGGGGAATATTGAGATAAAAATGAACCAACAAAGCTCCAGAAGGAACAAGGAAAATAATCAGGCAGCCATCCAAGAGATGAGCCAGATTGATTTACTTAAAATCAACGAATGGTTGGTTAATCCAAGTTCAAAATATCAGGTCACGGTCCAAGAAGTGAACAAGATCCAAGAGAAGCTGCCCCAAATACAAAAGAAAATGTTTTCCTTTGAATTAAATGAAAAGATTGAGCCTTCAAGATTCGTAGTGGCATTGATGGATAGGTGCACCCAATGCATTGAACAAGGAAAAGCGAGTGTAGCTGGGAGAAAATGAAAAAGCATGGGCAACATCCACTTTCTCCGCCCACTCTACCTTTCACCCTCCAATCGTCACTTACCCCGTCTATCCCTACCATTCGCATTCTTGCATCCACTCATCCCACCTCCTTATTGGACACTTGTTCCCCCATCATTCTGTTTGTGAACAATTACTCTTCCCTGTAACCGTTAGCCATCCCATAACAAGCCAACATTGAGATATTCATCTAATTATCCACCCCCCCCCCCATATCTTCAACTGCAATTCCTTATCCCAGTGAATGCATCCAAAGGGACAAATGGAAATGGGATCAAATGGCAAAGACAGTAAGCCGAATTATTGTGGTGGCCTTAATGGACATGTGTACCTGACTCAAAGATCAAAGGAAAGAGAGCACATCTACAAGCAGACAAAGAGACATAGGAAGCACCAACAAAACTCAACAATATTTGCATGTCGTTATTTTACTTAGATGTATTCTATTTTTACTCATATATCGTGGGAAGTCAAACAGTTTTTCAGTTGTGACAAATTTTGTATAAATAGATAGATTTTAGATCTATTCCAGGCTGCTTCTTGCCAAATGTGAAAGTGAAACTCTTTTGAGTATTAATACAAGTGCAGACAAAGATTCTAAGTTTCGTTCAATTTGAGTTATGTGTTTCCATTTCTTTGAATTTCTTTCTGTACTTCTTGAAGAGTGAATGATTGCAATTTACTACATCTATTGTGATCATATTATACCAGAAGTTCATTCAGTAACAATTTTTCCTCTACTGTTATTGTGAGTAAAAAAAGACCCGTGACCTGTGTGAATTACTACATTTTTATCTCCTGTTCAAGGGTGCATCTTCTATTGTTCTTCTACTGTAAACAAAGTGAGACTTATCTGTAATTGATACCTGACTTTGCTTTAACAATTTTATAAATCTTTCTACATCATTTGACATTATAATTGTGACTCAGATAATGAGATACAACCTCTGTACTATCTTATCATCAATTTCATTTAATTATTATTTCTCAGAAAACTGAAGGTAGAAAAAATCACTCACAAAAACACTTCTTTTAAAACCTTTGATGCCTGAAATTATTCTTTGAGCCTTAGAATCAATCTCAGGAACAACATACCTCATGTTATGTGTTTGAATGTTCGTTTGACTGATCGAGATGCACAATACAAGGTTCATACATCTCCCTCGCTCAACACTTATGAGCTCATTAATAATATGTGAATTGGAGTTCGACATCGTCCTATGGAGTATCATTGACACACATGGAAGGCATATTAATAGGGGAAGTTTGAAGTTTGGGTTCATGTAGGATTCATGGATTGTTTGGGAGTTTATTTTATGTTGTCGTGGTGGGTTCTACGATAGGATAAGTTTGTTCTTGGTTGTGGTGATTCTGGTGGTCATCTTGTGGGCACTCTTGTGTCCATGGAGTCTTGGAAGTGAAAGGCTGGTAAAGACTCAGAGAGAGAGAGAGAGAGAGAGAGAGAGAGAGGTTTTAGGTCACTTGCAAAGAAATACTAGTGACATCTTAATTCCTTGGGCATATGGAGTGAATGCTACCTCAATGGGGGATAAAAGACAAATAAAAATCAAGGATAAAATTCTAGCGGGATGTACAATCACAATCCCTAATGTTGTCATATGCTTTCTATGACTATTAACAAGGGATTAAGTGGAACTTAGGTTAAACCCTAGAGAAGTACAATCACAAGCTCTAGAACTTGACCAATAAATAAAATTTTAGGGGAGAAGTTTGTTCTTGGTTATGGTGATTATGGTGGTCAGCTTCTGGGAACTCTTGTGTCCATGGAGTCCTGGAAGTGAAAGGCTGGTAAAGACTCAGAGCATAAAATAAAATCTACCATGACTTCCGAGGAGGCAGCGGAGCACTACGAGGATGAAATTGAAAAGTCAGTGAGGGATTTCATCGTTGGTCTAGAGGAGGATGTGAGGAAGGTTTGAGCCCACACCAAGGATAGGGAGGTTGACAGACAAGTGGGAAAGGTCATCCCCAACCTAGGGTGGACCAGAAATCAAGATTCTAAATTTTTCAGGATTGTTAAACTTTATTGGCATGTTAAAACCCTCATGACTCAGAGTATGAAGCCACGAAAGGACGAACTCATGAAGCTTTCTTAGAGAATGGATACATTGGAATGTCAAATTAATATGCTTATCACAATGGAATCTTGGCTAGTCAAAAGTCATGGTGATGTTTTCCAAATCGTGGGTGACAAAGGGGCTTCTTCCTCTGCCACGCCTCCTCATCCTCTTCCTCAACATGGCGTGGCCCAACCTTTGGAGATGCCCTAGGTTCCTACTCTTTAAGATGGATAGTTTAGTTATATTTTTTTTGTTTTTCTGTATGGGTCTATCAGCAGTCTTAGTTGTATTTTATAGGTACAATCTAGGTGCTTCGAGCAATGTAGAGAATACTAAATTTTATAGACATAACTTCTTTTTTGCATTTTTGATAGTTGGCTTGGTTTCCTTCTAGGAAGGATAGAAAATTGGTTGGAAAAGGGAAGACATGTGGCTAACATGGACATACTGTTACTAATGTACATTTTTTTACCCCTACTTACTTACAAAAAAAAATAACAAACCCTAATGGTTGAAAATGCAATTAATGTAGAAATAATGATGTTAGATGACGATTCTAGACAGGAAGGTAAATGAATATGCAATGCAGAGAGAGAGAGAGAGGTCACTTGCAACAAGAAAGACTAGTGACGTCTTAAGTCCTTGGGCTTGTGAGAGAGGTCACTTACAACAAGAAAAACTAGTGACGTCTCAAGTCCTTGGGCATATGGAGTCAATGCTACCTCAATGGGGGATAAAAGACAAATAAAAATCAAGGATCAAATTCTAGTGGGATGTATAGTCACAATCCCTAATGTCGTCATATGCTTTCTATGAATATTAACAAGGGATTAAGTGGAAATTAGGTTAAACCCTAGAGAAGTACAATCACAAGCTCTAGAACTTGACCAATAAAGAAAATTTTAGGGGGATGTACAATCACAATCCCTAAATTTGACCTAATATGCGTCAACAAGATTAACATGAATAAAACAAGGAAGGGGATGAACGATTACAAGCCTTCCTAGGGTTTCAAAACAAAATTATCAAAGGGGAACAAGATAACATGCAACTTATCAACAATTTGATAGATCATATACTTAAAACACCATGAATAAACATCAAAACATGGAAATAACAATTACTATACCAAGACAATATGCATGAGGAAACCCTAATTCATGAATCATCCACCAAAAAAAACAAGACAAGCATCCACAAGATCACTCTCCAAGAGTTGTGCATAAGTACTCCATGATGAGAAAAGAGTAAAATAAGACTACAAAAGTGATTCTCCACAAGTGTGTTTTATGATTTTCTAAGGAGGAAAGCGCTAGCCTTTTATATGAGTAAACCCTAGTGCTTTTCCTCTCACAAAGCCCTAAAAATGTAAAATGTCCATGATACAAGGTGGATAGGTCCATGATGACCCCCAAAAGAGCCTCCAATACAAAGATAAAATGAAAATATATCAAAACTTCCCCTCAACATGTGTGAGTGTGAGAGCCTCCAAGTGTGGTGGCGTCATCCTCTAAAGGGTAAAGAGAGCCTCTAAAGGCTGCATCTCTCCATCAAAGGCTGTAAAACATCATTAAGTGTCACATTACCTCATCAAAGGTCACATCTCATCATCATCAAGTGCCAACTCATCATCAAAAGGATACCCTCATTCTAGGTTGGCTAAACAAGCATCAAATCATGATATCATCATCAACAAGTGCAACATCCAGGAGCTAGCACGTGATTTCACGAGGGAGGAAAGCTCAAATACCTCTCTAAAGAGGTGTACCATCATCTCCAAGTGCAACATCATCCAATCAAGCCCCAATAAGCTCAAGGAGTGCACTATCCAATTTGCGGGCTTCCTTCCCTCTCAATGGCACATCAAGTTATATCAACAATGTCCAAGCTCATTTGTCCAAATTCCAAGGTCTAGGAGGCATGGAAAGGTGCCCTAGGGTATGTCAAATCATCAAAAGGCCCAATGCTTTGCATCAAGTGTGCAACTTCCTCTATATAGTGTATAGCGTCCCAATCATCATCACAAAAACGTCCTCCAAAGGACCATGTCAAGGTGACAAATGACCAAAAAAAGTCCACATAATCAAGTAAGAATAATAACTACAAGATACCAAAGCCATTATAATAATATAAAGTAATCAATCACTTAATATAGGAGCCACAAAAGCAATTCACATTAGGTATCTTCTTCAAACTTCACACTAGCTTAACGCTTTAGGCAATTTGCCAAGTTTAGGTATGTCAGGACCATCATAAGACTCTATTAGGTGTGATAGTACCTAGGTAGAGAGATAATTCATGTGAAACCCTTCAAAATGTAAGTATAATGAATGATGTGACATGGGGTTTACTACATTGTTATGGAATCATTGACATGCAAGGTAACCATGCTCCATCCATTTCCATGAGCGCCTTTATATAGGGAGTGCTTGCTGCTTGAGATACCCGTTCCTTGGAGGTTCGTGTATTCCAAACCCCTTCTTGCCTTTTGATATTATTTTATCGCTTTGCAAGTCCCCTTTTGAGGTTTCAAGCTTTCATTATTTTTCTTACTGGGATTAATTCCTTTTGATTGATATGAATTAAATACATTAGGACTAGGGGTGATCAACACATAGTAAGGGGGCAGAGCTCAAGCTGACCTTTGGATTTTGAATTGGTCATTTATTATCCCACTATTTCTTCTTTCTTTAATAATATGTTTTTCTTTCATTTTGTTATAGTTGTTTCATCAACCTCTACATTCTATCCCTTCTTCTCATAGGAGAATGAACGACAAACCTTTTTGGGGTACATGTAACAACCATTACCAAAACATATGACAACAAAAGGAATCAAGATGAAAAGTGTTAAGTATGGAAGGGAGGGGTACATTACCCCTATCAAGGCCTCCTAGTAGTACCCATGATCCCCAAGAGGGACAACATTAGATCAGGACACATGACCACCAAGGTGAAACAAGGCATAAAAAATAACTTCCAAGTAATCATGATCCATTATCTAACTTCAACCCATGCTCCTTACCTAAATGCCTAATGCATTAAATGTGACACTTTTTATGAAACAATGACTAGTGTACCTCAAGTGTGTTGGATCACCATCATCATATGAACCATGTTGATCAAGTGGAATGGACTAAGTTGTGCAATGATGAGGGGAGAAGCATCTAAGGGGATGTTGTATGTGGAGAATGTTGACGGTCATCTTTGGGAAAATATGTTCTGTTATTGCTCCATGAAACAAAATCACATTTGAGCAATTAAGGAAGCATGCATCTTCCCTATAATTGATCTCATCTCTTCAAAGTTCAGGCTAATACACTACACGTAAAAAAAAAAAAAAAACCACCATTCAATTTATTACAAAGTATATCGTGTTGTGATATACCACCTATCCTATATTCATGCTAAAGAATTCTTCCTCGTCAACTTATTTGATTTTGGTGGGATTGATAAAACCTTCATATCCTCAAATCACAAAATTTTAGTTCCACGAGTATCAAGCCTATCCAAAACACATATATGCTAATAGTACTATGAGGGAGTTACATTATAGAGTAATAATTTGGGTTTTCATCACTTAAAAGATAAGTAGGATGAACATACTCAATGGCATATATACAATTAAAGACCTATTTTTCTTGACTTTACCCTTCTTATCTTCACCATCCCCTTTGGATTCATCATCACACTTCTTATCATCATCCTCTCATCCATTTTTGTTTATCCACCATCCTTATTTTCCTCACCACCATCCTTCTTATCCCCACCACCATCACCTTCCTTCTTATCCCCCCATATTTCTTGCCCCCATCCTTTTTTTCTCTTTCCTAATTGTCTCTATCTTATCTCAAACCCATCTATTTTCTTCAAATTTCAAGTTGATACACTACATTATTGAATTTTTCGTGACATATGTTTCAAGAATGGGCAAAATTTCATGAACAACATTAAGTTGTTGACTAATAATGTATTTCAATGCAATAATCTTGCATGCTTTCATGAAAGTCCAAAACCAACAGAACCTCATTACAACCATAACAACCAAATAAACATAAAATAAACAATATAAGAGGCCCATAAATCCAACATATGATAACATGAATATATAAAAATCCCAAAATAAACACCCATAAATATGATTTGAGCAAAAATATAGTAAAACCACCTACAAACTAGAGATTTTCGCTATTAAAAGTTTATGGCAAAGCATATCTCACCACCCATCCATTAATAACACACTTGCAATATAATTTGTATAACAAGACATAGACCTTAATCATGTTAGAGGTATGCTTAGATGCCTAATAATGCTCTTTACCAGATTGTTGCCTGTAACAACTTATTAGCTACAAATGAGTCATGCCTTCTCTCACCTAAATATTTTATTCCAAAAATAGAATAAAATGTGGTGGAAACCAATGGAAGATAATTTTTTCTTGGAGTAGAACTAGGATATTTTTATCGAGAATCTATCCAATAGAACATAAGGAACTAGACCAACATGAAATCTGGGGGTCACTAAGAGGCACTTTGTAATTTCTAGGAGGTGATTGGTTCATGGAGGCAACTGATGCAACAAGTGGTACTGAATGCAAAGGAGGGGGAGGAGGAAGAGGGTTATCATACCATTGAGCAATACCAGAGGGAAGATTTACATGATTGTTGTCTCAACCATCATTGATTGGTTGGAAAGGGGGCTCAGGAAAATCTGCAATGCTAGGATGTGGCTGTAGAGGGGAATTGGAAGGAGCAGGGGGCTAAGGCAATGTTGGCTACCCACCAATGTTCAGATAGCCAGTTTGTACTAGTTGATTAAATTCTTCTAAATCTGCATCAAAGTGTATGAAAAACCTCATTTTGATCTTGTGTCTCCCTTGTTGCCAAAATACATTTGGTAATATTCCCCTTCTGCCTCTATTTCCTCTATTTCCACCTCTATTACTCCCTTGGCTGAAAAAGCTCATCTAATTGTCATCATCATTCCAATTAGTGCAAAATTCTTGAAGTAAAATACAAGACACATCATTGAAAACATCTGTTACAACTTTTTAAAATATGATTTAGTTATGGATCGGAGAATAACATAGTAATTAAAACATGAAAGGGTGAGATGAGTAGGAATAATGTAAATACAGAAGAAAATCCATAATTCGACAAACACCCTTATAATCATTTCAATTTTAAAAAATCTGAATTGTATATTTCTTGTAAAATTATCTGCATATGAACAATCTACATATCTTCTGAACAAGGGATTGCATGTGAATGAAAGTATAGATGACGAGGATAAATGATAAAGGGATGTCTTTTGCGTAAAGTGACACACAAAGAAAGGGAATTAATGAAAATTCATGTTCAATATTTACACTCAATCGACATTTCTATAGATAACCTTGAGATCTATACATCTTTCCCATTACAGAGCCAATAATCAACATATAATTCTTTTGAGAAAATTTCCAAATAATTTCTCAAGTCAATCATTATGTTTCACAAACCAATGCCTTTACCATATATCATATACTTAAACTCTGTAGAATAATGACATCAAAAAATTACCATGTCCATTTTAAAAAAGATATCAAGTTGTCCATGCAAGGTCAAGGGAGTTGGGAGCAAGATGTAAACCATATACAGGTTTGCAATAGTGCCAATAAATATTTAATAAATCTTTTTCAAAAGCTTATTTTCAACATATCTTTTAATTACATAAACAGGGGAGAAAGAACATGGGACTGCAATGAAATATGACCGGGATAATAGGGGAATAATGTATGAAAAATGATAAAAAAACGAGGGGGAAAATGCAAAGTTCATGTAATTAAAATCAAGTAAAACTTTAACTTGGATAACATGTCTTTTAATCTTGTTTCCATTGTGAAAATATATTTATTCTTTGACTAGTGACAACTCAAACCTCCTATCATACTTGAAAATCAAATGCCGCACTAATAGCAAACTGACAACTCAACCAATACCAATTTATGTAGTAAACTCAATTCATAAAATCGTGACCATTCGGGACTGTGGGATTTTAACAATGTGAAGGTTGTGTGTGTGAGTCAATATGTAGCCAGAATAAAACAATGGGATTAGTATTATAGCCACAAAGAGAAATAGTTGGCGCATGACCTGAACCTTTTGACAAAGAGAAAAGTTAACGTTGTCCATGGGATGTACTTGTCTTAAAAAAAAATAAAAAAATACCCATTACTATGATAGGTAACTATGAGCTCGAACATAGTTAGAAAGTGGATGAGAGAATGGACACAGTTTGTAATAAGAATAGTCTTAGTCGATTCAATACAAGGCCAACAAATTCATTCATACGAGCAAGATTTGAACCCTTGAAACAAAGAATATAACTAATGTTGGTCGCATAATACACTCTTTCTAATAGTGAACAGACAATTAATAAGTTCAGGTTCGAACCCAAGTCAAAACTTAAAATGTATTAACGATAACAAGTTCAAATCATTTTCCCCATAACCCCATTTCTCTACAAACATATTTTAGGAATACATACAATGAAAAATGGTAAATTGAACCCAGGAGCAACAACATAAACACAAATCTATAGTTATCACTATCGACTCAAAAACCCATGAATGGCATTCTACAATAGCCAATTTCTCAACAATTCTTCTTTCAAACAATTTCTTATGAGCAAAAGACAGGGAGATAGAACTTTCACACTCATTACTAGCCAATCAGAGCCACAACCACTTCATTTAATAACAAAATTATTTGCAAAAGATGCACAAAAATGGTGAGTACTTACCTTGTTCCAGAGGTCAATTTATACCAACACTCAGGGCCGAGATGGTTGCAACAACAAACAAGAGGGTCGGTTCCTCAAGCCGAGTTACAACTCTCTCTACACTGTCAAAACCAAAATGAAATGAGGAGAACCCTAGCCCAAAAAAGGTGGTAAAGCACGAGCCTATCAACATTAATTCCCACGTCCTCTCATATTGAATGCATGGCAAACTCATCCTTCATTACATTGATATTCCAACCATCAACTTTCAAACAATGTCATATTCATATACTAAATTCAACTATTTCCGATTTATATTTATTGCATATCAAATGTTATGACAAACCATATAGTATCAACCTTTACACTTGTGCCATGCACTATGACAACCATTTTCTTACATAGTAGTGCACATATCAAATCCACTATTGATATCATATGCATCTATTAATCCTTTCTCATGTATGTTTTAATACAATTTCAAACTGATATATATATAGTTTAAAAAACCCCAAAACATCATACATTTGCCATGCATCAATGATATCAACCACTTATAGCTTCATGCATTTTCACATGAATATTGTCAAGCGAACTTTATTTTGTATCCATATTATATGCAATAACATGTGTATGTAATGGTTAATCCCAAAATTAAGACCCCATATATTTCTTCAACATATTTATGCCATTCAAAACTTCAAACTTGATATACCTTACATACCAGGGTATGTATGAGCATTGCAATTCTAAGCTATTAGGTATATAATCATATAGGAAAACAAAGGATCATATCCTTTTCTAAATGAATAATTTTGATATCAATCCCAATGCTACCAATCAATGGTATCATAATGTCGAGGGAGAATAGAGTATATTTGCAACTTATCATATGTCATTTCGATGATAGTTTGATGTCTTTTAAAACTACCATAGAATACACTTGCTAACAATGCGAACAAGTATTACATATCAACCTTTAATCTATATATATCCCTTCAAGACCATTCACTATTTTGAGCATATTCATTCATCAAATATCATATAATGCTAGGAATCATTAAACCACTGATCTTAAAACCATATGTGTAATGATGCCTCAACTAAAACTGATACCATGCCAAAAAGCTAAAGAATATGTGATACTAGGATTTTTTCATTTCATTGTTTTCTCCCAGGGGAACCCACCTATTGTAGTCATTAATATTTTAAATATATATAGGCTTCACAACTCTTTGCGATATTTTATAGTAGGTGAAAAATTATAAGTCAATAGTAAGGATGGTCTCCATGTGGGTCCTAAGAAAATAGAAGCTACGAAGGATTGGCCTTGCCCTAAAACTCTTAAAAGTTTGTGAGGTTTCCTTGGTTTCACTGGATATTATAGAAATTTTTTCTCGAATTATGGCAAAATTGCAGCCCCATTCATTACCCTCCTTAAGAAGAATGCTTTCAGTTGGATTGTGGTTTCTTATCAATCCTTCCAAGAATTGAAAGAGACTATGTGTATGAATTCGATACTGGCACTGCCTGACTTCACAAAGACTTTTTTTTTGGAGGGTGAGGCCTCCGGGAAAGGCATTGGGGCGGCTCTCATGAAAGAAGGCAAACCATTAGCATTTAATAGTAAACAACTTTATGAGAGACACTTGGGAAAATCCACCTATGAAAAGGAAATGTTTGTTATATTGTATGTGATGAATATATAACGTCCTTACTTGCTTAAGCAGTGCTTCCAAATTAAAACTAATCATCGTAGCCACAAATATTTTTTGGAACAAAGGATTTCATCCCTTGAGTAATACAAGTGGTTGATCAAAATGTTGAGCTATGATTATGAAATCATTTTCAAGAAGGGAAAAGAGAATGTGGTTGTTGATGCTCTTTCCAGGAAATATGAAGAAGAAGGGTCCCTCTTTTCGCTCTCCTTCATTATAGTCGATTGGTTAAAGGCAGTCCGCCATGGTTGGTTCCAAGATCACAAAATTTCTATCCTTATCCAATAATTGCAATAAGACACTAATGCATCTTTGGGATACACTTGAAAATATGAGGAGCTTCGCTATAAAGGATGCATGTATTTGAGCAAACAATCCCAGTTTAAATCCACTCTACTCTCTGAACTCCATGCTTCGCCAACAACAGGGCATTATGGATTTCATAAAACATATGAACATATCAAACATTCTTTTTTCTGGGAAGGCATGAAGCAAGACATATGCACTTTTGTGGCCAAATGTGATACTTGCCAATGCAACAAAGGAGAAACAATCAAAACTCCAAGCACACTACAACCTCTCCCTATTCCACCTGCTATATGGATCAATATCTTTATGAAATTCATCGTCGAATTACCCAAATCTGGAAATAAATCAGTCATCATGGTTTTGGTTGATCGCCTTTCCAAATATGCTCATTTATGTGCTCTCAAACACCCATTTAAATCCTTCACAGTGGCTCACATTTTCATGAACAATATCATCAAAATCCATGGAATGCCCCAATCTATTGTCTTCAACCCTGATCCAAATTTCACAAGCAACTTCTATCAAGAATTATTCAGGCTCCAAGGCACCCAATTGCATCTTAGCACTGCTTATCATCCCTAGATTGATGGTCAAACCAAAGTTGTAAACAAGTGTTTGGAAGTATATTTGTGATTCTTTGAATCTGAATGACAATCTCAATGGGTTCAATGGTTACCACTAGCTGAATGGTGGTACAATAAATCTTACCATGGGGCCATGAGCATGACTCCCTTTGAGTCGGTCTATTGTAAGGTACCATATGTATTATAATAAGCAAAAACAAAAATATTGTAGCAAATACCAGCAGAACAACAAAATAGAGAATCACAACACAAAAAATGATACCTTTATTGATAGAAAGCCAAGTTCACTTGCCTCTTCAAGGGGGAAACCTCTAATAGAGCATAGCTCTATTACAATAATTCTCAAGACAAGACTTTCTCATGCCTTCTACTCGTATTTATACTAATTCTATCTTGTAAAGAACATTCTAGATGAAGATTTTTCTAGAAGATGAAGCTTCTATTAAGTCTTCTTACATTAGACTTGTTCACATTATTAAATAGGTCTTATTAACTAATGTTGACCTTTATTACATGGAAATATATTATTCTACCTACGTGAGGGGTTAGGTCCCTAACATGCCCTCCCCCTTGAAGAAAAACCTTGTCCTCAAGGCTTATCCTTCCACTGAACTAACACTTCCTTGATTGTGCACAGACAAACACGATGCTCTCGCTGGTCCAAGACTGCTTGTAGCTACAACCAAATCGAACCTTCTTCATCCAATTCAAGGAAACTAGTTTGAGTTTCACTTTGTTCCAATCAATTTATTTAAGAATGAGACATGAATAACATGATGGAGCTTAGAATGATTTGGCAAAACTAATTGGTATGCCATGGGCCCCACTCGCTTGAGAATTGTATCGTTTGAGAATTGTATAAGGAACACAAAATTTGGGGGTGAGTTTCTAACAATGTTCAACTTTGATTTAAGTCTTCTTATAAAGTTGCAAATCAAGAAACACTCGATCCCCGTTCAAAAAATTTATGTTTTGAACGACCCTGATCTGCTTGTTGCTTCATGCAATTCTGAGCCAGGACCAAATTTTCTTTGAGGGTAAGAAGAATGGTTGCTCGGACTGTAAGATTGTTTTCAACCACTTGAACCTTGGAGACACATGGAATGCATGAGAGAATCGATGGTGGATTTTTCCTGTAAAATTCTTCAAAAGGATTCATGCAAGTGGAGATATGGTAAGAGGTGTTTTACCACCATTCAACTAGGGGTAACCATTGATTCCATTTATTTTGTCTGTCAGACACAAAAAACCACAAATATGTCTCCAAACACTTGTTGACAACTTTAGTTTGTCCATCAGTCTGGGGATGATAGGTGGTGTTGAGATGCATTTGGGTTCCATGGAGCATGAACAATTCTTGCCAAAAATTACTGGTGAAAGTTAGATCTTGGTCAGAGACAATAGAATGAGGCACGCCATGGAATTTGAATATATTATCGATAAAAATTTGAGGCGTTGCAAAAGGATTTTGATTAAGGTTTGGATAAAGGATTTAAGGACATTAAACCTACAAAAGTGGTAACTTTTTCATTTCAAACTCAACCCATTGGTTGGAGTGAAACTGGAACCAATATCGAGACACATTTCAAATCATACCTCCCTATTGAACAACGTTATAGTCCCAGAAAAGATCCAATGCCAATAGGTTCTTTTCTAAGCGTTCTCATACTTGAGCTTCCTTGATATTAAATGTCTTTTTCCAATATACTCAAATTTAGTTATGATATCAATATGATTTGTAATCGCTCAGCCTATGGCCAAGTAGACTCACTAGCATGGAGCTTAATTATTTCGAAAATTAATTTGTTTATCTATATTAGTTATTTCATTGTGTATTAAAACTTATTTGTATAATACTCGTAGACTGTAACCAAATATAGAAAATAGTGTTGAAGAAATCAATCATAAACAAGCAATAACACAGATATTACCCTAGAAACCCAAATCGGAAAATCAACAAATAAGGCTCTTCATTGCTTGAGGAATTACATGAAAGGGGCCACGCTCTTTCTAAGAGTTCTTACTCTCCTTCTATGTTCATGGAGGTAATGTGCTAGTTCTCTAGGATAGTCTTCGTTCCACCCAAGACAAGCTTATGTTCTAACTTTTTTCCTTTTGGTCTTTGGACTAGTCCTTTGTTGTTACTATTGTCTTCATCTTCCTTTGAACTGATAATTTATTCTGTGCTTTGGGTCATACTCTTTTTCTGAGATTGTTGCATGCCCATTTAGAGCTCATGGACATTCTTGCTCCAGATGTGGATGGACTTTGCACTGATTATTCTTCTCACCATCTTCATAACTATCCTTTATGCCTAGACATTTTTTGTCTAGATGTGAACAAAGTCGATGTTGTTGAAATATAACAAGGGATGTCCTCATTCATGTTTTTGTGTTTTGTCATGGGGAGGACATAAAGTCATAATTCCTAGACATGTTTTATTTGTAAAGTGACTTTTTAAATAAAGTGCTTTTATAAAGTGAATGTACATTATAACTTAAAGTGTTTTTAAGTTGTGGGACCCAAAAAGTATTTAATGAGTATTTATTACTTATTTTGTAATTAATGAGGAGCATTAAATATGAGCCCTTAGATTAGACTTATGATAGCCATTAGATTGAGTTGGTTATGTAAGTTAGGTTTTCTTGGGAAAAGAGAAAAGTACATATACATGCTTAGGGATGTGAGAAAAACACACCGGAGAAGATGAGAGGAGAAGTTGAGAGATTTCTTGAGAGAGGAAGGTGGGCATTAAGAAGGGCACGGTTTCCAAGAGAGCTAGGGCGCAAATCCCAAGGAGGCATTTTTTTGTTTTGATTTGCAATAGTGTTATTTGTTGGGACAGGTCGTATTGTACGGATCCGTACAGGCCGTACAACAACATTCTTGAGGCACGAAAATCGAGGCAAGCTTGGGCACGATTTTCGAGGCATCCTTGAAGAATTTTCTGAAGGAGGACAACCGTACAGAAGAGAAGGTACAACAACCTGTTGTGGCACAAATTTCAAGGTGACAAATTTYGGCAAATCCGTACARTTGTACGGACTGTGGCAYGGTTTTCAAGACAGATTTGTGGGGGACAATTTTGTGYTGTAAGAGGTATTTCTCTTGGCTAAAAAAGTGTTATTGACGTTGTTCTGAACTTTCCTGAAGCAAAATAATAAGATTTCTCTCTCTCGTTGGGTTTCCCCACATTGGGGTTTTCCCTGGCAGTTGCCTAAATTTCTGTGAGTTATGGGTTGTTGTCCATTGTGATTTTTCGCTGCATATTTTGCTTAACAATATGTATTTCTGCTTATAGAAATTTCTAAATGTGGGTATGCATTTTTGACATTTAAGAAGACGGTTATCTCTAGGTTGCTAAGTGTTTGACAAAATGTGTGAATGAAATATTTCTGATTTTGTCATTAAAAAAAAATCAACAGATGTTTGGGTCTTCCTCTCACCATCTTCAAAATTGTTCTTTGTTCTTGGACATTTTTGCTCCATATGTGGACATACTTGGTGTTTGAGTCTTCTTCTCACCATCTTCAAAAGTATCCTTTGCTCATGGAGATAAGTGCACTAAGCTCTAGAATCTTGATCTTGAGTCATATTTATTACCTTCAGATATGAAGTCAAAGAGGCTAGATGTATCTAGTTCTCTTTCTCCCCATGTATGAACTCCAATGTTTTCTCTAAATCACCCCCTTTGCAATAAACAACAATCAACCTATTTATTACTTTTCTTTAATGGTTCCATTCCCCTCGAAAAGCCAAGAGACCCCTCAGATGCCCCCAATTCTACCAATGAAGTTCCCTCTACATAATCGCTTCTTGTTAAATATTTTAGGCATTAGGATTCTTCTTAGGGTTATTTTGCTAGCATGGATGCCATTTGGTATCCTCCTTTTCATTCGACTATCATCATTTAAGTCACCAAGTTGTTTGCCATGTTAGCTATGGAGGGCCTCAATCTTCTTGTTATACATGCACATTGTACAACTAAGAGTTTTGATCTTAGCCTTATGCCTAAGCCTTTTGTGCAACATGTAGTGCTCAGTGTGCGAGGTTGTTTGTAGTTTACATTTTCCTCTAGATTCGCATGCCTTCACATGTGCACTATTGTTTTGTGTGAAGTGAAACATGTGGCATAGGCCTTCGAGTTCACCTTGTAAATACCTAAAAAATCCTTGTTTCTTATGTGGTGTGTGTTGTACGTCAAGTGTGTGATTTGTACGTCATGCAATGTGCGACATGCAACATGTGCATTACGGCCTCTGCTTTGCCTTATAGCCAAAAGCTCCACATACATTTCATAACTTAGCCATTTTTTAACCTCTACAAGACATCGCAAAAGGCCTTTAGCTAAGGTCTAGATAAATCCTTCAAAGGCCATTACACCTACATTATTAGTGACCTCTGTGTGTTGAACTCAACCCATTATTTGAAGTGAAACTAGATCTAATATTGAGACCTGTTTCAGATCAATTGGAGTTAGGATGTTGGAATCTTGTGATGAAGTCTAGTGAATTCCATGGATGAATCATGGTGAGATAACATGGTTACAATTACCTTGTAGAGGGCATACTTTTTGGATACAAAATTTGTTTGAGGAAAAAATCATGCCACTGGAAAGCTCTCAACCTATAGAATACAATGAGGACCTCCCAAACATATGTCCTCAATATTAGAGACCTCAAAATTATGCTTTAATGCTCTGAACCAATAGTTTTGGTCCAACAAAGTGCTATTCATGATCTAACCAAAAGTGCCCCATATAGGTCTCAAATTTCGTCTTCACCATTCCAAAGCATCAATAGAGAAATATAGAAACTATGTCAATCCATTTTGGCATATTTTTTGCCCACTCACTCTTGTTTAGGGGCAACATTGCCTTGCCTTCACTGGTTTGTCCAACATGGTTTCCTTTTCCCATGCTCGAGACAAGCAACCTTCCCTTCCCTGACTTGTTTGGTCTTGTCACATGCTCACCCTAGTTTTGTTTAAGGGTAAGTTTCCTTTCCTTCACCAATTTGTTCAACATTGCCACCTATTTTCTCCAACTCATCCTTGATTTGATTCAAGGCAAGGTTAATTTGCGTTGGTTCATCTAGATTTGTCACTCTTTCCAATTATTCACCCTTGCTCTACTTGAGACAAGCTTTTTTGTTTCCTCCTTTCTCCGTACTTTCCTCAAGGTGAGTATCGTTTGTCTTTCATGCCTCCCTCGGGACAAGCTACTAACATTGTGGTCAAGTTGTTGTTTGTCTCACAATTATATGCAATCCGCCTTGGCATCTTCAATAGTGCCTCGATGAGATTTCACATGGCAACATTGACACTTGGTTAAGAGTAGGTATCGTGCTTCTCACCTTATTCTCTTTCATTCTCACGTTTACTTTCATGGTCTAGTTGTCACTTGTTTGATCTTGTGGTAATTAGTTTTGTTTTACTCCTCTCTCTTAGCATGGCTTGCTTGTCATGCATGGATGTTTACCATCTTTATTTTCTCTTTTTATGCATTGCTTACTAGCATAAGCCCACAAAAAGCACATTTTTAGTTCTCTTTGCATCGACATAGGGGCTTATTGGATTCACGTGATGGTTATCAAGTAGAGCCTTATCACATGTTGAATTCCTCCTTAAGTCAAGGCATTTGTTCATGCCACCTTTGCAATGGGTACCCTTCTATTTTCTCATGCATCTTTGCTTTGCCTACTTTTGTCATCTTATTTTTTCTTTTGCCTTCCACGAATTCCATGCCTTTTGTGAAGATTT
>ML778559.1:64688-93878 GCA_009831015.1 Picea engelmannii | reverse complement strand
ATTGCACTTCCAATTTTAGGTGCTCTAGCATGTAGTTTTAGTAACCAGAAGTTAGCACATGCATACTAAAATAAGTACAACACACCTAAAGATCTTTACAGCTGAAAATGAACAGATCTAAGAGACTAACACATGCATTTTTGCACACAAGTATTTTTGGTCAACATGACCCTGGATAACCCCCCCGGGGAAAACCGGTTTGGGATATCTGTCTATATAATGATGATCAAAGCAAGAGATACAACAAGTAATGAAATACAATGGAACCTGTATACATAGCAAGCTCCTCATGAGCCTTTCCACAAGAACCAGAGGAAGAAGTGCCCAAACTGTGGTGCACCCTCTCCCTTTGTTGCCCTCTACACTGAACTGAAGCGCCCTAGCTCATCAGTAACCCAATGAAGAAATCCCTCCACAGGAATGTGTTCTCCTATGCTGCCTCTCCACTGAAACTGTCAGAGCTCGAATTCTCCAAGCAGATCTACTACCAGGTAGCTGCCAGTCCTCTCAACATGTGCGCCCTCCTCCTAGCAGAAATGATCACCATAAATAAACCGAGACTAAAGCTGGATATCTATCACCATGAAAGCATGTGCCCTCCCTCTAGCCTCCTCCTGCATCTGACCTCATCTCAAGGTGATAAGTCCTCCTCTCCCAGTGAGTAAATGAAGGATCTAAGTGTGCCTCCTCTCCTAGATGTGCCTCCTCTCCTAGATGTGCCCCTCCTCCATGAAAATGCTCCCTCTCAAGAAAGAAGGCTAAGACTCCATGGAAATAATCTCCATGCAAGCTCCAAGCAAACACAAGCTTCTTCTCAAGCTCTCAAGGGTTTTGCTCAAACCCTCATGAAGTGCACCCTCCTTCTCCTCAAGAAATGTGCCCCTCTTCTCTTCTCCAAAACTCACAAGTGAAGAATGAGTCTCAAAAATACCTTTACCCTCTCTTTAGCCTCTTTGAGCCAACCCTAAAAGATCAATGGCCTAGATTAGATCTAGCCAAGTCTAATCAATGGGTGAGATCTCATCCTAAAATCTCACTAAGGAAACCCGCTTTCCTTAGTTTCTTTATGTCTATTAATTCACCCACATTGTGAATTAATTGTCGCTTTATGACTTAAGTGACATATTTCACTTTTGACTTAAAACTCCTAAGTCAAAGTGAAATTAAAATCATAAAGTATAAGGGTAATAGTCTTCCCCTTTGTGCTTAGAGACTCATAAGCACATGGGGACCACTTTCCAAGGTACCCAAATCTCAACATTTTGATCTTCTTCATGGCAACTCATTGCTCTTGCATTTTATGAATTGCAACTCCTACCATGAGGACCAAATATAGTGTATAGTTTATGCACTTTGCATCAACCTTAAACTTATTTCATTGCATATCGATGTGTGAGGTATTTCTCAACGCATTGGCCATGCATGGCATGCCCTAGGATGACACCGAGGTCCTCCTATCCATCCTAATGATGGATCAAGTTCATTGAAGTCCCTCCTCTTGGTCTAGATGTATGATTGTGGTCCTCCATTTGGTATCTAGTGTCATGGTAAGGTCCCCTTTTATATTTTATGGTCTCACATTTGGCTATAGTACAAGATTTAGCCAACCCATTCAGTCCCTCCCTTGCTAATTAAGATCCCTCTTAGGCCTTGTGCACTAGTCGGAGTGTTGGCTAATTGAGGAGCCTTTGTTGTGCTCTCAGAGGTCCCTAATTCATTAGGGAAAACCTTTTAAGATGTTTATGTCATCTAAATTTCCCCCAACTTTAGTGGTCTTGGTGCACGTTTTAAACTATGATTGTTTTAAGCCTATGATGTTTGTTTGAAGTGGTTCATGTTTTCTTGTAGTCTAGAGCATGGGTTTTTCATAAATTACTTGCAGTTTGGCTTAGTTGTCTACATTACATTAGGTTAGAACTTGTAGTTTGATATTTCTCGAAAAACTACCTACCCAATGGTTAGTGCAATGGTTGGAAACAACCATTGAGCATCCCCAAATCTATTTGTCACGTTTTCCCTGATTGTCATGGTCTCTAATTTCTCTCATACATCAAAACTCTTTCAAATTGAACACTCTAGAATATTTTAATCTCCTTCCACCTCACGTGCTCTTGAATTTATTGGGATTTGTTGTCACCTTCAACCCTCCACCTATTTGGACCCCGTTATAGTGGGTATTTCCCTCTTCATTTGGTTTAGGTCTTCCTTTGTTGCTTTGGTCAGTTCGGTTGAGGAGCATGGCTCAATCCCTTATTCACATTTGATTATCCATTTTGTCCTCCTCAAAGGGAACTTTATTACAAGTATGTGTGTTAGGAGATAACCTTCTCAACCAGGGGCATATGGGACATATATACTTGCATTTATCATATTTATCTTTAGTTGTATACTCAACTCGTTTGTTTCTTTTGTTTCATTTCATTCAAAAATAACATATTCTGGTATGTTTCCACGTGAGAAGAGTTGTTACATAGGGATATAGAGTAGGTTCTAATCCTCTTTGATGTTTATTGTTCGTCTATTTCCCTCTAATCCCTTGTAGCTTGTTGTAGAGTTAGTTTAGATTAGGATAGTTCAGCTCAAAACTTTGCTAAAGGTTCTAACCCACCTACAAAAGTAATAAACCCTGGGCCCCTTTCTAGTTTTCTTACACATCAAAGGAAATAGGTTAATCAACCTGAATGCTTATTGTTTGTTTACTTTTATTGGGTTGAGAGGGTTAGATAGATGACATCAAAGAAAAAGGGGAGAACCAACCATAGTTAATTTATTTTCCTTTGCTAATTTGTTAATTATTTTACTTCTTATTCTAAATCAACCTAATCTACTCACACATATAACCCTGTTATTGCACAGGAAAGTGCTCAAAATGGTGCCAAGTCATACTCTCAGGAAACTGCTCAATCCATCTCAGAAAGGGATCATGAAAAGTCAAAGGTTCAATAGACTGACTCAAAGAGTCTGAAGGTTGGCTACCTCGGACGTCTTCACAATCTGAGGCCTGGGAAGGGACTAGCAAGAACCTAGAGGATGACTGGCAATTTCTTAAGGGGAAGTTGGAAGATTGTGATAATAAGCTTCTTCTTAAGGTACTCAACCTTCCCCTAAACTCCAAAAGGAGGCTTTGTCCTACAGAAAACTTGGGATAAGAGACATGTTTTCAAACCATACCCTCAGTGACATAGCGAGGTAAAGTAATCAAAGGGAGGTGAAAGATCTTATCACAAATATCATGCCTCAGGTAAGCAACTTCCTCACTCTTACCAAGATCTGAGCACAACGATGGTTGATAATTTTCTTCACAGAATAAATACGAAATCTCAAAGAAGTACTCATCAAAATCCTCAAGGTACGGCCAAAAACCATGAGGAGAATATAGAACTAGGTCATCGTTGGGTGTTTGGAAAGTATGTGTAATTATATCATATCATTGTTGCCCAATGTCAGGATTAGGAGTAACATGTTGTGATAACTGTAAAGGCAATACTTGGAAATGATTCTCAATGTCGTAAGTGGGATCCATATCATAACCAATTACATCCCACTTACGTCTCCCAACATGTATGAACACGTCAATATTAGTAACCAAGTTATTTTCTTCATCATAACATGAAGGGGTTAAGGCAAACAAGGGCTCCTTAAGTACTTGTTTGCTTCCCAAATCATAAAATAATGCATCATCAATGTCTTGGAGAGGGAAACAACTCACTATACTTACTTCTTCCTGTGCAAGAGCTTCGAATATTTGGATGACTTCATCAAACAGAGGAGCAATTACCAATGCCTTGTCCTCTAGCTCATACAAGGATTCCCTTTCTACCTCATCCTCTGAATCATAGAATAAAGTATCATCAAAAACATGAAAAGGAAAGTGATTAACCTCATCCTCTTCTTTTCGTGCAGGGGGGATAAGATCTTGGACGACTTCATCAATCTTGACTTCTAAAACAACGGATTGTTCTTTTTTGGATGAGGGGATTTTGGCTTCTACTTCTGTGGCTATGTCAAAAGCTTATTGGATTGTCCTTGGCTCCCTTATATCGAGTAAAAATTCTGATTGTCCAGAGAATGCCTTTGTGTAGAGAAAGGTAAGGAAACTACTTGAAGGATGATGGCTCACTGGGATCTGTTGTACTATCCTCTCAAATTTATCATGGAATTCTTGGGCAGTTTCATTCTCAACCTTTGTGAGGTAATTAAGTCTCATTAGAAATATGTTGTGATTCACCTCAACACTCCATCTTCTGAGGAAAACTTCCTCCAATTTATCCATAGATGTAATACTAGCGTTAGGGAGGTTATTATACCATCTTCGAGCATTATCATGAAGAGTGGCAGAAAAAAGTTTCATTGCCAGATCTTCAACATCGTCACTAATAGGATGGAGTTGAAAGAAGGCCAAAAGTTACTAATATGGTCTTTGGTGTTTTCCTCATCACTACCAGTGAATCTTGGGAGCCATTTCTCATACCTCTGAGGCATCCGTCGTGGGCAACCCAAAATTTTACTCATGTCTAAAGGTTTAAAATTACCCAGGTCCCATTGAGAAGCCATGGTTGGCTTTGTCATTAGTGGAGTCGCTAGATAATCCTTCTAGGGATCATCAAAAGGAAAAGAGGGGATGACCCTCGATGGAGTCGCCAGGTAAGCTTTGTAACATAAAGGCTTTGAAGGTAGAGCTTACCGAAAAAGTGTCGTTGAGGAATATTGACTTAGTGTTCCCGGGCAACGGTGCCAAAATGTTATTGCACAATTTGTATTTGTCCAAAAGGGAAAGGCTAAATAAGGGAAAATTGGCGTAAGAGGAGGTTGTCCTATCATTGTCACCTTAATAAGACACCTCTTTCTATTTAGGGGTGAAAGCCTAGGGGAGACGACCCCGGTGACCTGGGGGTTTGAGAAGGCAAAGGTGAAGTATCGAGAAAAGTTATCCCCTCTCACAAGTCACACCGATCAAAAAGTCCCAAAGTTTTAACAAATGAAGCATTGATATGCTTAAGTGTACCTACCCAGAACAAAGCAACAAGAAAATACTATTTTTTACAAGTACAATTTGATGTTAGTGCTTCATAAAGCCTTGAACTTGTCAATGAAAGCAATAAGTTGATACAAGATTAAGCAAATAGAAATTCTATAACAACAATGCATATATTATGATGGCTTCACAATCAATGCCTTAAATAAGCTTCAAAATGACCAAAAATGGTAATATAACAATAGCAATATACTAGCACTTGTCAGAAGCTACTCAGGCAATGTAAAAATCAACTTTAGTAATTGCTTTTAAGAGCTTTTACTGCTATAATAATTGGTTGTAGCTTACTTTTGTAACATCAACAAGAATGTTAGTAGATTAGTCTACTCTAGAGTTAGGAAATGTTAGCAAATAGCTTGAGGTATAAGACTTAAGGGTTGTTCTCATCAATCAATCAAGTATAGGGTCTAGATCAATGTCTTTAGGGCTAATGGAGTCACTTTTTGCAGCAACAATCTTGAAGGAATCAAATGATAATGTGTGAGCTAAGGACAAAGAGGGGTGATGGTTGAGGTGTTGGTAACCCAAGGCCTCAATCAACAAGCCCTAGAAAGAAAACATCTACTAGGAAGTAGGTAACCCTGGGCCCTAGCGGTTTTCTTTCTTCTTTAGCTCAAGCTTGAAGTAAATAATGGCTTGATGAAGCAAGTGATACTAGAGTGCTACAATGGTATGGCTCTAGCACAATGTTTCAAAAGGTAGGGTTTCTAACACAATCTAGTAGGTGAAAAGCTATTAAGACAAGGACAATAACATGTGCTTGATCTGCAAGGGTTTTAAGCTAGCAATTTCATAATCTTGGAAAAAATGCAAATTAAATGTACTATAACCACTCAAAGTAAAGAAGAATTGCATAAATTCACTTACATTCACCACGAATAATCTAGCAATTAGCCTAGTTGAAGACTTTCCACCAAGAAAAATGTCAAAAACACCAATATAAGCCTCCTCTAAGAGTTGAGCACCACTTAATTTTAGCCAATAAACCTCAAGGAGCCGAATTTCAGACCTCACTTATGTGAGTGAAAGAATGATGAAAAAATACAAGGGGAAAATCCCCTATTTATACAGTGAAAATGACCTTAATTACAAAATTAGGTCAAAAAGGTCGACATGGCCAATTTACATGAGAAAATCCAATTTTACACAAAATTATCCAATAAAACCATAATTTTATCCTTTTAGGGTGACATCATGCTCCTCCTAGGGTGATGTTAGCCTCTCTGTTGGAATGCTAGCCTTCCAAGTGAGACGTTGGGGCTCAAAACCCCTTAGGAACTGTTACACGTGCCAACCCAAATCGTCCTCAAGCTGGACACCTCAACTAGGTGACGTAAAGGCTCTGAATGATGACGTAAAGGGCCTTCAGGGGCCAATATCATGTGGGAGGGCAAGACCCCCCTTGGTCCAGGCCTGCCAAGATGTCTCTGTTGGAACGTCTTGCTCTCTCTCTAGTGCAAGCCTCTGGTATATGTTTGCCCCTTGCTTGGGTCTCAGCATCCATCTGGTGGGCTTTTAGCCCTATGGAGGTCTGAACAATCATCTCCCCATGTGTATCTGTCCGTCGAGCATGGTCCTACAACAACAACAAGTACGCCCTCCATGGGCTCATAAGTCACAGGGATCATAGCAATGTCAATCACATCTAATAATCAAGTTATCTAAACATGTGCATAAAATTCCCCTTTCCCAAACAAGTGCTCAAAGATGTTATGTTATTCTACAAGCCAAGTTTGGAGAGGGTTTCAGGACATCCTATTGGACTAATTCTACTTAGATGTGGGAAGTTTCCAGGTGAAGACCAATCTAGGTCATGTAAGTGGATGAGATGGTGTGGGGATGTTCGGGCAAATGGGTTCAGTGATGACAGGGAAATGTATGGCTTATCTGTGGATGTCTCTGAAGAGGGTGAGTTGCACCTTGTCATGGATGCAAATGTTTCCAAGCCCATTCAATACCCTTTTTTAACATTTTTATCTTATTGCTTTTTCTTTCAAGAGAATAGTTAGGGGACACTGCTCTGGCATGGTGACCAATGGTGACAATGTTACTCACAAGCATTTCATGGAGATGAGAAGGTTGGCTCGTGATAAGACCCCCTTTTCTCTTGGCTATGCCACCAAGAGCCACTACCCTGGCGTGGTGACCAGCTGAATGGTAGTGTCATACCGCTACATGTCCATCGTCCTAATAGGCTGGCTCGTGATGAGACCCCCTATCCTCCAACTAGGCCTTGAGTGTATTTATTTTATGGGTCCCTCCATTTCTTGCTGAGAAGCTTTTTACTGCTTTCTCGGGAATCCTTAGGCGAAGCATCTAAAGGTTTTGTTCTTTTGGCTTTTATCTTTTGCCAAATACTTTTACCCTTTGGGCCTTTAGCCCCTTCTTCCCACAAGGCAAGGTACAACCCTTTGCTAGCTTGGCAAACCCAATGCCCGAACCAATGCAGGGGATGGATGAGAGGGAAGATGATGGAAAGTGATAAGTATGGTGGGAATGGACGATGAACTTTCATGAACCCACCCAGTGGCAACTCATTCCTAAGGGAACCAACTTGTTAGGGCATCATGTCATCCCCCCAGGTGTGGACAAGTCAAAAGGCATAAAGTCCAAGCACACGTCATGAAGTAAAAGAGAATTAAATGCACATATTCAAATGTTTTGGGAATCAGAGTGACATATACCATGATACCCAGACTCATTACCTCATGTAGCAAGACCTACTATTGTTGAAGGACCAAGCCGATGGGATGGATGTTGTTGTTGCCGAGAGGATGGAGGCGCTAAAGAAGAAAGATGGGCCCTCCAGGGCCAGACTCAAGTCAATATGGCTCTCGGTACTCCATGTCTAAGACCTATGGGCCTCGACACATCCCCTAGGCTAGGGGATAACAAACCCTAAAACAACTATATGTCATTAAGGACAATAGAAATCCCCTACTTAACTGAGTAACCTACCTCTTCTCCCATCCTAGTTTTCTTTATTTCTCCCAAAAAATTGGGCGATGACAACAATTTCCTTCCAAGCACTCAAGCTTGGATTCCCCTCCTTACGGTAGTGTGGTACTTCACCTAACTATCATGCTATAATTATAACTTGTAATGGGGAGAATTGTTTGTTGGAGTCTTTTGATGACTCAATTGAACCATAAAAATCTGATCATGTTATGAGGACAAGACCCATAATACCAAGCCAAACGTTGTGTTATAGTGGGACTACTAATAAAATGAAAGATACACCATGTAACTAGGTAGCTCTCCTAGAAAACTAGCAAGCATTGTGATTAGTTATTTAGATGTCTCAATCGATGGAAGTTAACCAAGACCTACTATTGTTGAAGGACCAAGCCGATGGGATGGATGTTGTTGTTGCCGAGAGGATGGAGGCGCTAAAGAAGAAAGATGGGCCCTCCAGGGCCAGACTCAAGTCAATATGGCTCTCGGTACTCCATGTCTAAGACCTATGGGCCTCGACACATCCCCTAGGCTAGGGGATAACAAACCCTAAAACAACTATATGTCATTAAGGACAATAGAAATCCCCTACTTAACTGAGTAACCTTTTTCTTCTCCCATCCTAGTTTTCTTTATTTCTCCCAAAAAATTGGGCGATGACAACAATTTCCTTCCAAGCACTCAAGCTTGGATTCCCCTCCTTGCGGTAGTGTGGTACTTCACCTAACTATCATGCTATAATTATAACTTGTAATGGGGAGAATTGTTTGTTGGAGTCTTTTGATGACTCAATTGAACCATAAAAATCTGATCATGTTATGAGGACAAGACCCATAATACCAAGCCAAACGTTGTGTTATAGTGGGACTACTAATAAAATGAAAGATACACCATGTAACTAGGTAGCTCTCCTAGAAAACTAGCAAGCATTGTGATTAGTTATTTAGATGTCTCAATCGATGGAAGTTAACCAATAAGAGGTCTTCAAGATGCTTTGTGGTTTGAGGTAAACCAAAACCTGTAATAAGAATCACACCACACAACGGAGGGGCTCCTAATTTAAGGAGTGCCAAAAGTAAGAGGACACACTCAATCTTGATTTAAGTGTCGAGTTTTGATAGCAGAAGTATAATTTGTTTAAGGGGGTATGAAGATGATAGACATCAAGAGCTTGAACTTTCGTAAAAGAAAATTATATTATTTTTAACAATAATGATCATGATAGATCTTGAAATCCTACTATTTGAAAGAGAGCCTCTCGAAAGAACAAACAATAAATTTTAACTTAATATTTGAGATAAATTTATATCATGTAACTTAACTTAATATAACATAGGACCAAATAAAATAATAAATAATATAAGAGTTAAGTGGTTAAACCATCATAACTATATAAGAGTGCTATAATAATGTGATCTTATGAACATGATGCAACTTAAGAAAATGGTATCTGTATGTCGGTAGCCTACCTCCAATATTAATATGTTGTAAGTTTGTAACATGTATTACTGTCTCCGTATTCTTGTGTCTATGCGATTTTGAATATACGCCCATAAAATTACTAACATCAAGGATCAAATTTGATTTTTTTTTCCATAAGGATTAAATGCAAGACTTCTTTGATTTTATAAAGTTCCAGCATATTTCTAAGGGAGGCATTCTTTCTAGTGACGAATTACATTCTAAGGAGCCATGCATGTTGAAGGAAAGCCTTGCAGGCCAAGTTTAATTCCTTCCCAGGGATGCGAGTAGTTTTTCTGTTTCATCAGTTAAGAGTTAAAATAAACTTGACTTATCATATATACTCTTTTGAACATCCCGAGTTTTTCATTTTTGTTACTTAACATGTGGATTGGGAAACAAAACTTGAACATTGCAAAGCTTTTCGGCTCTGGAATAAAAAAATTCACACATTAATGTTTCAATGCATGCATTTTTGGGCCATTAGTGCCTTGACCTTGCTGGATTTGATCTTTGATCAGCTGCTTTTACAGACTCACACTTGATACAATAAGCAAATGCACCTTTCCTGGCTATCAAACTATTACCTCGGAAGCCTAGCATTTTATGATTTCCTTATACTAGTCACACTCCCGACTACAACCTGAGGAAAGCAACTCAATTTCAAATAATGAACTTGACTGATTTCATTTTGCATATATATTTTGTCAATATTAATTTCACTCCCTTGCAGACATGCAACAAGCCTGTTATGAAGATTTAGTATCAATGACGACAACCTACTCTGATTTTAACCAGAAAGTGCAATGCGAAGCCTGTTACCATCACATAAAAGTTTCAATGATTTGACTTCAAGAAAATGCAGATAGGGGCATTGAGTAAAACATAATGACTGAGAGGGTTTGTTACCAAATGGAAAATACCCTGCATTAATTTCCTTCCACTACAACGAACTTGCTTCAAACCTTATTATCAAAACCTTTGAGTCTGGATTCTTAATTCCTACCCAACCACTACCACCCAAATCCTCTCCCCCTCGTAGTATTGTTGGTAGTGGTAAACAACTTATATTCTTTCCATGAGACAATCCATAAATAATGGGCATTCAATTCAATTCAAGTACCATTGTTTGGCCATTATGAGAATGTCTTTACATGAGAAAATGGCATAGACCTGCACTGTGGTCAACCTATACACTTTCTAGATATGATTTTTCTTTCTCTCGATGTTCTGGCAATGACAGCTTGCTACCGAAAGGATCTGAACCTTTACATTATTATTCAGCACCAAAGGCAAAGATAAATCAAACGGGAGATATGACTTGCTTTTCCTCGTCCAGAGATCTTCAAAAAGTCCATATATTATTGTTCCTTCAATATGTGTCCCGTCAGTCTAAGGTTCAATTCTTTTCCGTCGCCACCTGAGAAAAAGAGTGCCATATCTCTTTGTATAATTAGTCCATCACTACTGTCATGAACTTTCCTGTGACAATCTCTGATGCTTCGAGGAACCCCATGCCAAATAAGTTTCCGACCATTGCCTCCAATCTCGAGGCAATAGCTAAAGTTTTTAGCTTCATTATCATCTCCCATGAAAATCAGAAAAGCTATATATACAGGGGCCATGTCCAATTGAAATGCTTCAAAATGTAGACAAAAGAATTGCCCAAAACAATTGATTACCTGCAAATCAAACAGTATGATGAACAATGAATACAATTCTGAACATATAAAGCAAAGAATAAACCAACAAGAAGAAGAGGAGATTGTGCTCAAACTATATGAAAGGACTCACAGTTGGCATCCAAGTAGCATTCTCAACCTCAAGTGGATTTGACTTTACATATCGATGGTCAAAGGTGAAACTATCATGCATATAAACTTTGTGATCATCTCTTAAATGAGCCACCAAAAAGGGAATATCTCCAACTAGCTTGCATTCAGAGCCAGCATAGGGGCAGTTGTATGGCCTAAAAGTGCACTGAGCTTCATGCCTTAATTCACTGTAGTAAGGAAATATATCCTGACAACCATAACTTTGATACTTGCAAGCAAGATCTTGAGATGCTGTCTCTGTTTCAAGAGCTAAGCACCTAATATTTCCAAGGTTGCATCTGCAGGTTGGACACCAGTTGCTTACCCTGGATTTACATCCAGAACATAGTGTCTGAGTATTTGGGCACTGCATAAACATTCAGGAGAAAGCCTAGGTCAGACAAATAAATTCTCATGAGAAAATTTACTAAATTGATAAAACCTTTCCATCACTCATCTCTGAATGGGAACAAGACTATTCTTCCAAGGATTAAATGAAGAAAATACAAAGTAAATCCATAAATCTACAAGATCCCTACCTCCAGAGTCCAAACAGTTTGCACATCAATAACTACCACCGAGTTTACAGAACTTTATGGGCATGGCAGGATAACTGAATAATCTTCTTACAAACAAAAATATGCAATTGGAAAGGCCTCAACAAAGGCAAATATCATAAATGTCCTTTCTATAAAAGGAAGATATAAATATTAAAAACAGTTCAGAATATAAGCTATATAATCAGTAATAGACAAAATCCACACTTTCAAATAATGTATTTCTTGGGAAGCAGCATGTCCTCGTCATTTTTAAAAAGACCAACTAAAATTCAATGACATATATGGATTTAAACATTCTCACTTTCCACACCAAGACCCATGTAACTTAGAGATGCTATTTAGTTCATGTAGTACACCACAAGAATGCATGTGCAGTATGAATTCTTCACCTACAGAATTGAATATTTGCTCCTATTTACATTATTGTGTAATAGCAGCAGTGTGTCTAACATGAGATACTGGACGAAATCAGATTAAAGTCAGCAGCAATATAACTAACCTCTACAGTTCAGGCTTTTAGAGATGAAGCCATTCAATCTCAGTTCATAGACATTAGAAGCATAACAAGAAGAAGAAATTTTAACATCCACTATCATTCATCCTAATGGTCATCAGTGGCCACATTGAGTCCCTAAATCAATGTGTGTGTCCTCTTATAAAACCTACAGCTTAATGGCTAATGCCCATAATGGGCAAGGTGGCAAGTTCACAGCACAACCTGGCCTCCTTTGTTTCACTGGAAGACCTTATTCAATTGTTAATGTTATAGGATGAGGATCGGGCCTGAGTTAGTATAAAAGACTTTCAAAGAATTTTATTTTGAAATTGCCTACATACCTATTTTGGGATTGGTAGAACTGGATAATCCTAAACTGTACACATGACTGAATGCTTCTGATTGCAATTAAGAGGTTGATGGAGATACACATTGCAAAGGCAGTGATTTCTGTGCATATTGGCTACATGTTTATCTTCAATAGGCAAAAGGAAAGAACTATAATTGGGCATCATTAATTCACGACCTACTGCGTAGCATGCTAGGCATGATCAAAGACAAAATTAGAGCAATGTGACCAGTTTCCTTTTCTATGCCCTTGTCCCTCTTGGACTCGGCATACAACCATTAGGAAGATAACATGATGTCATTGTGTAAACCTGTAAGATCCATTCCTGGGGCCCAGTAAAACCAAATCAATCATTGAGAAGCAAGTTGTCGTGACTAGAGATGGTGGCAAGAAAGGAGATAGCAGAGAGGATGGTGGACAGATGGGGTGGGGTCCAAGTGTGGCAATAGGACCAACCAGGATGCAATGACTTGTAGGATAAGCAGGAACAAGGATCTGGCCAAGGCTTAGGGCCATCCCATGGAAAATCAGATCAGCCATTGCAAGATCAAAAAAGCAGAAATATAGAGGTCTCTTCCCCAAAGCCACAATGGGTAAATACAACAAAAACCAACCGGAAGAAGACCACTACAGGGTAGACCCAAATAACAGGGAGCTAAGGCACGGGAGGAAAGTTTTGAGTTTTCCACTAGGTCGAGGTAACTTGAGTATGAATTGGAACAGGTCAGCAAAGAAGGAGAAAAAAATGAATGGCAATGGAGGGTCCATAAAATTGGGAAACACGAAGCTAAAATGCAGAAGCCTAGGGCAAGAGCTGAGTAGGGAATAAGGGCTATGAGATAGAGCACTAAGCCTGTAGGACCTACAAAAGGAACAGAGGCTACAAACCTAAGAATTGATCTGCATATGGAAGCATAGGAGGTCCAACATTGGAAGAGGAGGCCTTCCAGTATATAAGACAACTAAAGCAAAGGCAAGAAATTATATCATTGAAAAAGTTGAACATCGAGATGTTGTGGAGATGATATCATTGAATTAGTTGTACATCAAGCTCCACAACGTCACAACCTCAATTCTAAAGCAATAGCAAAAGATAGCACATTAGATGACAACCATGAAGAAAGATAAAGTGTTTAGTTATCTGAAGAAAACCAAAACTAAAGTTTGTTTGCAATCAGAGAAATGCACTATGACCAATATTATAAATTGGCATGCAAGATTCCTATATAATATCATTCAGACACTACTAGCATAGATTCACAAATGGGGCATTCCAAGACACAACCCAACCTGTGGAGCGAGATGCAAAGCAAGAGACCCAATTACAAGCACAACCAAAAGAAGTTTAACAGGGCATAGATGGCTTGAAGATATTGAACTGGACCATGATCCCCAACACTGATATGGACCTATTGGACAAGTAATATTTGTTGGCAAATGCTTCAAATGTCTTTTGGAATAAGATACTAGATAAGGTTTAAGAAGAAGTATTAAGGCTAGGATCAACAGGGCAACATGCAAATAATTACTGTGAGAAATTAGAAAAGAAATGGGAAAAGTTCATAGGGAAGTCTGGCTATTGGGCCAAATCAAACAACAGTCCTATAAACCTACGAAGAACAAAGATGGCAAGGCAACAGTGCAGAGTCTCTGTAGAGAGCTCGCAACATTAGAGCACTGGCATGAGGCTGACAGGAAACACTGATGAACAAATAGTACATAATCATCTAAAGAATTAATCATTCTATGAAACAGCCTTGAAATGTGCATGTGCTTGCTCCATTAAAACATAAAATCAAATTCCCCAATGGAAGGAAATATAATTCCAAAAGATCTTAAAATGGCCCCTAAAATTAAAATAATTGAAGGAAATATAAAAGTAAAAAGAAGCCCCAAGGGTTAGCTCAATTGGTCTAGAGTCAGACATGAGTTTTTCATGTTTGTTGTTGGTCAGGGGTTCGATTCTCTTGATTACCCCGGGGAAAGGCCTTGTAATCAGGGCCAACAGTTTACCCCGCTTACCATCCATGAAACATGGGGAAGTATTCGGAGGGTTTTTCGCGAATACATTTCCTCGGGAAAAACTAAATAAAAAGAGAAAATTTTAGAAATTTTTAACAGAAATTTTGAGATAAGCCAAGTGAGGAAACTCATTGGGTAAGTTCTGAGGAGATGTTGGCATAACAAAGAGAATCAATTGCCCACCAACCACCAATGAGTACCACCAGCGTGAAGTTCCATTGGGTACCACACGAGGGAGATACCATACAATCCCACTAGCTACAACTGAGCACCATAGGAGTGAGGTACCAGCAACACCAACAACCACTGGATACCATCTGAAACCACCAATTACCACCCAAGAGGCATGTCACACTGACCTACAAATGACCTAAATTAAGGACGACAAACATCTAAGTAGTTTAAAGGAATAAATTATAAATGTAATCTAGTTGGTTGCCTTTGACTCTTACTAGATATGTTGTTATAGGTTATGACAATTATACAGCTAAGTAATAGTTGTGTTTTTTATCTAACATTTTGTTCTCTAATACTGTAGAGAAATAGGAGAGTAAACATGGTTTCCACAAAAGAAAATTGGGTTGAGTGATCTATTCAACAAATAATTGTACAAATATAAATACATAAAGCTATGCCTCAAGATAGACACACTAACAAACTGTTGAGAGAATATCTCAACCACACACCAAAATAGGAGCCAACTAGTTGGAGAGAATCTCTCATGTCCAACTAGATCTAACAACCTCCTAAAACTTAGAAACAAACTTCTTACATAGAGACAAACTCTACCTCACAATGACCAAACCAAATACAAACACAACCTTTAATATGATCACACATAAGACAAGAAAGAGTTACTCATTCCAACACTCCCCCTTAACGAGAACTTGTCTCAATCTCTGTCAGGTCTTCATCATCATCTAGTCCTCTGCAACAAATGCTCCACCATGAATCAAAGAACCTCCTGATCAGCAAAGTCTATATCTGGCCCAACCTGGCGCTTACATCTCGTACCTCATTCATGTAGACATCACCAAACTGTCAAAGTCCATATAAAGGAACAAACATCCACCAAAATACATGGGTACCTAACCGTTGCAACCACCAGTCTAGTAGGATGTCTTTCAGGTACATGGTTTATTCAACTTCTTGATGAACTCCCCCTAAATGTACATAAAACTTCCAATTTCTAGGCCTAACACACCTCCCAGAGTCTACAACCAAAATGATCCACTAGCCAACACATGGCAAACCCCTCCAAGTGTTTAACAACTCCATAACAAAGGTTTTGCACCATACTGAACAAGTTATCCAAATCATCAGGGACACATGGCAAAGGGGTATGCATGCCTATCCAGGTCTTATAGTGATATGCCCTTTACATGTTACATACAAAGATACGAGTACATACAATTAACATACTCCATCTCATGGAGACACCAGGTACAAGCCTTTATAATATCCCCCAAGTACCATTACAATACTTCTCCCAACTACCAACTCTAGGCAAGATACAAGCTCAAAATTTTCAAGGACCAATCCACAAAATCTAAACATACCATCATAGACTTGCTACAGATACAAGGTTTGATTCACATTTCCATATGGTCACTGCTTTTATTGAACACAAATCACAAAGTTTACCTTGTTTGTCCATCACCATCTGATCTCCACTATTGCCACAAAAATTGTCACTAACGTTCTTTGAACCAAACTCCAAAACACTCTCTACTCCATCCAAGACAATCTCATGGCTTCCTTGTTGCGATCTCATCAATCCAACTCAAAATTAAGTCTGCCATTAACCCTTGTCTTATCTAGGGATTGACTTAATTTGGAGTTGGAATGATGAGATCATAGCAAGGAAGACATGAGATTGTCTTTGATGGAGTAGAGAGTTTTTTGGAGTTTGGTTCAAAGAACATTGGTGACAGTTCTTTTGGCACCAGTGGAGATTAGATGGTCATGGACAAACAAGGTAAACTCTGAGAGTTGTGTTCGATAAAAGCAATGACCATATGGAAATGTGAATCACACCTTGTATATGTAGCAAGTTTATGATGGTATGTTTAGATTATGTGTATTGGTCCTTGAAAGTTTTGAGCTTGTATCTTGCCTAGAGTTGGTAGTTGGGAGAAGTATTGTAATGGTACTAGGCGATATTACAAAGGCTTGTACTTGGTGTCTCCGTGAGATGGAATACGTTAATTATATGTACCTGTATCTTTGTATGTAACATGTAAAGGGCATATTGTTGTAAGGCCTAGATAGGCATGCATACCCCTCTACCATGTCTCCCTGATGATTTGGATAACTTGTTCAGTATAGTGTAGAACCTCTATTATGGAGTTGTTAAACACTTGGAAGAGTTTTCCATGTGTTGGCTAGATGCTCTATGAGTGGTTGTGTTGGTTGTAGACTTTGGGAGGTGTGTTAAGCCCAAAAACCAGAATTTTTATGTACATTATGGGGGAGTTCATCAAGAAGTTGAATGAACCATGTACTTGAAGGACATCCTACTAGATCGATGGTTGCAGCAGTTAGGTACCCATGTGTTCCAATGGATGTTTGTTCCTTTATATAGACTTTGACAGTTTGGTGATGTCTACATGAATGAGGTGCGAGATGTAAGATCACACATGTAATATCACACATGAGACAAGTAAGAGTTATTCATTCCACCAAATACCAACTAATCAAATATGGATTTCCACCACAACTTTGATATAAATGAACTGAAATTTTATATGCTTGTGCTCTTTAGACTCGTGACTTTGCCATTGGAAATCCCTTTAGTCTATGGCATTAAGTAATTTCACAATGTATTTCAAAATTGAGCTTCTTCGTGCACAATATCTTTCTTTATCCTAGCCTACAGAACTAGAATCAAATAGAGAACTAAAAACAACAAAGTAGTGTATACACTTGACACTTTGTGCAAGGAATACCATAAACTTATAAACAAACATTTTATCACATCAAACCACAACATTATACTTGTGTTTTCTTCCCCCTCCTCACACTGCTCTCAAATTATGCACACACATAAAAAAAATCTATTGGTGGTTATAGTCACAATAGTCATAGAAGTTGTAAGGTCAAATGTCATGTCCATTCAGCTTCCTTTCCTGCAATTTTGTTGTGGGATTTCCATATTCCACAATGTAGTTCTACGATCTTTGTATTGTTCCAAAACTCTAGTTTTCACAAAGGTATGATGTGTATCATGTTACCCCCTCTCACCTAGGGGTAGCTAGAGGAGATCATTTTTCATGATCCACATTGCAAACAGTGATCCCAGAGATGATGACCAACATTCTCCACAAATAGCAACCCCTCAAATGCCTCCCCCTCATCATTGCTCAACTCATTCACCTAATCAGCAAGCTCATCTAATGATGGTGGTCCAACACACATGAGGTGCATTAGCCATTGTTTCATACAAAGTGTTACATTTAAAGTAGTAGGCATTTAGGTAAGGATCATGGGTTAAAGTCAGATAATGAATCATGATGCTTGGAATTTATGCTTTTTGCCTTGTTTCCCCTTGGTGGCCATCATACGTATTCTAGTCAAGTGTCGTCACTCTTGGGGAAAATGGGTACTACTAGGAGGCCTTGATAAGGGTAACATACTTGTACCCTTTGATACTTAACACTTTCCATATGTTTTCCTTTCGTTGTCCTATCTTTTGGAAATGGTTGTTACATGTATTCCAAAAAGATTCGTACTTCATTCTCCTATGAGAAGAAGGGGCTTGAATGCCCGAGGTTGATGCAGCTGGTAAAAAGAATGGAAAGGGCATGCTATAAATTCAAAATGCAAAAGAAATAAAGGGATATGAATGATAAATCAAAAGCCAAGTTAGCTTGAGCTCTACCCCCTCACTATGAGGCCATCAACCCAAGTCTTGATGCATTGAATGCATACCTCAAGAAAAGGATTTAATTGAATCCCAATGTAATAAATGCATAAACCTGAAAAGGGGCTTGCAAAGCAATTAATGAATATCAAAAGGCAAGATAGGGGTGGGGTGGAAAGAAACAGCGTCGAGGAAAGGGTAACTTAATGCACCAAGCGCTCCCTCTACAAAGACGCTCATGGAGATGAACATCAAACGTGGCCTTGCATGCCAATGACACCATGACCATGAAGTAAACCCCAGGTCATACCACTCACTCATACTTACACTTTGAAGGGTTTCTTGGGAAATACTCCTCTACTTCGATACCGGCACACCTTATAGGGTTCTTTGATGGTCCTCCCATACTTAAACTTGGAAAATTGCATAAAGTCATAAGCTAGTGTGAAGTTTGAAGAAGATACCTAATGTGAATTACTTACAAGGCTTTTAAATTAACTCATGACTCACTTTTATGATTCTAATGAATCTTGTATCGATGATTGTTGGCCTCACTTGATTCTTTGAGCCCTTGCTTGATGATGTTGCACCCCTTGAGATGGTCCTTTGGAGGACGTTCATGATGCTTCTCCCACACTTCGTGATGATGTTGCACATTGTATGGAGGTCTGTTAAACCTTGGATTTTCTCACTTGTAAATCCTGAGGGTTAGGAGCCAGTATGTTCCATATGGGTGGCATTCAGACAGTTTCCCAGAGACAGCTTGGTTTTGAGCCAAGGTTGGTTCCCATTTGAGGTCAGGTACAAGATGGTTCAGTGATGATTTCCTTGTTCGAAAACAGAGGTTGCATAGGTTTTCATGAGATCAGATAGAGATGGCTATTTTTAACAGTTCTCCTAACTTTGAGGAGACAGAGTTCAGAGGTATGCATGGCAATTTTGATCACATATTCAGAGTCCTTGTGAGCTCACGATTCTAGTGAGCCTTTTCTGGACGACATGCGAGCAACTTACTATTTATAGCAATTGAAGATCCAGGGTTCAGATGACAATTTCGAGCACATATCTGGGTTCCTTAAAGAAAATCAAATCCAATGAGCCAGATTTCATTGACACGCGAGACATGTCTATTTTTAGCAATGCTTGCATGTCGATTCTGATCACATATTCGGATTCCCCACTGAAAATCAAATCCGATGAGTATGGTATTATGGACATGCAATGAGATTCTATTTTTAGCAATATGCCATGCAAGTACCACATAGCATCCATGTGGAGGTGACAAGTGGCAGTTTTCGGTCATGACGTGGCAGTCCTTGGAGGTGACTCGTGGCAATCTCAAAGTATGACACGTGGCAACTTTTGTGAGCAACAAGTGGCAAAACCAAGGCACGTGCATGAGACTTGGGTGATGTAGCAAACTCTTGATTTAACTGAGCACATGGTTGAGTCAAAAGGGGCACATGCATTGAGTTAACTAGTGTGAACTGGGTGCATGCATCAATTGAGAATGAGTTTGCGCATGGACGATTTTACGAGGTTGCATGGTTGAGTTGACTGAAGCGCCACTCCCTCTCTCTCTTCACTTAACTCCCTCTCTCTCCCACTTCATCTCACTTAACTCCCTCTCTCTTCACCTAACTCCCTCTCTCTCCCACTTCATCTCACTTAACTCCCTCTCTCTCCCACTTCATCTCACTTAACTCACTCTCTCTTCAGTTAACTCCCTCTCTTCACTTAACTCCCTCTCTCTCCCACTTCACTCAAACTCTCTCTCACTTCATTCCCCTTCACTCCACTTTACCTAAGGCGCATGTATCTCTCTCTTTAGTTCGTGCATGCTTCAACTGAGAGAGACTCCTCACTCCTTAGTGCGCACTGACTCTCTTCCACTGGTCATTCTTCAATTAGACTCGGAGCATTTGGACTTCTCTCCACTCTTCTCAGGTTTCACAGGTGTCACACTTACTTTGACTCATGCGCCTCACTCCAAATGGCACTAGTGCATGGGGCACATGGCTTTCCCTCTCTCACTTGACTCACTTAGGCGCGTGGCTTGAGAAGGAGTCTTCATTAGGATATCCACCCCTCTTCCTATATTAGCAGGCTCTCTTCATTGGCACAGGGTTGAATCCTCTTCGACAACAACATACTCCATCATTCTTTCTCTCTTTCTCTCTATTCTAGCTTCTATTCTCAAGTGCAGGGATCATCACTCTACCATTTTGTAATCTGTCTCTCTGGTGCGATCATCCGTTTGGCGTATTCATAAATAGAACCATTGTCGTGCTCATATCAAGCCCTCATGGATCGTTGGTATTGTGCTATACCATTGTTGTGCATGACTTAGTAGCTTTAGCCTGTTATTTTGGTGTATTTCAACCACTTAATAGCGCATCTTCTCTTCTTATTTTCATCTTTTATCAGCTAACGTTGTAGGGATTCCACCACAAACTTTAAAACAAACATTTAAACCTTTTTAGTTGTTTAATCACAGCCACAAAATAATTCTTTTGCTGCTGTTTTTACAGTCTTATTGTGCAGATTTACAGGTTGAAGACGACGGGAAAAGGACCTAGGGACACCCCCCCTAAGGTTGGCAAGCACCAACCCGAACGGAGAGGGATCTGTCAGTGACACATTGGGGCAGTATTCTCTATAATTAAAGCTTTTCTTGCTGATTTTGATTGCTGTTTTAAATCGGATCTAGGTGCGGAAAAGTGTGCTAACAAGGTCATTGGAGCCTTGATGATGAGCATTGGGTCTTATGATGATTTGGCATGCCTCCCAACATCCTCCACCACCTCTTGGACCTGGGATGTTGCACAATTGAGCTAGGACGTTGCATGTGGAGCTTGACATGTCACTTTGAGCCCTTGATGATGTCATGATACCCCTTGAGGACGTTGAGGCTTGGATTGATGATATGGGCCTTGATGATGATGGTACACCTCTTTGGAGAGGTTATGAAGCCCTTTTCCTTGATGATGTCATGACTTTCACCTTGGACATTGCACATGTAAAGGATGATATCACACTTGAGGATGATGGACACATGCTTGAGTCAACCTAGCACTTTTGATGATGAGTTGGCACCTTTTGATGAGGAGATGACCTTCTTGATGAGAAGGCATGACTTTTGACGATACTTTGCACCTTTTGGGGAGAGACATGACTTTTGGAGCCATTGTACCCCATTGGAGGATGACGTCACCTTCTTTGAGCCCTCCACTCACACGTGTGGCTTTTTAGGAGGATGTTTTCGAGTTTTAGCAATGTTTCTTTATCTTAGAGGCATTTTGTGGGGTCAGTCTAAAACCTATCTACCTTGTATCATGGATTTCTTATGTTTTAGGGGCTTCTTAGAGAGGTAGAGCACTTGGTTTCCTCATATATAGAGAGGGAGTGCTACCTCATTGTAAATCATAGCAACTTGTGGAGGATTACTACTACTTTTCTCCTCTTTACTTCTCTTTCACTATGGATGACTTATGCACCTTGTTTGGGAGATGATTCTTTGGATGCTTCTCAAGTTTTATGGATGATTTTCATGGTTAGGTTTTCATGGATAATCATTGATTTACTTAGTAAGTCCTCTTTCTAAATCTATGTTGGTTTATTTCTTGAATGTATTAAGTGTTAATGTGTTTATCAAAGTGGTGATAGTGCATGTTACCTTGTAATTCTCTTGAATAAATCTTATCTTGAAACCCTAGGAAGGTTTGTAGTGGACTACCTTCCCTTGTTATCATTGTTTAAAGCTTGTTTAAAGACATAGGGAAAATTTATAGGGTTTGTAGTGGACTACCCTAGTTGTTTTCCTATAGGATAGAGTTTTGTAGTGGACTACCCTAGTTTTCATCCAAGATCCATCTTAAGCTTGTCAAAAGGCATAGAATGATTTCTAGGGTTTGTAGTGGACTACCCTAGCCTTCATTCTATTGATTAATCCTTAAGGTCTGTAGTGGACTACTTTAAGATTTACCCAAAGCTATCCTTTATCTCCCAAGAAAATTCATACTTTGACCCCATAAGCCCAAGAGGAATAAATGGCACTAGTATTTCTCTCTTCTACCAAGTTATAAAGCCTAATTTCACCCTTTCCTTTGTTGTCTTAGGGTTAGATTAGGATTTGTTGCATTTACCCTCAATTTTCAGTCCTATAGGGCTTGTAGGGCTTGACGTCTTGGATATTTTAGGGTTGTTGCGTGACATCTTTCATTTCAGTAAGCATTTTTCATCTAAACCCTAGTTTAGCTTGCATTTTCAGCCCTATTTTATTGCATGCTTAACTTGTTTCAAGGGTTGATTTATTTCTGCTGTTGCACTTAACATATTACTGAAGTAATCATCATTAATATAAGTTTTATAACAGCCATAGATTTCCTCTTGATTTGTAGTGTTTGGGCATCTCTTTGACTTATTTTGACTTTGGTAAACATCATTAATTGCCCAAGATACTTCACATATACAAATCTGGAAATTACTTCATTTAACCACCTTGTACTTACCTTGATTAACTTGACTTAGTGGTGGTATGTTCAAGTAGCTAACATAGGAGGCCGTAGACTTGACTTTGTCTTGCAATGGGATTCCTTGAGGTTACTAGGGAAGCCTCCCTTGTGTAGGATCCATCCTTCACTAAAACGAGGGAAGTAATTGCTAAGGTGATAGTGACAATACTTCCAATGTTGCACTTGTTTTGCCCCTTGTGAAAGGCTTTGCACAAACATGCTAGATTTTGTGATAACAGATCCCAGATCCTTGCAACATTGAGTTAAAGGCAACCTCTACAATTTGGCTTTTGACCTTCTCTTTCCAAAAGTTTTCAATGTCATAAGCACGCTAACCCATCAACCTTGTGTTGAAGTCTTCTGTCTATCCCACATGCTTGCAACTCTACAACCTTAGGTAGTGTTCTTTTGTCCATCCCACAACCAAAGGTTTATACCTCTCCATAGTCATGCCTTGTGATCTGCATGCAACCCACAACCTTGTGGTTGAAACCTCAATCAACTCTCACAAATTTATGCATCAGTGTTTGCCTTCATCGCAATTTAATGCCACATTCTTCAAACAATACCGTAACTAAACATGCGATGTTAGGTTTCTTTCACTTAGATTTTCTATCCAATTACACATCAATTTTGTGTAAAAAATGTAAAAGCGAGACTAGATGGACAGAACCAACCAATAAAGAGTGATTGCATGATATTTTATCATGAAATCAACTTTGGATTGAAGAAGATAATTCATCCACCATTCCACATTGATCATAAGCTATGATTGTTTTATGTCCATTTGTTTTTTTTGTTTTCTATCTGCCTCTTTACTTTTATGTGATTAACCAAATTTAATAATGAAAATGTACCTTTCAACCTGACCAACAGAATCCAACTTATTTTGGAGCTCAACTAGAAAACTATGCCATTATTTGGATCAGTCTATGATTTTCCAACTGTATTTGAGCTGCTCTCACAAGTTCAACTGATTTTCAAAGATGGATTTTTGTTTATTCGGCAATTGCTTCTTTATGCTTTGAAAGGTTTTTGGTGTAGTTTGAAGGTGTGCACAAAAGTTTTGAATATTTATAAAATTCTTTGTTTGGTGATTATTCTAGAACATGTTAGTTGAAGAACTCAAGTGAAAATATGATAAATGCAAATTTACCAAGGTAATCTCATGCATGAACTGTATATATGCTGAAATAGTTGAGTAGTTTGTCATTTAGTTAAAGTAAGTGCATCTAAATCACATAGATGGCAATGCTGAGGTCATAATCGTTGTT
The DNA here is from genome assembly GCA_009831015.1 of Picea engelmannii. NCBI lineage: Eukaryota > Viridiplantae > Streptophyta > Pinopsida > Pinales > Pinaceae > Picea > Picea engelmannii. The sequence goes on along the minus strand of ML778559.1, from coordinate 69,536 downwards.
GCCACTGTAACTAATTAATTGGGCTTGGCTTGGTGATATAGGATGGCAGTTAGTAGCTAATTTAGCTACTACCATTCACATGAAATCACATTTCATATATATACAATAAAGGCTCTAAGGCAACCACTGAATGTGCCAAACAATAAGAAGCCTAGCCCTCAAATGAACTTGGAATTCAAACTTATTATGGTTCACCATTTCTTGCAAGGCAAGAAGCTGAAAATAAACACCATCCTCAAGGCCAAACACACCCTAATACAAGCTAGAGCAACTTGATGTCACAAATCACAAAGCCACAACAAACATATTAGAGACCCGCCTTAGCGTAGGTAACATGTTCATAGCAAGATGCAGTGTACCCAACATAACATCTTTCTGCTCTTTGTTTCAACAGTGACCATTCATAGAACATTAGCCCTTCTCATAAGCAATGGATTTCAAGGAATCCCGCTACCTCTCTTATTCATATCCAATCTATTGACTCAACACAAGTTTTCTTCATTTTTTTCTTTCTTCCAATGCACAATCAAAATGAGCAACGGATCAGCACCCCAACTCTTTACTTGTACTTTCAACAATTCTTCTCTCAGTCATTGGTTCGATTGCAGTCCAATCTCAACAGTTGCCAAGCAGCTTACATACCACTGTGATCTCCTTTCTTCTTTCATGAACGGTTTTGCCCCTAACTCCAAATCCCAATAAATTTATTCCCCAATAACACAGCTGAAACTTGCCCTTTTGAGGAAGTTTAACACTGAGAATTTTGCTTCCATTTTCCTTCAGCCAAGTCCTGATATCAAACTGAAGGCAACTTTTGATATCCCTTTGAAAAGAACTTGCACGATTGCAAGGGAATTGAACTCAAAAGACTTCTCTTGGGGATACAGAAGATGAAAAGCTTCGAGACTTAACTTGGTTCTTCACATCCCTTGGTTGGCTCTTATTAGGATTTATGCTATAAATCAGTTCCCAAGAAGTAGTTCCGAGTTTGAAAACTCAAAGTATATGCTAGGCTTATGTACCATGATTTATTAGGCCATCTTGAACAGAGATATGATATCAAATCAATTGATGTCACAAACATGGGAAGCAACTCCATTCTCATTGAGGTGTCAATGATATATTTGCTTTCCCTGCACAACTATGGCGATATCTTTCCCCACGATGGATGTTATCATTCCCCTTGAATTGGTGCACCTTTAAGCCTCTTATTGCTCTAGCGTCCTTATTGATTTGCTGAGGGTGCTCTAATTGTACAACATGATGTCAAGGGGAGATTAGTCAAAGACTATGGTTTGGTGGATGGAGCAATCCAGCATGCCCCCAATAAAGGCAACACCTATAGGTGCTTTTCTTTGCTTTTGCTCTTAGGGAAGAGAGTGTTACCCTTCACTTTTATGACTTTATATAGTAAGAGGACCTAGCTATGGGTTAACAAAAGTAGACAACGTAAAGAAAACTCTCACATATAAACAAGCAGCATAGACTAAGACACCCAAGTTGAAAATGAAAAAAAAAATTATTAAAATCTAAAGCATATATTAACACAATACAATATAAGAGTGAGCATTATGATCCAATATATATCCTTTTCATTTGTTGGAACAAATTGACAAGGGACAAGTTTGCCAACCAGATATAGGCATTCCCAAGCAAACAATACACCCATGTTGAGGTGATCATGTGACAAAGAAATCCTGGCATACAACATAGTAGTTTTCCCTTGCTAGTCTCTACCAGGGCAACATATCACAAGGGAGGTTAAAGGTTGCCTTACTAGCCCCAAGCTCCAACCAAATCAAGGGAAAACAGTCCTAGCACCAAAATAGTATTTGTTGGCTCCTACCAGGTGTTACAACTTATATTGTATGAGGTTCCATCACATTGATGGAGACTTGCTGCCGGTACACTTTGAGCATTAGATTGACTTGGGGGATACATCTTCATTTTCACACTTGAAGTGGTTATTTGGAATAATTTGGAGCTTTCTAGTGGCGCACCCCTTTCTTGGGCACAACTTTCAAGGCATGCAATACTTTATTGGTTTCTTAGAGAGGCTGGCACACTTCTTAAGGGCACACACTCTTGGGTTGGACATATAGCATATGAAGGATTATTTCGTTGATGAGTTCTAACCACTTTGATACATTCTCCTAGGGCACACTTTACACGGAGAATATTTATGATTTGTTGGGTGGTTGAGGTAGTTACATGGCACATTTTTCTAGGGCACACCTCTCCTAGGTGCGCTTTCATCCTTATTGAATGGATATTTCAGCTACAATTGGCATCTTTTGGCCTTCATTGAAAAGCACCCTCACCTCTTTGACTCGGCATTGTATATTATTTTATTTGGGGTTGCTTATGGAGGTTGTTATTGAGAGGCGTGTGGCACATGAGGAGGGTCACACATGTGATTTAGAATCTCTTGTAATTGGTATTCTTGCTATTTTTGGGAGATTATTCTTGGAGGGCGCACATGTGGAAGGTTTCTTCTTGCTATTTTTGGATATTCTTGGAAGGCTCACTTATGGAGACATTTCTTGCTATTTTCGACAATATATATATTATTATTTCATGGAGTTTTGACATGGTCAAAACCCTAATTCATCTATATCTCCTTGGATTTGCTTTGTGAAGATGGTCCACTTGCTATTTTGGGGTTCTTACTACATCTTTTCCTGTGAAGTGCTCCATCCATATGGCATCTAGCACATTCATCCATGGAATTGGTTACCTTGGAACTCACATGTGGAGTGATTGCATACATGCACATTCTTGGAGGGCACATTTCATGTGGACACTTGGCATCTGAATTGGTTTAATGCCTTTTTTTGGTGGTTCATCCCTTCCATGAGCATTATTTGGTGCATACTCTTACTATTTTTGGATGAGGGTGAATTGCCTTAGAGAGGTTATTTTCCACATGTGCTAACATGGTCAAACATGGATTGAGGAGAGATCTAACTACTCCACTATTATAATATTATTTTGACTTGTCATGGAGTTAGTTAGAAAGATAATGTATTTTATTGTATGAGAGATTTAAATTACTCTATATAAAGAGGAGTTTCTCTCCATTCCATGGGTAACTGAGTAATTGGCAATTGGAGGATTGTAAAAGAGAGTAGGAATTGAGGATTGTAGCTTGGAGATGATGGTGTTGGGCACCCATGTATATCAAATTTAAAGATTCATGAAGGATGAGGTATTGTTTCTTTATAGTATGGCTACTCTTATGCTATTCATTTTGTTGTAAATTTGATACAGGAACTTCTTGTTTTCACTCTAACATAAAGGCCTACTAATGAGAACAGTACTCTTCTAGGAATAAGCAATGTGAGAAATTTTCCTTCTTGTCTTATCCGTTGTTTTATTTCTACTCTTATTGCCTTTCTTCTATGATATATGGTCGCTAATTGGGAAATAATTCAGCTAATACACAACACCTTTATGTTGAGTTGATGTGTGGCAAATTAAACGCTCCAAGACTAGTTTCCATGTCATAATTTCCAGCAAACATCTTAAGGTTCAATCTATCAAATGAGTTCACTTTACCTTAGGTACACAACTAGTTGATGAAAGTATCAAACTAGATCTTTTATTTAAGTTGGTGAAAGGTGTCAAATTAGTCCTTTCACCTCATAGCACACCTTCAAGTACTTGATGGTGACAAACAAATCCATTCATTTTGCAATGTCTCGTGACTCCATTAGTCCTTAGATTGATAGGCATTGTTCCTTCTTCATCCCATTTCCTTGTTCCCTCTTCTTCCTTTCCTCATTCCCATTTCCATTCATTTTCCATTTCACTACAACCAACTGTTTTGCTTAGGCTAACTCTTCACAAAATCACCTTGTGCCTCCACTCTATTGCCTTAGCAATCCAACATTTTAGGGAAACCCCCTTGAGTTGGATAAGAACCAACCAAAAGCATGAGGAAGAGCTATTGAGGTGACAGTGGGTAACATTCTATATTTGCATAAAACTAACCCTTTGATGCTTAGGACTTTACATCATTTGGGGGTGCTAAATTTTATTGTAACATTTTGGCACCATTGTTGGGGATAAAGTCATTTTTCTTGAGGACATTCTTTGATGAGGATTTTGTTTTGAAGATACTTTTTTCATCTTAGTAATTCTACATTTGATGGCTTGTTGATTTTGGTGGTGAGGACAGCAAGAAAGCACTTGAAGAACTCACCTTGGCGACTCCACATTTCAAATTTTGTATGAGGTATTATGGCATGCATGTATTTTTAGATTCCAGCATTTGAATATTTGAATTAATGGCTCCAACCAAAGGGATGTTTTGGGAAGATTTGTTTATCTTTTTGGATTTTTCATGCATTCTTGGATCTCCACACTATCTTCAGCCTTCGGTTTGGAAGCATCATGTTCCAAGATTTTGGGGACAACCCCATTTGGCCTCTATGCATCTTTCATCATTCATGAAATTTGTTATTGAAGCATCATGCATTCTTGGATCCTTTTGAATATTTCATGCATTCTTGGATCTTCATGTTAGATTTTAGGGTAAAAGTGCAGAACAGTAATATCTTTTAAATTTCAATGACTAAAGCAACTAAATCTGTAACTCAAACAGAGATGGAACACCCAACATGTAGATCTGTGAAGGACAACAATACATATATACAAGGAACTATGTTCTAACATGAATGCAAGCTCAGATCTAATGTAACAGTAGTCAGATCTGATATATACAATAGTAGATCTATATGTTTTAACCAAGATCTCAGATCTAAAACTCTGATTAATCATTCTCAATAAACATATCTTTAGATCTATACAAAGCTTACTATGTTAAACAATTCTATAATCAGATCA
>ML778559.1:43786-63508 GCA_009831015.1 Picea engelmannii | reverse complement strand
TGGACCCAGTCCAGGGGCCCTAGATATATCTAGGGACTTCAAATACTTGGTCCCAGACCAAGAAACACAATGCCCCAGGCATGGGTACCCTGGACCCAGTCCAGGGGCCCTAGATATATCTAGGGTCTTGGCCATCCTCCAGGAGAATGGCTCTCGCTGCTGCATATAAATTTAACACTTCACATCATCTTTAGCCTTCAATTTGGAATCATCATGTTCCAATATTTTTGGGACAACCCCATTTGGCCTCTATGCATCTTCATCATTCATGAAGTTTGTTATTGAAAATAAAATTGTCCAGGAAGATGTATTGATGACAATTTTGCATTTTCTTTGAATGCAAAGAATGCATGGAAGTGGTATTGTGATTTCAGCGCTAAAGAGATAAAGTCATTTCAATATCTTGTTAGAAAATTTTAGAATTGTTGGATAAATGGATATGGTAATGAGAAGCATTTAATAGATTTATATGAAGCATATTTTTTTGTTGATATCTATGTTAAAGTAGAAGATAAGGTTGTTGGTTTGATAATTGTCCATGAGAAGAACCCTTCACGTTCTTTCTTGGTTGAGATTAAGATGAGATATGACGTTTATGCTTAATTGGTAAAATATATTAGAAAGAAATATGTTCATCTTAAAAATAAATTACAGCCTTGTTCTCCATCCTATGAGCCACTTTCATATTATATTGTAAAATGGGTGATGTGTTTGTTGAAGAACATATAGCGTCCCCACATGTAGAAAACATTGGTCATGATTTTTCCACCTCATTCCTACATGAAGACAAGGGTTGTGTAACTTGTAATTCTTTTCAAAATTCAAATTTTGATGATAGAAATATTAATTTGGAAAATGTTGTTTTTTAAGAGAAACCTTGTATGATGATGAAAAGTTAGATAAATGCATTTCTTCATGTGATGAGAATGATGGCAACCAAGTTTGTGAAGTTAGTAAAGAAAATTTTCAGTTTGATAGCCATAGTTTAAGAATGGATTATTGGACATACTTTGGAGATCCCATGTATGACAATAATCGAGATGATTCTAGGGAGGAAAATGTATATTTTTTGCCTTTACAACAGTTGTCTTTAGTAAGAATTTTTTCAGAACATTCTACGATTAATTTTTAGGCATTTTTTTTATGGATAATTCAGAAAATTTTCAGATTAGGGAGCATGTTAGTGATGATGAAAGTGCTGGAAATTTTTCACCACCTTATTCTTCAAATTTTTATGAAAGTACATATGATTTTTCCGCTGGAAATCATGTTTCTAGTGCTAGAAAATGTATGGGATAGAAAAATATTGAATGCAGATTTTATAACAATCATTTCTAGCCATCCAATTGTGAGTAGAGGTATATTTCCAGATCTGAAATTTCATCTCATCATCCTTATGCTTAGTTGAAGGCATTTTCTTGTTGGAGAGGCCCACATTCTCTTTTTGCTTAAAGGTGTCCATGATGTTTTTATTGCAAATTTGTCTTTTAAGAGGCCCATATCTGACAATTTGGAGGTTGATGAAGGGTTGCCATGTACCTTTTCCAAGCCATATTTCAACCATCTTCAACATTGTATTGAGTTAGCATGTATTCTAACATGATATCCTACTTCAAATTTTTATATTGGTTGCCATGTATGTAATGTAAAATTATTTTGTAAACATTATGTACTAGAAACTTCAATTTATATTAACGTAACCATTGATTAACCTTATTTTGAATCATTACCAAATACAAGGGTAGAGTCCATGTCCTTGAGATTATGATTGAATGGTTGCATTGGCTAGTTGACTTCACTTAACCTCTTGCCTCATCCTAAGTTAGAGTAGGGTAGAATGAATAAGCTCAACACATTTGAGCATTACTTGTTTTCATGTTGTCATTCGCATTATTGGCTTATGTATTTTCTTTGTAAAGCCAATTTTGAACTCTTGATGTATTAAAAAAAAAGAATAACTATGTAGTGTTTGTGTATGTTGATTTGTATCCATCCCACCACATGGTCTTGCCTCTTCTTTCTTCTTGACAGGTTCAACCAGAGAATTTTGCGATTCTCATGCACTCCCAAAAAAAGCAAATGTTCCCGAGCTGGAGCCTATTGTTGCAACTTATATTGTATGAGGTTGCATTTTGTGATTTTTACCACATTGATGGAGACTTGATGGAGATCGTTGATTGGGGGAGTCTCACATCTCCTTGGTTGGATGATGATTGTGTTTGCTTCTTGGTGGTCTTTTCACATGTGCTTGCCTTGTTGATCACCTCTTGGTTACACTTTTGATGGATGTGGAGCATACTATCTCATTATGGTGGTTTGGTATATATGCTTATCTTGGATGTAGATGATGGTTCTAGCCCTCCAAGGGGTTAGATGATGATTGTTAGGAGATATATGTTTCACGATTGTTCAAGTTGCCTAGTGACTTTTGCATGATGATGTGGTATTAATTGGTGGCACTAGGAGGGATATTCTACATGGTCTTCATGTTGAAATATTGTAACTGCAAAGAGTATTCTATTTATTATTGAGTTATTATTCATCAGATCAATCCCCTTTTGTGGATTGATCATGTTAGGCTTTTGTACTTGACCAAATCCCCTTTTGCGGATTGGTCAAACCCTAATTATATTATGCTAATTAAGAAGTCGGCCCCCAGGCTTTATTAAAGTGGCTTTAACCACTAAGAAGAGAAGTTGGCCCTGCCTAGTGAAGAGAAACCTTTCCAACGCCTGCCAACTAGTATAAATAAAGGAGGCTAGCGCCTCATTTGTTCACTCACTAATTCACTCATCAAATGCGCAAGTTTAGAGAGCTGCAGTTGGGAGAAGAAGGAAGAGAGAGGTGCATGGCACAGTGTTGGATATTCTCTAGTGTTTTGGTTTATTGTCTTGGCATTGTATTGGCTATCTATATTAAGGAAGTTTTTGCTAGGTTTTCTCCCCCATGAGGGTTTCCCAGGATAAATGTTGTGTATCTTGTGATTGTGTTTCTCTCAGTGATCCTACCTATGCTATGGTTATCTAGTAAATTGAAAAGAAACCTAATAATAGCTCAAAACTTAACACTTCATATGTTGGATGTGTGATGGGGGACACAGTTGATGGTTGGATGGGTTAGCCCCTTTGTTATGTCTCTTTCTCTTATGATGTTGCTATGGTGAGATGATTCATGTTGCCTTTGTGGGATTTTCCTAGGTGATTTAACTTTAACGTCACATTTGCTAGACATCACTTAGAGGGGAATGCATTTCATGATGTTAGTACCCTCATTTATATGTTATTTCCTAAGTTTGAAATAGAGAAGGGGTATTACATTAGGATTTGATGATGATCTAACCTTTTCCTAAGGTTAGATGGTGATTTTGATCTAATAATCCCTTGGTGGTGGTGCACTTTAGGTTGGACCTTTTGTTTTGTTATCATGGAGGGGTTTTGCTAGAGAGAAAATCTTTTATTTCTGTGGTACAACACTTTATTAAAGTGCATCCTATATTGGCACACATGTTCATGGTTATTTAATTTGTTGGTGACTAATTGGGAGGACCATGGTTATATTTAAGCATTAACCTTTGTGCACACATGTTGAGGTTGATTTAACTATTCAATGGTTAAATTAGTCAAATTTATTCAAATAAAGGTTAACATCTTGGGCACCCTATTTTATATGCTTCATTTTCACACTTGAAGTGGTTATTTGGAATAAGTTAGAGCTTTCTAGTGGTGTGCCCCCTTATTGGGCACAACTTTCAAGGCATGCAGTATTTTATTGGTTTCTTAGAGAGGTTGGCACACTTCTCTAGGGTGCGCTCTCTAGGGTTGGACATACAGTATATGGATGATTATTTCATCGATGAGTTCTAACCACTTTGGCACATTCTCCTTTCAGGCTTTGCTTCAACTTTCAAATTCACAAGTTCAACATGGAGAATATTTATGATTTGTTGGATGGTTGATTTAGTTACATGGAACATTTTTCTAAGGCGCACCTCTCCTATGTGCTCTTTCATCTTTATTGCATGGATATTTCAGCTACACTTGGAATTTTTTGGCCTTCATTGACAAGCACCCTCACCTCTTTGACTTGGCATTGTATATTATTTTATTTGGGGTGGTTGTGGAGGTTGTTATTGAGAGGCATGTGGCACATGAGGAGGGTCACACGTGTGACTTAGCATGTTCTTGTACTCGGTCTCCTTGCTACTTTTGGATATTCTTGGAGGGATCACTTGTGGAGACAATTCTTGCTATTCTTAGTGATATATATATTATTATGTCATGGAGTTTTGGCATGGTCAAAACCCTAGTTCGCTCGTATCTTCTTGGGTTTGCTTTCTAGAGATAGTCCACTTGCTATTTTGGGGTTTCGACTACATATTTTCTTGTGGAGCACTCCATCCACGTGGCATCTAGCACATTCATCCATGAAATTAGTTACCTTGGAATTCACACATGTGGAGTGGTTGCATGCATGCACATTCTTGGATGGCACATTTCATGTGGACACTTGGCATTTGACTTGATTTAATGCCTATTTTTGGTGGTGCATCCCCTTCATGAGCATTATTTGGTGCATACTCTTAATTTTTTTGGATAAGGGGGAATTGCCTTAGAGAAGCTATTTTCCACATGTAACATGGTCAAACATGGATTGAGGAGAAATCTAACTACTCCACTATTATAATATTATTTTGATTTATCATGGAGTTAGTTAGAAAGATAATATATTTTATTGTATGAGAGATTTAACTCACTCTATATAAGAAGGAGTTTCTCTTCATTTCATTGGTAATTGGGTAATTGACAATTGGATGATTGTAAAAGAGAGTAGGGATTGAAGATTGGAGCTTGGAGCTTGGAGACGATGGTGTTGGGCTCCTATGTATATCAAATTTAAATATTAATGAAAGATGAGATATTGTTGCTTTATAGTATGGCTATTCATTTGTTGTAAATCAGATATAGGAACTTTTTGTTTTCACTCTAACATGAAGGCCTAGTAATGAGAACATTACTCTTGTAGGAATAAGCAATGTGAGGAATTTTCCTTCTTGTCTTATTTGTTGTTTTATTTCTTCTTTTATTACCTTTCTTCTATCATATCAAGTTGTTGATTGGAAAATAATTCAGGTAATAAACAACACCTTTGTGTTGAGTTGATGTGTAGTAAATTAAGCTCTCGAAGACTAGTTTCCATATCACAATTTCCAGCGAGCATCTTAAGGTTCAATTTATCAAACGAGTTCACTTTACCTTAGGTACACAATTAATTGATGAAGGTATCAAACTAGATCTTTTATCTCATTTGGTGGAAAGTGTCAAATTAGTCCTTTCGCATCACAACCTACCTTCAAGTACTTGATGGTGACAAACAAGTCCATTCACTCATGCAATATTGTGTGACTCCATTAGCCCATCGATTGAAAGGCATTGAACCCATATCATCCCATTTCCTTGTTCCCTCTTCTTCCTTTCCTTTCATTCCCATTTCCATTTTTTTCATATGCTATAACCTATGTTTTGTTAAGGCTTACTCTTCATACATCACCTAGAGCCTCCACTCCATAGCCTTAGCAATCCAACCTTTTAGGGAAGCCCCCCTTGAGTTGGAGAAGAGCCAACCTAGTGAGGAAGAGAGAGCTCTTGAGGTGACAGTGGGTAGCCTTCCTAAGTTGCACAAACTAGCCATTTAATGTTTGGGACTTTACATCATACAAGGGTACTAGATTTTGTTATAACACCAGGCCAAGGCCAGAGAAAATTTAGGTTTATACAACATTGTTAGACCTTACCAATTCAAGGTATGGAATACAACTACTCGAAACTTTTGCATGGAAGAAGTTTCTCTTATCAACTAAACGATAACATTGATCGACACAACTAGATGAATTTTTCCTTGTTTGCCAAGTTGAAATCAAGGGTAAGCCCAAATATCGTTTTTTCAGCCAAATTAAGGACCCATATGCACCCATTAAATAACCGCTACAACAACAAGACTTCCAACGTACCAAAAGTCTAGATGGTATAAATCTCTCTAGACCACTAAGCACATAAACCACTAGCAATGCACAAAAGTTAACACAAATATTTGACAATGATAACTAGCAACAACTTGCAAAGATGTCGGCTCAACAATGCAGTAGCATAGAGCTAGACTTTGATGAGCTTGTGTGTGATCCGCTTCTATCTATATCACCATTCCTCTCTGTCCTTCCACTTTGGTCAGCGTGTGTTGGCCTTCACTGGCTTGCCACAATGTCACTGAGAACCATTCATGGCTTATCCAAGGTTTGATGATGGGTCATTTGATGTTAAGAACCAAACGCTTAAAATATTAGAATAAACCAGAAGTGCACACCATGTAGTCCAATGTGAGCGTGGAGCACAACTCCAATATAGATAGAAGAGATAAGTTACACAATAACTCCTTAGAGAATAGGAGAACCTCTCCCAAATACATTCATAAATCACAATTCACATGTCCTCAATAATGACAACATGATCTCTATATATACCTATTCACACATTGCACATGTGGCCCCTTTATTATTAGGCCAACCCTACTACATATACATTTACCCATTCCATGCACATTTAACCCCATATATGCCCCCCCTTGGAGTCATATCATATACATTTAACCCCACATGTGCCCCCCTTAGAGTCATATCATTTGATTGTCTTCAACTGTGGTAAGTCACTTTAATTTTGTTGGTACATAACCAGAAGCACAATGGCTCCTCCAAAGGCACCCCAAATATTAGTTCCAAAGGTCTACCACGAGGTAATGACAATTCTCCTAATGTTATGCGCATTGATATTTCTTTATCTAAGTATCATGACGTTTGTAACACTTATAAGAAGCAAGCACTACTTGGGTACTTTATCGGCTACATACCTCTGGAGGCCATGTTTTAGGCATAGCCTAACGTGGTATGGCAGCCACAAAGTTGGTGTTTGCTTAGCAAACATCGCCTTACTAAAGGTCTTTTTCTATTTTATTTCCTTAAGTAATCGCATGGTGTCATCATCGATGACTATGAACATTGATTTTGTTATAATAACCTCGTGGTATTTTTACCTTGAGTCAAAGAGTTTGTTATGAACCAAAACCTTAAAATAACAAAATAAACCAGAAGCACACACCATGTACAACAATGTGAACGTGGAGCACAACTCCAATATAGATAAGAGAGATAAGTTACACAATAACTCCTTAGAGACTAGGAGAACCTCCTCCAAATACCCAAATACATTCATACATCACAATTCACATGTCCTCAACAATGACTACATGATCTCTATATATACATATTCACACATTACACATGTGACCCCTTTATTATCAGGTCGACCCTATTACAGATACATTTACACATTCCATGTACATTTAACCCCATATATGCCCCCCCTTGGGATCATATCATATACATTTAACCCCATATATTCCCCCCTTGGGATCATGCATAATACCCTCCTTCAAAAAGCCTTGTCCTAAAAGTTGTGCAGTTAAAGGCTTTACACGTGATGAAACCAAGTAATATGATTTTCTTATGTTCTTTCTTTCTTCTTTCCATCGATGATGATCCATCCATCCAAAATCAATTATTTTCGGTCGTAATCCTTGGTGACTAGTTGTTGCATAAATTCATTTCCCTTGATTCCATGTATTGTTGTTGAAGCTTCTCCAATTTGCAGTAGATGTTGGCCTATGATATGACCCCAAGGGGGGCATATATGGGGTTAAATGTATATGATATGACCCAGAACCTGAAATTTTGACCAAGTGAACTTCGTTATGTTTTCTCAGTATCCTGAAAATTTCACAATCTGAAACTTTGCAGAAAAAAAGTTATAGCGAAAATGTCAATATGACTCGCTTGAATCAGCAAAACCCTAGGATAGATGTTCTGAAACCAAATGTTATGACCCAAAGCCCTAAAATATCAGAATAAACCAAAAGTACACACCTTGTACACCAATGTGAACGTGGAGCACAACTCCAATATAGATAAGAGATATAAGTTACACAATAACTCCTTAGAGAATAGGAGAACCTCCTCCAAATACCCAAATACATTCATACATCACAATTCACATGTCCTCGATAATAACTACAAGATCTCTATATATACCTATTCACACATTGCACATGTGGCCCCTTTATTATTAGGCTAACCCTATTACATATACATTTACACATTTCATGTACATTTAACCCCATATATGCCCCCCCCTTGGGATCATATTATATACATTTAACCCCAAATATGCCCCCCTTGGGGTCATATCATGGTTTTTAAGTTTAACAAACAACCTAGCTACATCATCTTGCATGGATATAATTCCTAGTCTTCCCATGTAATTTTGGTTGCTCCTAGAGCACATCTGTGCACAAATATGCAACATTATATGCCATAAGCCTCCCCAGTTTTTCAACCCTATGCACCAATCTATATGAGAGTTAACATGTCTAAAGACCTTAAGGAATTTGTCTTGATCCAAGTTGGGGACAAAATGATCAAGTAATTGGTTCAATATATTAACCTAACCAACCCTTGAGTCTGTTGCCAAAAACCAAATCACAAGATTCATGCTTGTTCATTCATGGCTAAGCCAAACCCACGTGTTTCCCTACCTAACCAAGCATCACAAATTCATGCTCACTCACTTGTTCAAAACGCTAATGACTTTGATGGTGGATGGGTTTAAATAGTCTGTAAGAACTCTAAAACAACAAGACCACTGCAACCTAAAATGCTCAACCTAGTAAGTCAACATCATTTGGTGGGTTAGCACCTTTCAAGCCCACGATCTCAGTCACTCAGAAGGAGGTGGTACACCCATCCCAAATTCCTCTTCTCAAGGAGGTGGTAGAAGAGATCATTCCCTGCCTCCCTTGTTATAGTCCCAAGAAGTGCCCCCTAACTTTGAGGAACCTCAAGAAGTTCCTAAGGCATGCACTCTAAAGATTGGTTCCATGCCTCATCGTTGAAGGTGTAACAACTTCGAATGCTTATAAGGTCCTAACCACGTTAGAAGATAATTCAGATGACAAAATTATGGACAAAAGTTAAAACTGCTATAGATCCCCAATGATGGTAGCAGCATGGAATATTAGGGGTTTTGCTAGACTTTATAAGAAATCTATTATGTGTAGGATACGGGCCTTGCTTCAAAATCTCAATATCGTGAAATTTTATGGGTTTTCGCTAAAATCTACATTGAATTATATTTTTGCATGTTGTTGCTTTTGTGTCAAACCATGATGAAGGTAAGGGTGGTGTTGCGTCAATGGTCTCACCCCAACTTACCTCTTCAGTCATGGGCTAGGAGATTGAACCCTCATAGAGATTGGTCCAAATATTGTTTAACTTTGGAAGATCAGATCTTGGGGTTAGCCAACATTTTATGCTTCTAATGATGTTGAGAAGCGAATGAGCTTTGTTTTGGAAATTGTTGGTTGATGAGCTCCCCAAAGTCCACCGCATTATGTGAGTATTTTAATATGGTTGACAACTAAGAGGGTAAGGAAGGCATGCTGCTAATCAATGTTTCATGGGGAGAAAATTCTCTGGAATGCCCTCAAGGCCAAGATTAGGCTATATGACCCTAATTGGCAATAAATTTAAAGGAAAAAATCCTCTCAACTCCGATTTACTTGGTCCAAATTTTGGAAGGGAAACAAAAGGGTTATCAAGAGATTGGACCAAGCTATGTTGTTTGAGAAGAACACTTTTTACTTTGATTGCAATGGCATAAGGCATGTCCAAATTCTAGGGGAGGTTACTCTTTCAAACCACTCACGATTTACTTTTATCTCTCCTAGAGAGATAATAAAATGTGAACACACAAGGCATGCTTCTTCATGAATGTGTCTCACTTAAATCAAAGTTGTCCACGCTCTAAACTATATCAAAAGAGTGTGGAATCTCTTGCCCAGACCCAAGGGTGAAGATGATTGGATTGCATGGTGGGAAGATGCCATTGTGCAAATTCCCTCCTTCTTGAGAGCAACTGGCAATGAATTGCCTCCATCCGACGGAAACTGCACAGGGCTATGAACGAAGAATTGGAGCAGATCAATCAACACCTTCAGTTCAGCCTATTTGATGAAGAAATCCAAGCCAAAGTTGCTAAGATTTAACACTTTCTTAAAATGGATGAAGTTGACCAAGCCCAAGAGGTCAATCAATAGCCCTCCTCTGCTAGCTAAAGATGAGGAATCAACCAACAATGGATTTTTTTTAAGCCCTTGCTACTAAGGAAGCTACTGAAGAAATCTATATGGTGAAAACAATCAATGGTCAGCTTACCAAACAAGAGTTGATGAACATTGAGGACAAGTTTGTCAATCATTACTAGTTGGTGTTTCAATGTCAAGTCTATTAGAAATAATGGTCATAATTAGAACTTAGATACATTAATTAGGACTTAGGCATATAATAAAGTCTTGACTCTTAATAATAAAGTGGTATAATAATGAGTTATTTAATGTAGTAGTTCATGTAATAGTTAACTGCGTTAGGTAATTGGGAGTTACGTAACGTACTCTTCTTTTCCTACCATGTAATGAGACATTGCATCACCTAATTATGGATCAATCAATCCACTCTTTCTTATTCTTATGTATATTCTTGTCCCAGTTATGATGGATAGGGGCCCACAAAGAAGGGCAAGGACGATCCCCAACTAATGTGGGTGTCATCCCATCAGCTGCCTGATTTATGATCCTTGCTATGTGTGCTTTTGATTAAATGTGTCAGAAGGCCAGCATTTATTATTGTTTATGGTTCTATGACAGCTGGACTGCTTTTAGCGTTTATGTATGCCCAAATAGCAATTTTGATAACTATGGTGCTCTAGGGAAATTTTGATAGTGGGTTACTCAGTTTTGATATAAGTTGTTGTGGCTGCTAAGCAGCCCACTTTTTGGATATAAAACGATTTGTGTGTACATTATCTATTTATATTAATAGTCAAAGGAAATGTTTTATTCAAAGAAAAAACAATGCAATAGCATAATGGTAATATAAGGAAATGAACTCCACTTCTATACTCATGGTGACCAATGAGTAAGCATAAAATGGTGTAACAAAGAAGGTAGAAGAAAATGTAGCCGCATTCCCCAAAGTGCAAATCAGACTTCATTTGTCACATCACAACCCTCCCATCGCTTGTCAGTTCCTTGCTTTATTCATAATAAATTTGACCTCAAATCAAGGCAAGCAACATTCTACTTCAATATGCACACTTTTCATAGAGAATGGGACATTGACACTTGACCTCTCATTTTACAAAAGGTGCAATGTGTTTTCAATATCAAATCCTCAAGATTTAATTATGCTGAAAACTTTTGCTTAATTACGTGGAGATGATATTTTCAATTTTGGGGGGACATTACATATTATAATGAAAAACTTTCGTGCTATTATGCCATGGATTTAATTATTTTAGTTTTGTATATTCAGATGTTGAATTCCTGTGTATTACTTTTCGCTTGTTATTGTCAAACTTGGAATTCAGATACTGGATCAAAAGTCAACAAGTATGTTCAGTTTATCTAGTAGTCCGTCGAATAAATGGTTGTTGTGTCCACCCTCATCAAATTACATAAATTAAAATAGAAGAGGTATTTGGAACCTACTAGTTTATCACTGCAATACTTACAACTTCCATGTATAAACATTAACTGTCTCTGAAGGTGTGATCTAAGCAGTAAAAAGCACGTTTTCACAAAGTTGGCAGTAGTTCAAATCTTAAATATAAACTCCTTAATTTCAGGAAAAAAACACAACTGGAAGAGCTAGTTCAAAACACATGGAAGACACCTCTTACCATTACCAAGGACTTAATTTACTGTTGGGAATCTTTGGTATTGAGCATATTAATCCTATGACCTAATTGCGCAGCTGATCGACGCCATCTTGATAAACTTCAAGAGGCCATAGACAAAACAAATGTCCCTAGAAAAAAAGGAATACCAAGAACCAGACAGAACTAAACTGTGCCAAGTAAGATAAAACTTTAGAAAAGAAATAAAAAAGAAAAGGAAAAAGCAGTAAATTGAAGATATGAAGAGAAGGGAAGAGGGTTGAAATTCTTTTCATTCACAGATGATTTGGATCCTTTTGGGGAGGGTTATTTGACGAGTACACTGGATCATTTGTACTGCTATGAGAAAAATTATAAGCAGATAGACTATGATGATCAAAAATTCATTAGCAGCCATGCAAACCTCCCAAAACACAGTGAGAACATGGGTGCCTAGTAAGCCTGGAGTCACAATCAAGCCCTCGGCAATTATCAAAATTTCAACCTTCACAGCCCTTCAAAGTGCTTTCAAGTTCCAACCCATCATAGAAGGGTTAAGCCATATGCCCATCAAAAAAAAGTAGGCCTAAAAATCTGCCTCTCAAATTTGAATTGCAATCAATAATACAAAATCTCTAAAAGAAGGGTGAATCCAATAATCACTGGTCAAGGATGGATATCTACTATTTGCATTATGCACGTTGGTGAGTTTCATGTTCAGGAGACTTTTAGATTTATATGAAGATACTATTTTGAGGGGCATCTTTGTCCACCGTCCCATCAGGTTTAGTGACTTTGTCTACTGTGATTG
Organism: Picea engelmannii; assembly: GCA_009831015.1. Lineage (NCBI taxonomy): Eukaryota > Viridiplantae > Streptophyta > Pinopsida > Pinales > Pinaceae > Picea > Picea engelmannii. Next base: position 50,884 of record ML778559.1, on the reverse strand, counting down.
CATGATTTTCTGAATTGTGACAGCCATAAATTCCAAAAGATGCAGGTGTATTGGCCTGTCTGTCTATGTCTATGGTTAGAAGCTTTTGAATCAGGAATGGAAAGCAATATTCAAGTTGAGCAGCAATTTCTAAGATTGTTTGTTTTGCAGTGCATCCAGGAGTGGGGTTGTCGCTCTGAGTCTGGCCTAGATTAGAGATTATAATTTATTACTAAGGATAAAAGTCAAGCCCTGACGAAAGCCTGCTCCTCAAATGGGTTGATAACATGCATGTCGAGCAGTGCTTCTAAGCTCTGTGCCTACAGATTTAAATTGAGTGAAGAGGATTTGAGGCAGGAACTGGAAGTATGCGGCCGTTTGTGCATTGGATGGATTCGGATGCTTTAATACGATCTTAGACATGCTAAAGCAGACTTGATAGACATCGAGAAGCAGCATTTGATACAGCAATGGAAGTCGCAACAACACTATAATATAATCTTCTTCACATGAGGCATGAATCTTAGAAGGACAAGGGAGATGGAGATGAGAATAAGAATAGAGATGACAATGACAAACCCCGCTAAAAGTGCCACATCCGGCATTATCCAGGCTTCATAGGTGGGAGGTAAGTCCATATTGATATGGACGCACTATTTTGCTTGGGCTTCAGCGTGGCCCACACAATCATAACTAGGGCACTCTGGTAGTGTTCAATTTGGATGCAGATATCAATACCAACACAGACACTCTGATCAATCTTCAACACTTATGGTATATGTGTGTAATGCAATGTCTTGTGTTTTCCTATTGTGTAGCATTTGAGGGATTTCTTGATTTGTTTAATTGTTCCAATGTTTTGTGGATCGAATCACTGGATTTTCATCCACGAGAACTAGGTTTAAACCTGTTAGACAATGAAAATGCAACCCTTTCTTCTTCAAACAAAACCCCACATGAATGGGATTTGGGGAAAAATGTATCTGAAAACAGTGAGATGATTCCTTGAAGAGAACAATTATCCAAAACTACCAGTGCTATTTATATTTTCATTTGTTGCGATAAGTACAGCAAGAGTGGACACCTTATCTGATCTCAGATATATGTTTTAAAGATCGTATTTTTCTTTAAGTCTATAATAAAATTTTAAAAATCTCTGTATTTTAAGCCTAATTTAGACTATAACAACAAAATCAGATCTATATGAGTGTGCGCACGCGCAGTCAAAAGGGACTGCATTTTATAAACTTCTCTTTTCGAAAAGAAAAGCCCTTCAAACTGAAATGCCAAACCGCCCTTCAACTTCGATCACTGACCCTGTGCTCTTAAGATCGCCGACCAACATTAGCTAGCTGGAAAGTGGAAAGGAAGGAACCAACCCAGAGACAAATATTAAATTTATCCAAGAAACTCGGGAATAAAATTAATTCTTTCGTGCACAGACCATAAAAATAACTGTGGAAAAGACTTAAAAAATTGGGAGGCGAGGAGGGGCAACCAACCCAATGACAGGTTCTAAAACTACCAGGAACAAAATCAATTATTTCATGTACAGACCATGAAAATAATTGTGAAAACACCGAGAGGAAGAGAAAAAAACCTACCTCTGCTATAACAATTTGGAGGGTTTCTCCGACAGGAACTTCTCTAAGTGAAGCTCCATCCAAATCCCCAAAATATCGCTTCGAGGCCTGCTCGGTTTTGTCCCTAACAGCAGGATATCCGTTGTCATATTTGTATTGGGCTCCCTTTGTATTCTCAGATTCTTCCTGTGTGGACTTCAGTAAATGTTCACGAGACGGGGGCTCAGCTTTTCGGCCTTTCTGCTTCTTCTTTCTTATAATGATTCCAAAACATCTACGGAACCAACCCATCGCTTATTTTCGCACAAAATGATGAGCAGCTTTCGATTCAAATATGTTCAGCAGAAGAGTAATACTGAAGACTATATCACTCAATCATTATGCTGACTGTAGAGGAAAAATAGCATCAATGAGGTGGCATGGAGAAATTGGAAATTTTGTTAATCCTTTTGGGATTCGGTATCTATGGGAGTATCCCATTGGTTAAGCATCTTAAAATTCCTTCCACTGCGTTTTCAAACAAGGGCTTGTATTTTTGTTTTGGAGTCAACTAACTTTAACTATGATTAGTAGTGTGCAAAAACCAAACTTCCCTGTGCAAAAACCAAACTTCCCTGTTACAGTGGCATATTTTTCGGATGGATTTTTTTTCTATTTTTAAACTTTTTTGTCTGGATTGTGTAACAATGTTTTAGATAAGTTATAAATAATTATATATAAAATAATTCTGCCATAAGATCATTTATAATTTGAAAGTTTTTTTATATAGATATTGATTTTTAAATATAAAATTGAAAGTTTTTTTAATATAGATATTGATTTTTAAATATAAAATTTGGGATATATTTTGGAGTTAATGTAATAATAATCTAAGTCAAATTGATAATGATATTTCATTCATATTTTTATTTAGTTTTTTATTTAATTTGTTATTATTATAATTTGGTTAAATAATATTTTTTGAAATTCACCTTAATTGGATGATAGGGACAAGCTCCAATGGTGTGATCACTCCTCGAGGAGCGTTGCCACATGTCACTCATGCTCTACATCAATAGCCCACTTAGGCATCCTCCCTATCCTCCTCCCATGTGCTATCATTTTACCTCCCACCTTGGCTCCATGATGTCCCTCTGGCACAGTTCAATCTCCACCTATGTCCTTCTCACGCTTTATGTTCTTTGGGCTCATTCATTTGAAATTATAGCATTTGCAACCCCGATTGTGTACCCTTGTTGGTTATGTACTTCCCCTTAGAGTCGGGATGGCTCTTTCATTTGCATTCTTCTGTGGGTTTCACATTCGTTTGGCTCCTTTGTTTCCACTCTGCTCTCGGTTGCTCTCTCATCCCCTTCAGACCCCTTGGCTCACACCTTGCTCTGTTTTCTTTGCACTCTTTTCCTTCCGCTTTCACCCATGGCCCGAGGTAGCTCTTCTCGTAGCTCCAAAGGGAATCATTGTTGATCTTCAGGCTCCTAACTCATATCAGTTGCAGAGGAATCAGTAGAGGCATATCAAGCTCACACTCGCCTGAGATTAGAGTGGAAATCGACATGGAAGAGGCTGATGTTAGGGTCCTTAGGCACTTTGTTTTTTATGAAGAGGTCGTGAACAACACTCACTCTTGGATTCCTGACCCTGGTACCACACGAGCCAAGGAGTCACAGTATTTGAAGACCATTGATATCTACTAGAATTTTAAGACGCTAATGGGCAAAGTTCTTGTAGAGAAGCACAAAGCTCACCAGGAGATTCTACTATAGTTGGATGACGTGCAACTATAGATAAAGCTAGTGGACCACAAAATTAATTTGTTGCCAGAGAAGCTAGTTGGAATGGACCTAACCCAGCTAGATTTTCCCCAACCTCAAGTTCCTGTGGCTGAGGACCACCCTCCTTTGGCTTAATTCACTCGTGTTTTTTGGTTTAGTTTATTTATTTTTCAGTTTCAAAGGTCTGTGAGCTTTAGCCCCACCTCCTTTCAGTTTTCACTATGCTAAGCAGGCTCATCTCAAATTCTTATTTTGTTATTTTCTGGTTCAAATCCTCAAAAACAATGGTTTTACATGTATGTTAAGCTAAACAAATTGATGCATTGTTGTTGCTTGATTTCCAAGCGATGGACCAGGAGCAAAATTTTTATACAATATTCTCTTAAGCTAATACAAAGTGTGTAGATTATATATATATATATATATATATATATATATATATATTAAATTGATAAAATTATATTTTTAATGTAAAAATAATTCAAGATTCTTAATATCTTTATTATAATATTAAAATTTTATCCATCCAAATTTATTTTTATTTCAAATTTTATAATAATAATAATAATAATAAATATAAATTATTATAATATTAATATATATTAAAATTTGATTTTACAATAATACTTTTTCTTTACCTATTTAATAATAAATCATAAATACAACCAACACACTTTAATATACTTTTTATTTACATATTTAAAAATACGTCATAAAACAACCAACACAACGAACACGCTTTAGTATAGGTTGAAATTTGGTTGCAGGTTAATATTCCTCATTTACCTATTTAAAAATAGGTCAGAAAAACAACCACTATATAATGAATGTATCGTAAAAACAACCACCACATTATTATTATATTAATGTGATGAAAATAACGTATATGCCACTCTCGTTAGTCAAATTGTATTTAAAAGTTCATAAAGACAATAACCATAAATATTAATAGCCAACCACATTTCCAACCACATATGTACCCTTGAATGATATTGTTATCAAAGTGAAAAATTATTTATATTACATACATCTACCAAAAACATTTTTTTCAAAATTAAAATTAAAATTATATATATATATATATATATATTTTAAGAAAGTGTAATTTTGTATTATATATTAGTTGTACCAAGGTAAACAACAAAATTCAGCTAGGTTAATACAAAATTTTAGTTTTTTTACCATGAATTTTTCTACTACAAATAAGTTATAGATTAAGCAAATAAGCTTGAGAAAATTTCAAATGGTTTGATAGCAGTGTTTCTTCACAAATTGCCCCATCAAAAATATAACTTTGTAATACACCAATTATTATTTGAGCCATGATTCGGGATCCCCTGCGCTCCATTTTGAAGTGGAGAGTTTTCTTCAACATCCATTAGCACAGCTCTAGGTCCCCCTCGTCCTTACTCAGTGACATGATGAGACACAACTGACAGCTAATTGATAGAGATGGATTGAGTATGTTGTGGTGAGACCAAAGCTCTCAGAAATTGACACTCAAATTCCAAACCTTCTATGCGTTGAGTAAAAACTTGTTCCAAATTTCCTACTTTAGGTGATAACTGTTGGAGAGCATATTGATTAGCTTTAGAGATTTCTTCATGGCGTCAGAGGATTTGTCTTATTTCCCTCCAAGAAAGGTCCATTTTGAACCCGAACAAGGCACCCCTATAACCTGAACAATCAACCTTCAAACAACAAATACTTTTACCAGTAGCATTGTTTAGCACAACATCTAAAAAACAAATGTTACAAGCAATTATTACCCTGTATCCTTGATTTAAATATTTTGCATAAATAAAGCTCCCACGAATTTCAAATCCAAGAATATTGTTGTGACCATATCAGACTTCAATATCAAGTTCTGAATTGGATTATTTATCAACAAGAAAAGGAACAAAATAGAGCGTAGTTACCCAAGAAAAAACACAAGTAACCTCCAACTTTGAGGGGTCATGTTCATACAACAGAGAGTCCAAATCAAAGGGTCTTAACCCAACAGGGAGACAAACCCACCATCTATCTTCTATCACACGACTCAAAGATTTTGCATAAATAAAACCTCCACCAAAATAAAATCCAAGAGTGTTGTTATGACCATACCATGCTTTGATATCAAATTGTCAGTGGAACCCTTTACCAACAGGAATAAGAACAAAATAGAAAGAAACTACCCAAGACAAAACACTTGTAACCTCCAACTTCAAAGAATCTCATTCATACACCAGAGGATCCAATTCAAAGGTTTGAGACCCAGCAGAGAGACAAGCCCATCAGCTATCATCTATTGCACAACTCCATAATTTACCATAACGAGGAAAAAAGCCCAATACACCATAAAGCAATGTATAGCCCCAAAATAAGACAACAAAGTTGATGAACACAAAGTTCAAGAAGTTAGGTAGAGACCCTCTAAGATTCAAGGACAAACTCCCCCCATAACCGAAATAGTCATCACTTAAGAACATAAGGGGCCCACCATCAACCACTACCTCTTCCCTATTAAAATTACTTTTGCTAACATAAAACCCAAAATGCAAATAATGATCTACAATTTTAGAAGCCAAACTAGCTAACACCCAAAAACGAAAGGCGTAAAAAAGAGGACGTGAAAACCTGTGGGCCAAATGAATTATGGCCATCAGATATCGATTACCCAACATCTAACACTTCCCCTTCAACTCACTCGACTCTGACTCGCCCCACTTTCCCCTCAGACACCAAGAACCAAGACTAGAATTGAGCATCGACGCCATAACTTTACCCAGATTCCAATAACTAATGAATTTGCACAAGACATCAATATTGTAAGCAAATACTCTCTTATTAATTGAGTGTGTAGGCCATTGTTCCATGTGACTATGTTTCCATTCACAAAGCCATATATCCCAAAGATTTGAATACTCTGTCATAAATTTAAGGTACAAAGCAGTAACCCTTAACACAATTGACATCAATTTCCCCTTCATCAAGACCTGAGTCATATTTAACCCAATGATCCACCAAATGATTTTGATCTCTCATTTTATGGTAAGCTCTATAATCATTGTATTCTCCAAAAAAACTAAGGATGCGAGAAATGGTACCTGTAAATAAATTGTTTCCAGCATTGGATTGCTTAATTAGGGCTCGGATGACAAGCATGGAGTCTCCAAGGATAATGATTCTATGAATTCATTTCTATGTAGCAATCTTAATGCCTTGCCACAATGTGTATGTTTGAGCAGAGTTGTTGGAGATCGAACCCAAACCCAAGCAAAATGAGCAACATTATTCCCTCCGGGATCACAAATTATCCCCCCACATCTGTCGCCCCTATCTAATGTCTTTATATATATATATATATATATATATATAAATGCATTTTAATGTAAGAGTGGGCCTAATGGTTAAGAACATGTGTTTCCTCTTAAGAGGTCACAGGTTCAAATCCAGAGGGGGGTAGGGTATGTATGCCTTCGTAGACTTTACCAGTCAAATTGTTGGGCGAAGGGGGGTCCCTTGTCCCACAAACAAGGGGGTCTCATACACCAAATTTAGTGTGCTAGCTTGGTCGTGACCTTAAAAATAGATTATTATTATTATTATTATTATATACTTCAAATGTTTTTTAAAAGTTTCAATTCAAAATAAATAGTTGCCATTGAGAAAAAAGAGTGATCTAAACTTTTCAGAGAAAAAAAAATTATATATATATTGGGTCACTTAGAATAATTAGTTTAGATAAAATGGTATCCGTGGACCAAAAAAAAAAAAAAAAA
>ML778559.1:32594-43631 GCA_009831015.1 Picea engelmannii | reverse complement strand
ACCAAAAAAAAAAAAAAAAAGTACTCTAAACTTTTTAGGAAATGACTTTTTTGGCCACTTAGAATAATTAAGGAGGAAATTGGCATTTTTAATCTGAAATTTTATATGAATTATTTTAGAGTGATGAAATTAAATGTTAATATTGTACAATTTAGTTGTAATAGGGGTATTCGAGTGTGTTAAATCCATTTTTACATTAAAAACGTTACTCGTATTTATCAAAAAAATTGCAATTTCAACAAAGATTACTAAAATAATTATAATGACGACAAATTAAAAAAAAAAAAATCAAGATCCTAAATATCCATCTTCTATAAATGTAAAACTATTACACATACTCACACCAATTTTTATATTTTTTTATTGATTTTGTTTTTCATGCTTTATTTGAAAATAAGAAAGGAATAATTATTCATGTATTTTTTAATTTTTTTCTTTTCTTGAAATGGAGTTTAGTGTTATTTTGGTGACTTTTGAGTAATTCACATAACGACATTAAAAATCAATTTTAAATTAGTAAATTCTTATCACTTTATTATTATATCATAATATAATTGGTTATGCTCACTAATAATACTAAACATATAATTTCTCATTTGAAGGGAATAATTATCCATGTATTCATTTATTTATTTTTGAAATGGAGTTTAGTGACGTTTCGGTGAATTTTAGGTAATTTATATCCACTACAGTAAAAAACAATTTTAAATTAGTAAATTTTTATCACTTTATTATTATATTATAATATAATTGATTATTTTTATTAATAATATTAAACATATAAGGGAGGCAGGTGTGGGAGGGGTTTTGTATAGTTCTAGAGGAAAAGGAATGCTACACTACTCCTGGAATTTGGGCGTAATCATCAACAACATGGCAGAGACTTATGCGATGTATCAAGGAGTACTCCTAGCTCGTGAACGAAAACTTAGCAACATTATCGTAATAGGGGACTCAAAAAATATAATTTGGCACTTCGTCAAAGGGACAAGACCAAAGAACTCAAAATTGAAAAGAATCTTTGAGAGAATTAGAGCAATCTTGTCCTCATTCCATTCCTCCTTCTATCATGTCTCACACGCTAACAATACATAAGCGGATGAACAGGGGAATTTAACAATTGGAAAGGCCCCAGGTCATATGGAAATGTTGGGCAGGCACCTTTTCTCAACCCCCCTCCCCCCCAATGAATCAACCCCCTCCCATCATCGCTCCACCTGGCGCTAGTCTCCCTGCGGCGCTACAACTGGCTGAGCCTTGTAGTAAGCCAAGCATCATTCTCAAGGAGGAGTTGTACTCCCATATCATCCAGCCTATGGGAACCTACACACAAAAAGTAGGCAATATGGATATTTCAGATCACTCTGTGTTCCTCCTTCATGGGAACTTATCGTACCCGTCTCTCCACGCTCGCTCAATAGCCCACAACATCACCTCTGCCATAACTTCACCTGAGGTAAGCGTAATTGAAGGGAACTCAGACATGATTCAGCGCAAGTGAATGCAAGCAATACATGTCGCTCCAATGCTTGAAAGCCATTCAAATCGTGAGATTGCACATCATTCATGCATCGGGATTTTAGCTAGTGGAGGTAAATTGGAAGGCAAGCTCTCGACCCATTGCCACAACCAGCCACACTGAAACTCTGCAGTTTGGAATTTCATATGGGAAGGGGAATTACAATGCCTAAGCAGTCTAGGAATTTGCCAATGCCCCAGAACCAGAGGGATAACCCAAGATAAAGTCGTGAGCATCAGCAGCACATGAAGCAACTTTGACAGAGGCGGCATTGATAGACACACCATCGATAGAGGCAGCACCAGAGGCAGCGTAGATAGAGGCAGCATCGACAGAGACAACATCATCGACAAAGGCAGCGTTAGAGGCAACATCACGATTAGAATGGAGGTAATTTTCTAGCAATCACAGTCAGTCTAATTGCAAAAATGGCTCAGCGCTCAGCTCGTGAAAGACCAGAGGAAGAGCTGGTGGACGATAATTTCTCCACCACCCAGCAGCTAGTACTCTGTCTTGATTCTCACAGCTCCACTCTCACATTCACACTAGACACTCTAGCCCAACACTGCACATTAATAAATCAATTACAAGATGAAGTTGAGTTTCTCAGACGCCAAGGTGAGAACATGGAAGCAAAGATGGAAGCCAGGCCACCAAACTCATTGACACAAATCCATAATGAGGAAACAGGAAGTAGAGCAGACCCCACGCTGCCTAATATGAACGTAGTGCTAGAGCCCCCTCCAGAGGAAGACCGATTTTAAAGAAGATTAGTAAGGCACTCCTCAATTTTGTAAAAATGGCGTAAATAAATCTTTCGCAAGATAGTTTTAGGATAGAAAAGAAAAGCTTTGCTTTCAGTGAAGTAGAATCAAATCTAGACTCAATTTTGTAAACCTTTTTGTGGAAATTTTGCAGCTAGTATCTCTTCCACCAGCACCCTCCTTTGTAATATGTGACCTCGATTGTGCCTTTTATATATATAAAAAATTTAGTTTCTATAAAAAAAAAATAATACTAGACATATAATTTCTCATTTTGAGGATGGGTATGAAATGAAAATTTTGGACCTTCATTGAATGAATGATGGTGCTTGTGCGACAGAACCAAGTGGCAGTGGCATGTCTAGGGTTTTTCCCTAACCACGTGTAAAAACCCCTCTCGGCCATGATCCGGCCATGCATGGTTGGTATTCTCCTTCTAGGCTTCATTTTAAAGTGCTCATCTTTGGTGGTAGCTACTCACCCCTTACTGATTATATTGCTTGCATGGTTGCAACTCATTCAACTTCAGTCTCCTCGAGTGCATCTAATAATCACATGGAAGCCAATCTTGGGCAATATGTGGAAGTCAATATGGATATATCTAGTTCTCTAGGAGTTGGTATGGACAATGGTCATAGATCTGGTTCTCTTCCTCCTAACGCTAATTTGGCTAAAGCTCATTTCAGTGATATTGTGAAGAATGTCATGCATTCTCCTCGTCTTCTAATTCAGAAGGCCCCAACCATAATTATTCCCATGGTGGACGATATTGCATTTCGGGAGACCTTCTACCATACCAATGGGCTTATTTGTCATTTCAAAAGTCCTAGGCCTCGTTTAGTAGATATGCACAAATGCATTTCAAACTCATGAAAACCTCAGTTAAAAGAATATGATTTTATTAACCCACGTGCAAAGGTTTTCTTCATCATTGAGTTTGATGTTGTTGAAGATAGGGATTTGATTTTAAACTCTAGACCTGGTTTTGAGGAAACTTTGGATTATGTATGAAACCTTCGACTCCTTCCTTTGGCCCTCTGACAAATTCCCTTTCCTTGACTCCTGTGTGGATTATAATTCCAAATCTACCTTTGCATTTTTGGGGTTCTAACTCTCTTTGAGCCATTGGCAAAGCTCTTGGAATATACTATCACAAAAGTAATGAAACAAAGAGATGGAGCACTACTACATATGCCCACATATATGTTGAAATGGACTATGGTAAAGGGTTTCTAGCAAAAATAATTATGAAAGGTGAGAACTACTCCTGGATGCAAAATCTTGATTATGAACATGTTTCTTTCCATTGTAGATCTTGCTTTGAAATAGGGCATTTAGTAGCAAATTTCCCAAAAGGGCCAAGGAAAGTTAAGAAGCATCATTGAAAACCAACTTGTTGGGTTAGGACTAAGGAAGAACAACAATTGATTACCAAGGAATATCCACCTAAATTGGATCCCCTCCTACGGAATAGCCAGAAGTGGATATAGAGGAAACTAGGGACACATCAATGGTTATCAATCAAACTAGTGATACTCCCTTCAAAGCAAACCCCACATCTCGGGAAGAATCGACACAACAAGGTTCAGTACAAGAGGATCCTACTTTCCACTTAGACCCGATTCATGATGCAAAGCCCCCTAATGTGAGTTGGGTGAATTAGGCTAAAGAAGATGAGATGCAAGAACAATTAGATCCCCCCGATCAAGACAAATTGGGAAAGGTGGGAATAGCAAGGACCTCAACAAAGACAATGGAAGTTTGGACAACAATAACAAAGAAGAAAAAATATTCTTCAATAGCACAACCAATAGTGACAAGAAGTTGAGCACGTAATCCAACATAGTCGTGCAGTATTTCTATCTTTTATCGTGTCAACAATTTTTCAGAATTTACTCGTGTAAGAAATATCGGGATGAAGTTTATGTACACATAAGTATTATATGTATTTGGAAAATAAGGAATTAGAAATTTTGTTTGATTTCCAAAGCCAGTAAATTTTGTAATACCAATGTGAGCTTCAACTACAATTAACAATTTTTACTAATACAAATATCTCCCAGTTACAATTAAAAAAAAAAAAACTAAACATAAAATTTCATATGCTCGCTAATGTATTTTGTTGCATTTTACCATATTATATTTTTTAAATTGATCAGTTAAATATGGTTATGTATGGTGGAAAGTGAAACAAGAAAGCTATGTTAGGGTTTTGAGACTCATCATATGATCTAGGTGGATATCGGAGGCCACCCACCTTTTCCAACTAGCTCAAAATAGTTTTTTGGCAATTTTGGTAATTTACTATTTTTAGCAGTTTTTAACTTCCGAGGCCATTTTGAAGCCCTAAACGACGTTTTTGGAAAAACATGAGCAATATTGCAGTTCCTTCGATATTACCTCCAAAATGAATCTCCTCAATGATACCTTTCCAACAGGCTATCATGCGTCTAAAACGGAGAATGTATGCAAAAACTACGACCCCGGGAAGTTGATGTACTAACTTACCCAAACGGGGCCCACATGACTTTTGGCGCTTCATCTCCTAGGGTTAGGTTTTGGATGTCTAGGGTTTTTGGCATTCCTGTTTATTGTAAAAAGGCCATCAGAGCCTCATTGTAATCATCTTCTTGCGAATGTGAGTAGCCGTCACATCTCTTCTCAGAGATAAGCTGCCACCATTCTAGCGAGTCTTTCACTCTATATTTTTACAGTCTCTGTACATTTCTTTCATTAATAGAAATTGTGTATTACTGTATATATGTTTTTATGGTTGCATCTCTGATACATTTCTGTTATATTATTAAATATCTGTGATATTTCTGTGCATTTCTTTATTATATCTCCGCTCTCATTTCGTGCCGAAAATAATATGGATCATCATAGCCCTCCTACATTTTCATACCTCCACACCACTTTTCCATACAGTTGCAAAGACTCATCACGACCCTTCATATGCTTGTGCCCCTCGCTTCGCATTCTGCATCAATTTTAGCATGTGGGTGCACTTGCTAGTTCATTCCACTATCCTGCCTTCTATCTATGTTTGTTTCTTATGTGATTACTTCAAGTTACAATTTGCTTCCCCTTACATTGACATGTGTCATTTTTGTTGGGCATTAAATGATGATGGCTAAATGACAACGTGTTATTTTAAGGAAAATTTGGTGTAACATCCCCAGTTCTAATCCCTGTGAATTGTAATGTAATTGTATAAATTTGAATTACGCTGGTGAGCCGAAGTGTTTGGGCAAAGAGATTGTATTGATTTAATGTGGCTACGGCCAAGCGATGTAATATATCAATTGTATTTCAATGTTTTAATAATAAAAATGTGATGCCAACTGCCAAGGGGACATGGACAAGAGATGGGGGCTGAACTAATCCACAAGAGAGGGAAGTGTCTAGGATAATGGTTGAGAGGGGTCAAAAGGTGAATTACCCATGTATATTAATTAAACCCATTTTCCTGAACTTGAATATTGTATACGAACCTTCCCATTTCTGATTGAGTGTTCCCAAAGCCAATATTGAATGCATGTAAGAGGGTGGGTGTGAATGGTCACATCCCAAATTTATTGGGCACATGGGGGTTGAGTACAATCAGCTTGGGGAAGAGTGTGATTTAAAATAAGGCAAGCCACAAGAGAGGAAATTTGTATGGGTTAGGACAACAAGTTTGGTAGTAGTCAAGTTTGTGCATGGGAAGAAAGAAAGAAAAAAAGAAAGAGAGCTTGGAGTTGGTGCAACCATGGAGGTCGAACTCTAGAGTGTAACTGGAGTGAATTGGAGTTGAAGAACTGAAGAGCCAGGTTTTCAGGCCTGAAGAGTGAACTCCGAAGTGAGTTGCATTGTAACAACAAGTGTTGTTGTTGTTGTTTCGCTGACAATTTTCCTAGGAGCAATTTCCCTTGAGTTCCCAGTTGAGAGATTCTCAGTTACTCGCGCCAGAGAGACCCTGATAAACAAATGGCACATTCCTTGGGTTATCCCTGATAAATAGATGGTACGTCTCTTGGGTTATCCCTAATAAAAAAATGGTGCATTCATTGGGTTAGGTAGATCAGGAGGAAGAGATATGGTAGGAAAATCAACATAGTTGCAGGAGAATGTCAATTGGGTTATGAGAAATTATGAAGCAGTTGAGAGTTCCTAGCGTTCCCAGTTGAGAAATTCCTAACCAACCAAATGCACTAGGGGCCCTGATAAATGAATGGTACAACCTGAGGGACCCCGAGCAGTGAAGGTGGTACATTCCTTGGGGAATGTAAGTTGTGGGGAAAAGAGAAAGTTGGAGGTTTGGAACTGTTGTGAGATTTATGAGCTCTGAGTGGAATGTGAGAGACCGCCCTCTTTTGTGGATTACTAGCCTCAGCTCGAGGGTGACTAGCTATTGAGATTTGGATTAGTCGGTCTATGGTTGGGTGGAACGTTCGTCCCAAGAAACCGGTTGCACCATTCTTGTTTTAAGATAAGCGTTAAATCTTGGTGTTGAGTTATTTACATTTGTTATTGTTGCGCATGAACTATGCATGAATGAGAATGACTTATATCATGTTGTAATGAGTCGTTTAGTTGTATTTCATGTTGATTATTAACATGCTTTATATGCATTTGTTTCATGGTTATATACAATAGCTAAATATGTTCTAGTTCATAATTGTAAGCTATTGGAAATCGACTGACTGTAAAAGAATTAATTAGTTAGCATAAATCTCGTTTTTATGTTTATTCTTCACATATTGTGGCTTAGTTGGAGGCTAGGTACGTTACATATAGTATTAGAGTTGTAAATAAGAATATTTTTGCATGATGTGGCCTAGCCTAGGTGCTGGTTATGTTACATTTGGTTACATGTCATGAAAGTTGATGGATGTAGTGATTTTGTGATCATTTGAAAACAATTAAGAGTTCATATGTGTATGTTTGGGGTCTTCATTTGAGAAGTATATAGAATTGGGAGAAGAAGCATGAGATCCATAGGGAAATTGGATCCCTTTTAGAGATATACTATCAACTTAATGGCCCATGGTAACAAAGGTTTTCACTAGACTACTACTTATAAATTTTATTCTAAAATGTAGGATGAAGATCAAATGGAAAGCAAGGTCTGGATCTCAGGACTAACAAACACTGGTTATATGACAAAGGTATTTGATTTCAAAGAGGTAGTGAATTAGTGTGCCAAGTGTTTTGATGCCAATTATACACTAATGAGTTTGAAAGAGGAAGAGAAGATGCATATGTTGTTCATGCCCTTAGTGTTCGAAAGAATGATTTTCCTTCTAAAGCTAAGGAAAATTTCCAAGGTCTCTGAGGTCGCTACTTTTCTTGAATGCACATGGTGGTGGTAACAATATTTTAAATTAGTGGCTTATCACAACCTACACAAAAGAGTTTTAAGGCATACTGGGTCAATGTTAGTGAATTGTTCAAACCTTATTGATGCAAGAGCATTACTATCACATCAAGAAAAGCATATGTGGAAGCAAATTCGACACTTCAACACATTGAAAGAGCTAAACCGACTCTTAACCTTATGAGTCATTAGGTTGCATTAATTAACCTGAGTAGGTAACCGCTGGAATAGAAGGTGATAGAATTTAGATAGGAGGAAGAAGAGCGAGAAAGCTTTGGGTCCTTAGATAAGTTTTCTAATTATAATGATTGTAAGAGATAGAGGTGTAATCATGTTCTTTTTTGGAATGAATAGAGCAGAGGAAGTTGATCCAATTGTACAGTGTTGATATTGTTTACAAGTTTACTGTTGTTATGAATTTTGTGGGTGTATGATGTTCTTGGTGAATGGATGAACTTATGAAGAATTGAATAAGCTTCAATTGTTTCTCTTATGTAAGTTATGCAAGGAGTGCATATTGAACACAAGGAGTGGGTGTGAGAGAGTCTTGTTCGACTCAAAGCTCAAAAGAGATAGCGTGGAACTTTTGTATGCAGAGTGTGCATGTTAAGCGCAAGGAGTGCGTATGCGAAGTCTTTGACTTGGAGAAATAACTCACGTTTTTCTCGCAAGAAAGTTCAAAGGTCAGTTGCAAGGAGTGCATAGGACCAGGAATAGACTGAGTGTCAAAAAAGATCTTTTAGAAGAAGAATTTGCGAAGGTTGGGCAAGGTGAAGGGTGAAGATCTATCCAAGAGGAGTCGAATTATTTCAGACCATTGGATTTAGGAAAAGTGCATGAGCTTTACACTCTGTGTATACATAGGGGGAGAGATCGTCGAAGACCTGAAGGAGATCTAGATCGTCTAATCCAGAAGGATATGTGGCGACGGATTATGAACTTTGAAGAAATCACTTCAAGATTTTTAGATTGAGACTTGAAACTTTCGAAGCCCAGAGAGCTGGAGGGTCGAAATAAATGTTGATCTTTGGATAGTTCGAAGTAAATTATAGCCATCCGATTCAGGAGGACACGTGGTAAGAATCTGTGCATTTCGGAGGAAAGCAAAGGTTGAAAGTTGAAATTCCCGAAGTCCAAATCACGAAATAAATCACAGTCGTTGATTTAGAAGGGTTAAATCTGATCCGTAGATTTGGAAAGGACAAATCTGAACCATCAGTTTATAAGCATCGTCAAGATTGTGAGGTCGACGGTTGCAAAGGATTGTGGGGATAAAAAGTGCTCGGAATTTAAAAACTTGAGAGCGGGCCGCAATAGAAACCGTGGTATTGCAAATTGGACACGTGGCATTTGGTAGTGAATTGCGGGGAGAAAAGTGGATTGATCCCAAACCACTTTTGACCATGCCCATAGTTGTGTGTGGATATAACCCGAGGTTATATGCGGGAAGGAGCTAGTGCATGAACACTAATCGCCCGGTAGTGTGAAGGGAGAGGTCGCGAGTGTCATAGAACTTACATTGAAGGACTGAAGAGACATGTTGTTATTTACAAGCGAGACCATCAAGATTTCAGAGAGCTAATTTAGCTCCAAGAATTGAAGATCCTTGAATAGGAGGTCGCGCAGCCCAAGGAGAAGGGGGGTTGGCATCAAGTGGTATGAGAGCCTGAAAATTTTTGAAGTTGTATTCTGTGTATTAAACAATAGTTGAAATAATGATGCCAAGGATTCGTGTAGATCCACCTATGGCAAACCATGGTGTGGGAAGAGAAATGAGAGAGCTTCACGCAAGGTTGGAAGCGATGGAAGCAATGCAAAGAAGAACCACTGCTGCTGAAGGTGTCAGTGATGCAGAAAGTGAAGAAGTAGAAGTTGAAGAAGCTACAGGGGAAGATGCGGTTGAAGAACGCTTATTAAAGGTTGTTGTGAAGTTGGGAGCTAGAGAAAAGATGGGCGTCCCAATGTATGAAGGTAATTTGGATGTCGAAGAGCTATTGGACTGGATAAGGTCCATGGATAAGTATTTTGACTATGAAGATGTCGATGAAGGAAAGAAGGTGAGACATGTTGTCACCAGATTAAAGGGACATGCAACACTGTGGTGGGATGAACTGCAGGCAGAGAGAAGAAGCAAAGGTAAGCAAAAGATAAAGAATTGGGATAGAATGGTAGCCAAATTGAAGGTTAAATTCATACCAAAGGATTACCAGATAAACCTGTTCAGAAAGTTGTAGAATCTGAGACAGAGGGGTATGACAGTGAAAGAGTACACAGAAGAATTTTATAGACTGAATATTAGGATTGGACAAAGAGAGAGCGATGATGAAAAAGTTTCCAGGTATATAAATGGCTTGAGATATGAAATCCAGGATGTGTACAGCATGATGACTATGAGGACATTGGAAGATTCTTATCTGATTGCACTGAAGGCAGAAGAAAAGTTGGCCAGGAACCAGAGTCAGCAAAGCAGAAGCAGAGGCTCAATTAGAGGTAAGGGAATTGTCTATGATAAGGCACCTAAAACCAAGGATGAGATTGAGGAATCATAGAGCCACTTTGAAAGAGGAGGAAGTTCCTGAAGAAGACCATTTGGTGGGAGAAATTCTTTTCCTCGAGGAAGAGGAAGAGGTAGAGGAGGTGGAGTTAAATGTTATGAATGTGGAAAGACATGACACGTGTCTTGGGAATGCCCCGAGAGGAAGAAAGAAGGAGGAGGAGATGCACACATTTCTGAGGCCCAGAATAATGTGGAAGCAGAGGCGGCAGAAGGAGGACAAAACCTTATGATGAGGAAAGTTCTTCTAAAGCCAAAGAAAGAAATAGAAGATTTAGTTCAACGAACAAAGTTGTTCAGGACTGCTTGTAAAACAAAGGACAAGGTTTGCAGGATGATTATAGACAGTGGGAGCACTGATAATTTAGTATCTACAAAAATGGTGGAGAAACTAGGGCTGGAGACAACTGCACACCGAAGCCCATATAAAGTTTTGTGGTTGCAGAAAGGACATCAAGTAATGGTAAGTCAATAATGCAAAGTTGAATTTAAAATAGGAGGCTATAAAGATGAGATTTTGTGTGATGTAATTCCTATGGATGTTTGTCATATTTTGTTGGGGAGACCATGGCAGTTTGATAGGAATGCCATTCATGATGGGAGGAAAAATACTTATACTTTGGAAAAAAATGGTAGAACCCACATGTTACTACCAATAGAAGAAAAGAAAGGAAAGGAAGAAACCAACACAAGAATACTTCTCATGAGTGGGAAGGAACTCTTGAAGGAGATCAAGAAAGATCAAGAAATGCAATTCGTTGTAGTGAGGAAGCCAAGAGTTATCCTTACCAATACTTCTATGAATGATTTACTTGAAGAAATCCAAGAATTGTTAGAGAAT
>ML778559.1:0-32544 GCA_009831015.1 Picea engelmannii | reverse complement strand
AGTACACAGAAGAATTTTATAGACTGAATATTAGGATTGGACAAAGAGAGAGCGATGATGAAAAAGTTTCCAGGTATATAAATGGCTTGAGATATGAAATCCAGGATGTGTACAGCATGATGACTATGAGGACATTGGAAGATGCTTATCTGATTGCACTGAAGGCAGAAGAAAAGTTGGCCAGGAACCAGAGTCAGCAAAGCAGAAGCAGAGGCTCAATTAGAGGTAAGGGAATTGTCTATGATAAGGCACCAAAAACCAAGGATGAGATTGAGGAATCATAGAGCCACTTTGAAAGAGGAGGAAGTTCCTTAAGAAGACCATTTGGTGGGAGAAATTCTTTTCCTCGAGGAAGAGGAAGAGGTAGAGGAGGTGGAGTTAAATGTTATGCATGTGGAAAGACATGACACATGTCTTGGGAATGCCCCGAGAGGAAGAAAGAAGGAGGAGGAGATGCACACATTTCTGAGGCCCAGAATAATGTGGAAGCAGAGGCGACAGAAGGAGGACAAAACCTTATGATGAGGAAAGTTCTTCTAAAGCCAGAGAAAGAAATAAAAGATTTAGTTCAACGGACAAAGTTGTTCAGGACTGCTTGTAAAACAAAGGACAAGGTTTGCAGGATGATTATAGACAGTGGGAGCACTGATAATTTAGTATCTACAAAAATGGTGGAGAAACTGGGGCTGGAGACAACTGCACACCGAAGCCCATATAAATTTTTGTGGTTGCAGAAAGGACATCAAGTAATGGTAAGTCAATAATGCAAAGTTGAATTTAAAATAGGAGGTTATAAAGATGAGATTTTGTGTGATGTAATTCCTATGGATGTTTGTCATATTTTGTTGGGGAGACCATGGCAGTTTGATAGGAATGTCATTCATGATGGGAGGAAAAATACTTATACTTTGGAAAAAAATGGTAGAACCCACATGTTACTACCAATAGAGGAAAAGAAAGGAAAGGAAGAAACCAACACAAGAATACTTCTCATGAGTGGGAAGGAACTCTTGAAGGAGATCAAGAAAGATCAAGAAATGCAATTCGTTGTAGTGAGGAAGCCGAGAGTTATCCTTACCAATACTTCTATGAATGATTTACTTGAAGAAATCCAAGAATTGTTAGAGAATTTTGTTGACATAGTAGTGGATGAGTTGCCTCACTCATTACCACACATTAGGAGTATTAGCCACCATATTGACTTGATTCCAGGAGCTAATTTGCCAAACAAAGCGGCGTATAGGTTGACACCTCGAGAGAATGAAGAGGTTAAGAAGCAAGTTCAAGAGTTGTTGGATAAAGGTATAATCAGGGAAAGTCTAAGCCCATGTGTAGTGCCAACTGTGTTAAGTATGAAGAAGGATGGAGGATGGAGAATGTGTATAGATTCCAGAGCCATCAACAATATTACCATCAGGTATAGATTTCCTTTACCCAGGATGAATGATTTGATGGATTGTTTGAGTGGAGCAAGTTATTTTTCAAAATTAGACTTGAAGAGTGAATATCATCAGATAAGGATGAGAGAGGGAGATGAATGGAAGACAACATTCAAGACAAATGAAGGTTTGTTTGAATGGCTAGTCATGCCATTTGGATTGGCAAATGCTCCAAGTACATTTATGAGGTTGATGAATGAAGTATTGAAAGACTTCATAGGTAAATTTGTCATTGTATATCTGGCTGATATATTAGTTTTCAGGAAAACTGAGGAAGAACATCTAAAGCACTTGACATTAGTGATGAGGATGTTGCAGCGAGAAAAGTTGTTAATAAATTTGAAGAAAAGTTCTTTTATGAAGACATAACTCATATATTTGGGTTTTGTGATCTCTTCAAATGAATTGAAGATGGATCCAGAGGAGGTGATAACAATCAAAGAATGGTCATCACCTAGGAGCATATTTGAGGTGAGAAGTTTCCATGGGTTAGCAAGTTTTTATAGACAGTTTATCAGAAATTTTAGTGGTATATGTGCACCCATGATGGATACTGTGAAGAAGAAACATAAGTCTTTTAATTGGACAGAGGAGGCTAAGAAAAGTTTCAAGGTGTTGAAAAAGAAGATAATAGAACAACCAATTTTGGTTTTCCCTGATTTTGGAAAAACGTTTCAGGTGAGGTGTGATGCAAGTGGAATAGCCATTGGAGGAGTTTTGACTCAAGATAATAGGCCGATTGCTTATTTTAGTGAAAAGTTGAATGACACTAAGGAGAAATATTCTACATATGACAAGGAGTTTTATGCAGTGATTCAAGCTTTGAAGAAATGGAGACATCATTTAATTCCAAAAGAGTTTGTCTTGTATAATGATAATCAAGCTTTGCAATTTATTACTAGGCAAGAGAAGTTGAATCAGAGGCATGCTAAGTGGGTAGAATTCATGCAGAATTTTACTTTTTTCATTAATCATATTTCTGGAAGTGCTAATAAAGTTGCAGATGCTTTGAGCAGAAGGAGTTTGGTTGTATAGGAATTCTAAGTGAAGACCTTAGGATTTGAGCATCTTAAGGAAATGTATCAGGAAGATCCAAATTTTAAGGAGACTTATGAAGCATATGGAAATCCTTTGTTGAGGAATAACAACTCCTGGGAAAAATATTTGATCCATGATGGATTGTTGTTTAAAGGAAGTCGATTGTGCATACCAAGATGCTCAATGAGAGATAATTTATTGAAAGAAAAACATAGTGGAGGTTTGCCAGACATTTTGGTCATGACAAAACATTTGAACAACTAAGTAGTTTGTATTATTGGTTAGGTATGAGGGCAGATGTGAAGAAATTTGTAGATCGATGTAAGATTTGTCAACATGAAAAAGGAAAGAGACAAAGCACTGGTTTGTATCAGCCATTGCCTATTCCAGAAAGGCCTTGGGATGCAATTAGTATGGATTTTGTATTGGGATTACCTGGAACCTAGAAGGGAAGTGATTCCATATTTGTTGTAGTCGATAGATTTTCTAAGATGGCACATTTCATACCATGCCAGAAGACAAATGATGTTACACACATAGCCAATGTGTTTTTCAGAGAAATTATGAGATTACATGGACTGCTGAGAAGTATAGTCTCAGATAGGGACACTAAGTTTGTAGGACACTTTTGGAGGACTCTATGAAAGAGGTTGGGAACTAATTTATATTTCAATTCAGCATATCACCCTCAAACAGATGAACAGACTGAAGTGGTAAACAAGAGTCTGGGAAATTTGTTAAGGACTTTAGTCATTGAACAAGGTTGTCAGTGGGATCAGATTCTGGCATAGGCATAATTTGCATTTAACAATTCAGTTAATAGAAGCACTGGAAAAAGTCCATTTGAGATAGTATATGGAAGATAGCCAAGAGGGATTGCAGAATTGAGAGAGTTGAAACAAGATGAATTCAGGAGCGCTGGAGGAGAATATTTTGCTACAGAAATGCAAAGACTTCATGATCAAGTTAAGAAACAGATATAGGATAGTAATCAGAAGTATAAGGATAGAGTTGATCAGAAAAGAAGGGAAGTTCAATTTGAATTTGGAGATGAAGTTTTAGCTTATTTGATAAAGGAGAGGTTTCCCAAAGGAACATATAATAAGTTGAAGATGAAGAATATAGGACCATGCAAGATCCTTAGAAAATTTGCAGCAAATGCTTATGAGATTGAGTTGTCGGACAATGTTGGGATATCACCGATATTCAATGTTGCATATTTGTATCCTTATAGCAGAGATGACGCTGGAGAATTCGATGATCGGGAAGACATTGAGTGGGAAGAACATATGCCCACAGTATAAAAACCTTAGATGGAGAAAATATTGGAACAGAGAATTGGAAGAAAAACCAAAAGAAAGATACATCCTGAATATTTGGTAAAGTGGAAGGATCACCCCGTGGAAGATTCAAGTTGGGTAACTGAACCTAATATTTTGAAGCATGGCAATACAGCGCGAGAGCTCATGGACAGGAGTCCATGAATATTTTGGCCAGAGGAGTATGATGGAATAGCATCACTATCACATCAAGAAAAGCAGAAGTGGAAGCAAAGTCGACACTTCAATGCATTGAAAGAGCCAAACCAACTCTTAATTGTCTTGGTAGCAGTGTGGAGATCTTTTTGAATCTCTAAATAATTAATTAGTTGTATGTAAAGTCGGGCCACCATTTTGAATTGACAGATTATTGTAAATCCTTACACGACTGTAATATATTACAGGTGTAGGATATTAGCTCATATGAGTCATTATGTTGCATTAATTAAGATGAGTAGGTAACCGCTGGAGTAGAAGGTGATAGAATTTAGATAGGAGGAAGAAGAGCAAGAAAGCTCTGGGTCCTTAGATAAGTTTCCTAATTATAATGACTGTAAGAGGTAGAGGTGTAATCATGTTTTTTTTTGGAATGAATAGAAAGAGGAAGTTGATCCAATTGTACAAAATTGATATTGTTTATAAGTTTACTGTTGTTATGAATTTTGTGGGTGTATGATGTTCGTGGTGAATGGATGAACTTATGAAGAATTGAATAAGTTTCAATTGTTTCACTTTTGTAAGTTATGCAAGGAGTGCATATTGAACACAAGGAGTGTGTTTCAGAGAGTCTTGTTCGACTCGAAGCTCAGAAGAGATAGCGTGGAACTTTTATATGCAGAGTGTGCATGTTAAGCACAAGGAGTGTGTATGCGAAGTCTTTGACTAGGAGAAATAACTCAGGTTTTTCTCACAAGAAAATGTAGAGGTTGGTTGCAAGGAGTGCATAGGACCAGGAATCAACTAAGTGTCGAAAAAAATATTTCAGAAGAAGAATTTGCGAAGGTTGGGAAAGGTGAAGGGTGAAGATCTATCCAAGAGGAGCTGAATTATTTCAGACCGTTGGATTTAGAAAAAGTGCACGAGCTTTAAACTCTGTGTATACATATGGGGAGAGATCATCGAAAACCCGAAGGAGATCTGGACCGTCTAATCCAGAAGGATACATGGCGATAGATTATGAACTCCGGAGAAATCACTTCGAGATTTTCAGATTGAGACTTGAAACTCCCGAAGCCCGGAGAGCCGGAGGGACAAAATAAATGTCGACCATTGGATAGTTAGAAGTAAATTATAGCCATCCAATTCAGGAGGACACGCAACAAGAATCTGTGCATTTCAGAGGAAAGAAAAGATTGAAATTTGAAACTCTCGAAGTCCAAATCACGAAATAAATCACAGTCGTTGATTTAGAAGGGTTAAATCTTATCTATAGATTTGGAAAGGACAGATCTGAACCATTAGTTTAGAAGAATCATCGAGATTGTGAGGTCAACAATTACGAAGGATTGTGGAGATGAAAAGTGCTCAGAATTTAAAAACTTGAGAGCGGGCCACAATAGAAACTGTGGTATTGCAAATTGGACGCGTGGCGTTTAATAATGAATTGCGGGGAGAAAAGTGGATTGATCCCAAACCACTTTTGACCGTGTGTGCAATTGTGTGTGGATATAACCCGAGATCATATGCGGGAAGGAGCTATCTCCTAAACACTAATCGCCCGGTAGTGCGAAGGGAGAGGTCGCGAGTGTCATAGAACTTACACCGAAGGACTGAAGAGACATGTGGTTATTTATAAGCGAGACCATTAAGGTTTCAGAGAGCTAATTCAGCTCTGAGAATTGAAGATCCTTGATCAGGAAGTCGCACAACCGAAGGAGAAGGGGGGTTGGCATCACTTATGAAGAGTTCTCTGGGATCTTCACTCAACTCGTTGGTCAAGAAACTACAACTCGAGTACCTAGGTATGTGTAACACACCCACTACGGCATAATAATTTTTTTGCCTTTTCTCGAGGGACAGAATCCCCGAAGTCCTACGGGGGCTTAGCGCAGGCTAGCTCTTCCCTTTTCCACCTCCATGTGATCGTCGGTTATGACCACCGACCAAACAACTAGGCGCCTTTTCGCATTTCGCGACTCAACGATATAAGCGAGTCGAGTCTTTCAACTCTGCAAACCCCGAAATGTTGAAGTGTCGAACCCCGAAAGGGCTGGCGAGTGACAAGCTCCCCACTTGGGTCTTGTCCACGTGACCCTGTTCTGTGACCACGCACTAAATCGACAAAGCACTTACCGGCTTTTCGCGATGCGATGTCTCTTCCTCTCCCTTTTGAATCCCCGAAACTCCGTAATCTCCGAAGTTCCCCTCCAAAGGGAGATCAACGACTATAAGCCTCCTGTGATCCGACGGTCCTAGTTGTATCGAGATTTCAGAAATCGGGAGTTCGAAATGCAAGAGAGTCAAGTATTTCGACTCTTCAAACTTCGAAACTCGATAGTTGAGTTCTTGTATGAGATCCAACGACTCTCGATGTCTTGGATCCAATGGTTCGGATCTTTTGGGAGTTTCGTGAACTGGAAGTTCACGATGCAATGACTCCAAAACTCTTGTCACTCCAATCCCTGAATCCCAATATGGGGATTCGTGTAGGAGATCAACGATCCTCAAGGATTTGGATCCAACGGTCCACGGGATTTCAGAGCTTTCCCCGAACTTTGACCGCACACCACGCGTCTCCTCTGATGGACGATATAGATCCTTTCGAGACTCCTCCTTTCTGCGACAAAGCGCATCGGGGTTTCGGGTACCGGGATTTTGCGACTTGCGAAGACAAGGGTTTTTACCCTTTGGTTTCTCGGGTGCCGAAACGCCGAAATGCCGACCGACGGCCACGTGTTCCTCCGATGGACGACTGCGAGCTTTACCCATGATCAACCATTATGATCTTTTCAGGATGATCAATGGTCACGATCAAATCTCGGCTTTCTCAAACTTATTCACACTTATACTGATTCGGGGTTTCGTTTACCGGGATTTCGCGGCTTGCGAAGACAAGGGTTCTTGCCCTTTGGTCTCCCGAGTGTCGAAACGTCGACCGACAGCCACGTCTCCTCTACAAAAGGATGGTCTAGATACTCCCACGGACCTTGAGGATCTACGGTCCCGATTTCTTCCCTTCTTACGAAGATAAAAAGGAAAGGGGTTGAGGCATTAACGCCCTCGTTTCTTCCTCCAATCTAACGGTCGCGACTGACCTCAGATCTTCTAACAGGATCTCGTCCGTCGATCGATACTTAACCACACGCTGCCATTTCGGGATTTCGTAAATCGAGGTTTTGGGACTCGCGAGTACAAGAAAACTCGCACCTAGATACTTCGGATGCCGAAACTCCGAAAACTCTTAATTTACCCCCACGCTAATAATTCGAGATTTCGCAAGTCGGGGTTTCGGGACTTGCGAGTGCAAGGGGACTCGCCCTTGGGTACTCCGGGTACCGAAATGATGAAATGTTGGGATCTACGAGGACCATTCTTCCTCGCACAGGATGGCTAGGACTTGCACCACCAAATCGTCTTTCAGGTTCTTGGTAAGCTTTCCAGAGAGGGTATCTTTGTGGAGAGATCTATTCCGGGTATTCCTGGAGACGAATAAGGGCATAGATTTTCCGAAAGCAGACTTGAAGTCCAAATTAGTTCAATATACGTATATATAAATCTATCTATAAACATAAGCCATACGTGGTCCTTCCAATAAAAGCATGCAACCACCATTTCTGATAAAAAACACCACACAGACAGTTTTATACTCAAACCATTCATAAATTGCACAGACCATGAGCATACATGTCAGCATATAAATTTCAAGATACAAGATATAACACTTATCAGAAAAACACCAGAGGTGATGCAACTGCTGAGAAGGGTGCTCGTTTCCACCCAACCGTAGGTTCAACGACTCCAAATGGATTTACCACTAGCCACCCCCGAGCTGAGTCCACGATGCTGCGAGATTGAGTCTCTGTTTGCAAGTGACCGAGAATGAAGGTTACTCTCCTTCTTCTCCGTTATCACTCACTCTGTATTTTCCAGAGTTTTTTTCCTCTTTTTTTTCCTTCCCTCGCGTCTGCCTTCCTGATCGCACACTCTTCCTACCTTTTCTCTTTTCGGCGAGGTTGCATGTGGCACAATCTTCCTCACGGTGGTCAGGTCTGAGGACTCTACGGATGGGTGGTTCACCCCCATCCCTCATTACTCACGAGGAGCTATTTACCTACCAACCTGGCGAGTCATTTAATTTGGGGCCAGCGATCCACTCTTGGTTCTCCGGGCCAGTGAAGTCCAAATACGGTATTGGTTTCGGTGGAAGTTAACGCCACCATTCCAGGTGCCTTCCACCACCTTTCTTCAGCCATCGTGGTCTCTTTTTCAGCACACCCCCCCTCTCAACAGTCCTGCAATATATATATATATATATATATTATTTACATTCATCGACCTTTTTCATAAGGTCCATTCACATCACACATTCACATTTCTGAGTTTGCCACAATACTTGGCCAGTATAGTTATTTTTACAGACTGGGGGAAACAGGGTGTTACAGTATGCTATATATGTCGTCAACTATACCTTACATAAGAAGACAATTTTCAACTAGGGTGAGATCATTTCAAATAAAATTGCTCACTAATTAGTAAATTTCAAAAGGACCAAGAGATTTTTATGGATTCATACCGAGTTTTTGCTTTAGTTTTCTATAATGCTTTTCAGAGTTTGGTTCCAAGGGAAAGCATAAATTTTGAGATAGACATAGTGCAATGCTAGTATCCATTACTTGTCGAGAACAAAGCCCTAACACATTTCTACATAATTCAAGATGCCTTCATGGTAAGTTTCATGTGTATGTTAACTAAGAAGGATCCTAAGCAGATGACCACGTAAGCCCAAAACTTCCTCACAAGGAAGGGTAACTATTTTTATAATGAGCCTTATACATATATTAGGTTACATGGTTTGAAGGAAATCTCAACTTCCTTCCATAATTCCCGCGAGATCATTTATTTTGATTGAATATTGCAAACAATGTGTAAAATGATCGATATTCTTCAACTAGAAGAAGA
Organism: Picea engelmannii; assembly: GCA_009831015.1. Classification (NCBI taxonomy): domain Eukaryota; kingdom Viridiplantae; phylum Streptophyta; class Pinopsida; order Pinales; family Pinaceae; genus Picea; species Picea engelmannii. The sequence goes on along the minus strand of ML778559.1, from coordinate 23,630 downwards.
AGAAATAATTTCTTTCCATGACTTTTAAATTCATGGGAATTGTTGTTAGAAGCATATCACATTTATCCAAGATGACTTGAGTTATTGGCTCTTTTGATTTGAAGGGAGCATATGTAGTTCATCGTGTTGACCCCAGGGGATATTCAAAACCCACATGATAGCCATCCATTATAGCACCAATTTTCTTGAAGATGAAGAAAAGGGAGAGGGAACTAGGGACAATGAAGACATCGGTATAAAAGATAAGGGATGTGATAAAACACTCACTCCTAATCCTAGATTTGGTATCTAGATGAAGGAGCCATGTTAAGGCCCTAACCCTCATTCATTATTAGTATATTATTTATGGTTAGGTTGGCTTCATGGTGGGTTACATTATGCTCACTTTAACCCTATTTATAATAAAGGAGATTCATTTGTATGAGCATCTTGTCTCATGCATTGGAAATATTGTAAAGGAAGGTTTTCCCCTCGAAGCGGCTTCTTATTTGTTGACTCTTTATTGTTCTAAAGACATGAAGTTACTTATTCTTTCTATTTTTATGCTATTAGGGGAATTTGGTTCATAACATTTGGTATTAAAGCATTTCATCCTTGGTTGACTCCTTCAAAAAGAGTCATCCTGCCATTTTTCACCATAATTTTTTTTTGTTATGGATGTTTTGGACCATGATATTTTTAACTCACTAAGGATACATAACAAAGTACCCATGGTAAAAATTTCAGATATTAATTTGTTATACTTCTCAAGTCACATGCTATGGAAGTTAGGGTTTTTTATTAGTCCTAAAACTAGTCTCAAACATGTGTTTTTTGTAAAACAATCATATCTAATTCTAGAAATATCCAAATTGAGTGGAAAGAGGATAGACCACATTACATCAGAAAAATTGAATGAATGGCATGTTGTACAAGTTCATTCTCCTCAAAGAACAAAAAACAACAAGTTTTGGGAAAGTTACCAAAACTCTCTCTTGGAAATTCAAAATTTGGTCAAACCTGTAGCATTACAGAGAAGACATATAAGGATAATACATGACAAAATTTTGGACTCATAGGGGTTGAAATTTCAGAGATAACTCGGGTAGAAGGTTGGTCGGAAAGACAATTTCCAAATCAAGGTTTTAAAAGGTATGTAACTTATGATTGACATAAATTTGATTGGAAGATCTGTATGGGGTGATACAAAAAGTGTGGTAAAGTAAAAATATAGAAGAACTATAGATAAATATTATTGATGGATCACATGGCAAGGGGTGGTGTAAAATATTCTACACCGATTAAACTTCCAAAGAGTTCAACCATGACTCATGAAGAAAATGAAGACATACATAACCAATTATCAAATTTGGAGAACCAATTTAAGGAAGAATTTATGAACTTAAAAGAGTAAGAAAAGGATGTGAAATTTTTGCACAATATATATCCATACAAGTGTGGAATATTCGTTGATGTATTGGCAGCTTTGCAAGCACCTCAAACCCTTAAGGTTGCATGATACATTAAGAACCAAAAGTTCGTAATGATTATTGACTTAGGTAGTACCCATAACTTCATTGATAAAAGATTAGCAAAGCGCCTCAATTGTTTTGTGTATCAAGTAACAAATTTTTAGGTTTTGGTTCGTAATGGGGGGAGTATTGATTATGGAGGAAAACACCATAACATTAAACTTAGTATGGGATAATATAACTTAGCAAGCCCAATGTATGCCATTCCTATTGGAGGAGTAGATGTTGTTCTTGGGATTCTATGGTTGGGAACATTGGGTAAAATTTCTAAAAACTATAATGAATTATTCATGAGATTTGAATTGGAAGGAATTCAATGTGAACTCAAAGGGTTAAAATATGCACCCTCTCAGGTCATTAGTTCTCATAGAATGGAAAAGCTCCTAAAAAAGGGTAGTGATGGAGTTATAGTTAGAATTTATTATAAGAAGTGAAGTAGGGAGATGAAAATAGACCAAAGGAAGTAAAAGGTACATTGGAAAAGCACCACAACGTCTTGCAAGAAATTCCCAAGGGACTACTTCCATATAGAGATCATGAACATCAAATTGAACTCATACCCGGGAGTACTCCTCCTAATAAAAGGCCTTGTATATATCCACATCAACAAGAAGTGGAGATTGAGAAAATGGTACAAGACATGTTGGATGTGGGTATTATTCAACCAAGCAGGAGTTCCTTTTCATCCCCATTAGTGATGGTGAGAAGAAAAGTTTGGAGGACGTGTCCTAATTAAAGAGATCTAAACAAAATCACCATCAAGGATAAATTCCCTATTCCAAATATTGATGAGATATTAGATGAGCTTGATGGAGTGGTTTATTTCACAAAATTAGATCTTAAATCAGGATACCACCAAATCAAATTAACATAAGAAGACATTTCAAAAATAACTTTTAGAACATATGAATGGCACTATGAGTTTTTGGTCATGCCTTTTGGGTTGACTAATGCTCCTTGTACTTTACAAAGCCTTGTGAAAGAAAAAAGATTGTCTCTTGTTAGTTTTCTTTGATGATATACTTATCTATAGCAAATCATGGGAAGGACACATTAAACATGTGGATAAAACTGATCCATATTTAATGAGCAGAACGAAATGAATACAGATATTTATTATTAACATAGATATACAATGAACAAAAACAGAGATACAATAAAATTGGCTTATATTCAATAAAGAAATATGTTGAAACTGTAAAACGCAAACTAAAACAAGCTCGCTAGTATGGTGGCGGCTTATCTCTGAGAAGAGATGTGATGGTTGTGCTCATTCACAAGAAGATGAGTAAAATGAGGCTCCAAAATAATTTTTACATCAAAGAAGAATTCCAAACTCGATACATCCAAAAACCTAACCCTAGGAGATGAAGCGCCAAAATTCATGTGGGCATCGTTGGGGTAAGTTGGTACATCAACTTCTCGAGGTCGTAACTTTTGCATACGATATTTGTTTTAGGCGCATGATACCTCGTTGGAAAGGTCTATCCGAGGACTACACATTATGCTACCACACTTTAAATCCATCCGCAATTTGATTGAGGCAAGCCCAAAAAACATTGTTTAGGGCCTCAAAACGACCCCGAAAGATCAAGACCCAAAAAGCTAGGAAAATAACTGCCAAAATGAAAATTGCATGTGAGCCAATTGGAATAGGTGGGTGGCCATCGATATCCACCTGGATCAATCCTCCCCCCTCAGGAAGCAATGGTCTCCATTGCGTTGAGTTCCCCCATTATATGAGGAATTTTTTGTTGAATTTGGCCCCGAGTGAGCCACTTGCCTTGGTGCAGGAGCTGCCCTGCTTTGATAACCCGATAAAGTTGGATCCTTTGTTGTCGGGTTCCCTTGACCTGTGTGTCCATGATCTGATCAATGGATGATTTTTCCATGCAATCAGGGTTGATCTCTTTTGGTGTCAATTGTTTTGTTATCTCTGAGGTGTCCAATAATGGTGCAAAATATGGCTGAAGGAGGTCCACATTAAATATTGGGTGCAAGCAAATGAAGGGGGGAATTTTGAGTTCAATATAATTATCACCCATGACTTTGGTGATGGTGTAAGGTCCATAGTGGAGTGGATGAAGCTTCCGACGGGGCCCCATAGGGCGTTCTTTTTGCAAGTGCAACCAAACTTTATCTCCCACTTGAAACTTGTGTGGCACTTGGTGTTGATCATGGCGTTGCTTGTACTTCGCATTGGACTTCTGTAAAATATCTCGAACCTATTGGAGGATGTGCTAGATCCGCTCAATGAACCATGTAGCTTTGTTGGCTTCAGTTTGAGCATTAGACGAGCCTTCCTGGGTGGCTGCAATGGGTGGTGCAACATCCATGGGACACAATGGTTGAAATTCCAACCCCAACTGAGAGGGCTTATGGATGGTTGAGCTATGTATGGCCTTGTTATAGCTATGTTGAACATATGGAAGAATCTCATCCCATGTGCGGGGATGCTTGGAATTGTACATGGTGTAGGATATGCACGATCATCCAGATGATGACCTCGGTTTGGCCATCCGTCTGGGGGTGGAAGGCAGTGGATTTAGTGAGCTTGGTGTCCAACAGTGACCAGAGGCTCGACCAAAATGTGTTGAGGAACTGACTAACTCGATTTGAGACGATGGTTTGTGGTATCCCAAAATGTACCCACACTCATTCGAAGAAGAGCTTGGCAATGGCCTCTGTTGTGATGCTCTTCTTGTAGGTGGCCAAAATCACCATTTTAGAAAAACGATCAACCACCACAAAAACAAAGTCATTTCCACGCTTGGTTGAAGGAAGGCCAGACTTGTAGTCCATCGAGATGGATTCCCAGGGCCTTTCAGGAGTAGGAAGAAGAGTGTACATGCCTTGTTTCTTAATGGTCGGTTTGGTAATGGTGCAGGTAGTCTTGGACTTGATTTACTTGCTGACATCCTGTCGAAGTTTCGGCCAATAGAAATTTTGTTGCATCACTGCCACTATATTTTCTACGTCGAAGTGTCATGCCACCCGACTATAGTGGGCTTCCCAAATCAGCTTCGCTTGCTCGCTTGATGGAACACAGAGATGGCCCAGATGGAATAGAAGCTCGTCCTAAAGATGGAAATCAGTGACAGTTGTGTTTGCACCCAACATCTGGTAGGTGGTGGCATAGTCAGGATCTCTCTCATAGAGTTGGGGCCATCTAGAGGTCTCGTGGTCGCATGAGTTTAGCACCGTGGTAAGCACTGCAACTGGAGGGCGGCTAAGGCAATCAAAGACACAATTGGTGCTTCATGTCTTATACTTGATGTTGAGATGGAATCATTGCAAGTATGTGGACCACTTTTGAAGGTGGTCATTTTGCCATTTGCCTTATGTCTGCATGAACTACAATGACTTATGATTGGTGTGGATGATCGTATCCTTCCTGAGAATGTAATGCCTCCACTAGCGGCATGCTTGCACAATGGAGTACATTTCTTTGTTGTAATTAGGGTACTTACATAAGGCATCTGATAGTGTCTCACTATGATAGGCCATGAGGTGTCTGTGCTGAGTGAGAATTATTCCTACAACATAGTCTGAAGCTTATGTCTATATCTCAAAGGGTTGTTGCAGGTTGGGTAATGAGAGCACTGGCGCTAAGCACAAGCGTTGCTTCAAATCATCGAACATTTACTATTGTGAAAGGCCCCACACAAACTTTTCCTTACCACCACCCATGGTTACTTGGCTGAGGGCCCATGCAATATGGGAGAATCCCAACACGAACCTGCGATAGAAATTGGCAAGGCCTAAAAAGCTCTGAAGCTCAGTGAGTATGGATCTTGGTTGGCCACTCACGAATGACCTGGATCTTGGATGGATCCACATGCACCCCATGCTCATTAATAATGTAGCCTAGGTACCAAACCATGTCCATGCCGAATGAGCATTTTTCCAAATTTGCATATAGCTTATGATGCCACAGAGTGTGCAAAACCTATTGAATATGCTGCAAGTGTTTTGCCCAATTCTTGTTCTAGATGAGGATGTCATTTAGATACATCACCACAAAAGAATTGGTGAAAGGACAGAAGATATCGTCCATCATCCTCATGAAATTTGTTGGGGCATTCGTCAAACCGAAGAGCATGACCAACCATTCAAAAAGACCTTATTTGGACTTGAAGGCAGTTTTTCATACATATGTTTGATCTATTGGGACATGATGGTAGCTAGACTTCAGATCAATATTATTCAAGTATTTTCCCCCCTTAAGCTTGTCAAGGATATCGTCGATTCAAGGAATCGGGTGCTAGTTCCTGACTATGAATTTATTTACAGCCCGGTAATTGATGCATAGTTGTCAGGTCCCATCTTTCTTCTACACAAGCACGATTGGGATTCCACATGGTGATGAGATGGGTTGGATGTGCCCCTTTTGGAGAAGTTCTTATATCTAACGCTTGATCTCCTCATTTTCTAACAGAGAGCGACGATAGATTGGCCCATTGGGTAATTGTGCGCTGGGGTCAGATCGATTGAATGCTTGACTTGATAGTGCAGAGGTACCCCAGTGAGTGAGGAGAAAATGTCTTTTTATTCTTCCACGACCTTATCCACTTGCTTCTATTGCGTGGAGAGATCGATCGCGGTGGCCATGGATGTGGTTGCAACCTTCTGCTCACTTTGATAGCGAATCACGAAGAAGAAAAACTTCTCAGTCTAAGAGATGACCTTCCTGCATTGCTTGGCAGAGATCAAGGAAATGGAAGTAGGTGGGACTACCTCAGGTATCTTGTACAATTTCCTATCCAAAGTAATAATAACATTGTGACTCCTAGACTCATATACAAAATGACGTTTCCATAAATAAGGTTGCCCCAAAAGAACATCACAAACTTCAAGGGGAGCGATATCACACAATACCTCATATTTGAAGGGCTTGATGTCGTAGGACATGCGACATTGTTGGTTGATGTGAAGATTGCTTCCTTGGTGGAGCCATCTGATGGTGTATGGTTAGGGGTGCGGCGTTGTTGGCAGGGCCAACCGCTTGACGACCTCCACTAAGATGAGGTTCTTCTAGCTACTACTATCAACGATGAAGTGCAGTGGAGTACCCTTCACCCACATCTATGAATGAAATAGGTGCTCGCCTTCCTCTGGCTTATCAGGTTCACGGGGATGGATCTTGGTGGTAGTAATGGTGGCATTGGGTTCCGCTTCAATAATCTGTGTCCCCTTTTCTAGTTATGACTCAGAGTCAAAACCTGCATTTGATTCAGAGGCTTTCACCTCAGTGACCAATGACTGCTTTGAGTGGCAATCAACAGTGTTATGTCAGGGGCTCTTATGGAAGTCACACTATTTCCCGGTGTCTTTCTTCGTCTTTCCATTGCCCTTCTTTGTTTGCGGCTTAAACTGGTTGTCCTGAGGATATCTGTCTTTTCTCTACCCTTTGTTCTGTGGTGCCCTTGCCCTGATTTTGTTGTGAAGGGTTCCTAGACGCAAACTATCATGTCTTTTGTTTAAGCTTCTGCTCAATTTTGACAGCATATCGATAGGCCGTGCACAAGGACGGGATGTCCAGAAACTCCATTTTTGTCTGGATGTGTCTATGTAGACCGCTACGATACTTGAGCACTAGATGTCGCTCATAATATTTGATACCCAGCTTGGTGCACAAGGTATGGAATATATTTGTGAACTCTAGCATTGTTTGGTCCCTTTCTTGTCGCAGTGTGGTTCATCTTGTATACAAGTCGTCATAACTTACAACAAGGTAGTATTATTCCTTAATAACATCACTGAAGGAATCCCAAGTGAGTGTGACTATAAATAATGAGGGTTCCTCTGTTGCATTTTTTGCACAGAAAGTCTCCCACATATCTTTGACATGGGGGACAGCTTTGAGGAGCACAAATGTAATCTTTTCTCTATTGGAAAAAGTTATGGACACAAAAATACCCTTCTAGCATATTCAACCATTTGTCTACAACATTTGCGTCGATATGACCTTCAAATATGGGAATATCAAAGTTGATTTGTACCTTGAAGGGGGTGATGCCTTTGCTTGAGGAAGATGCGTCACCTGTTGGTAGTTGTCGAAGGATTTGTGTAAAACTATCCGTCATCTCGTTCCTCTGTTGCACAAGGGCTTCCTCGAGCAACAATTTGAAAGGATCTCTTGTCCCATCGTCTTTCTTTTCTCCCACCATGGAATGTTGCTTGAGCGTGCAAGAGCTCTTGTCCTCAAGAGAAACAAGCTCGAGACCCAACTCTTTGTACCTTGACCTTGTCAGGGACAAGCACTAAGAACGACAAGGAGTAGACCACCCTGATACCACTAATCCAGATTTTATGAGCAGAACGAAATGAACACATATCTATATTATTCACACATAGATATAGTAAAACTTGCATTATATTCAATAAAGAAATATGTTGAAACTATAAAATGCAGATTGAAACAAGCTTGCTAGAATGGTGGTGGCTTATCTCTGAGAAGAGATGTGACTATTGCGCTCATTCGCAAGAAGATGAGTACAATGAGGCTCTAAAGGCCTTTTTACATGAAGCATGAATGCCAAAACCTTAGACATACAAAAACCCAACCCTAGGAGATGAAGCGCCAAAAGTCATGTGAGCCCCGTTGGAGTAAGTTGGTACATCAACTTCTCGGGGTTGTAACATTTTCATACAATCTTCGTTTTAGGTGCATGATAACCCGTTGGAAAGGTCTATCCGAGGACTACACATTATGCCATCACATTCTAAGTCTATGTATAGTGTGACTGTGGCAAGCCCAAAAAGCATTGTTTAGGGCCTCAAAACGGCCCTGAAAGTTCAGGACCCAAAAATCTAGGAAAATAACTGCGAAAATGAAAACTGCATGTGAGTTAGTTGGAATAGGTGGGTGGCCACTGATATCCACTAGGATGAAAAACCCTATAAATTCTCAAGAATAATCAATTGTGTGTAAAAAGGTCCAAATGTGCTTTTGGGGAAAAACAAGTAGAGTATTTCAGTTATATTGTTTCAACGGAAGGGATCAAGGTGGACCCTCAAAAGATTCAAGCTATCACAAAATGACCCATTCCCAAGAACATCAAGTGTCTTACAGTATTTTTGGGTTTTACGAGATATTATAGGAAATTTGTTAAGAATTATGCATGCATTGCAACTCCACTCACATCTCACTTAAAGAAAAAATCATTTGTGACATCCTCACTCTTAAAAGATGGTGTTTCATCTACACCAATATTGACAACACTTGATTTTGGTAAAACATTCATAGTTGAATGTGATGAATTAGGACAAGGAATTAGAGCAATATTGATGCAAGAAGGGCAACCATTAGTTGTAAATAATTCAAGGGAAAAGACTTGGTGAAATCTACATATGAAAAATAAATGGTAGAAATTTGCATGTAATAAAAAAATGTGGTCAATATCTCATTGGGAGGCATTTTAAAGTCAAGACAAACCATGATAGCCTAAAGTACTTTTTGGAGAAAATATTGTCATCAGAAGAGAAACAAAAATGTGTAGAAAAAATGCAAGGGTTTGGTTTTCAAATAATCTACAAAAAGGGGAAGGTCATTGTGGTAGTAGATGCCCTTTCCATAATAGAAGAAGCCTCTAGTTCAAATTCCATTACATCTTCCATTCATGTGTGGTTGGCAGAAGCTCACCATGAATGGAAAGAAGACAACAATACTAAATAGAACATGCAATGTCTAAAAGAAGGGAAGATCTTTTATGGAACATTGGGAGTGGAAGAGAGATATCCTTTGGTACAGGGGTAAAATATGTTTATGCCCTTAATCAAAGTTGAAGCAACAAATATTAAGGGTGTCTCATAACTCTATGATAGCATAACATTTAGGGTTCCTTAGAACATATCAAAGGATTTAAAAAAAAATGGGGGGGCGGGGGCGGGGAATGAATGAAGAAAGATATTCAAAAATTTGTAAGAGAATGTTAGGTGTGCCAAAGAAGTAAATAAAATATAGGTAAGGCTCCAAGGTTACTTCAACATTTTTACACATACCTACTCAAAAATAAGAAGATATAACAATGGACTTTATTACAAGTTTACCAAAATAAAAAATAAAAACAAGGATGCCATTTATGTGGTCATGGATAGACTCACAAAATATGCACATTGGAATTCAAAGTACATATATTGCAAGCCAAGTGGCATAAGTGTTCATGAAGGATAGACTTTGTGGATTTCCTAAAGCAATAGTAAGTGACAAAGATCCAAAATTCATAGGAAAAATTTGGAAAGAATTATGGAAGATGAGGGAAACAGCACTAGCTATGAGTTGAACATATCATCCATGAACAAATGGTTAAACAAAAATAGTTAACAAATGTTTAGAGGCTTATATTCAATGTTTTTCTTTAGACAAGAAATCTCAACGGGTGAAGTGGGTTCCTCTAGTAGAATGATGGTATAATACCACTTATCACACAACTACTAAGAAGTCTCCATTTGAACCTCTTTATGGATATCCAACTCATAGTATCACATACTTTTTGTGGGACCATTCCAAAGTACATGCAATAGACTCACATATGGAAAATACTAAAGAAAATTTGAAAATTCTTAAAGAAAATCTTCAAATGACGCAGAATGGGATGAAGTAGCAAGTATATCAACATCAAAATGAAAGAAAATTTGAGGAGGGTGATTGAGTATTTTTTATAATACAACCTTATAAGTGATCTAATCCTAAACAAAAGAAGAATTAGAAACTAGCTCCTCAATTTTATGGATCCTACAAGATTTCTTGCAAGATTGGAGAAGTGGCTTATTAGTTAGATTTGCCTTCTTATTACATTGATAAGGTTTTTCATGTATCTTGCGTGAAAAAGGTTATAGGAAAAACTATGTCAATGCAAATGGAACTTCCAAAATAAGATGAAGATGGGAAGTTGATTCTTGGACCATAAAAAGTTATAGATCGACATTCATTGTCTCTTCATGATAGAACCATTAGGGAGTACCTAATCAAGTGGAAGAATATGCCCCCATAAGAAGCTATATGAGAAAATGAGTAATTCATGAAGAAAAACCCTCAATCACAAGCTTTCAAGGATTTATTTTTTTTAAATAGGGGGCTAATATAAAGGCCCTAACGCTCATTCATTATTAATATATTAGTTATGGTTAGGTTGGCTTAGTGGTATGTTACATCATGCTCACTTTATCTCATTTTTATAATGTAGGAGATTCATTTGTATGGTCATCTTGTCTTGTGCATTAGATATACTGTAAAGGGAGGTTTCCCCCTTGAAGTGGTTGCTTATTCATTGAATGTTTATCATCCTAAGGCATGGAGTTACTTCTTCTTTCTATTTTATGTTATTTGGGGAATTTGGTTCATAACAAGCCCACCCTCCCCATTCATGTCCATAACTTGGTAAGTTATAGTATGCCATCAAAGAAGAAAATCCCCCAACGAAAAACATAATCATAAAGGCATTGGTGGACTAAGTCCCTAAAGGAAGACAAAGGGGCAAGTCTAGAGTGAGTGGAAGAGGATGGTTTGTTGCAAATTTTAATAGGAATGCCTTGGTTCCCTCTAGGAGGGGTACTTCTGCTTCATCGGGAAGAGGAGGAAATAAGAATATAAATGAAGATGGTGGTAATGGTGATGGTGGTGAGGACCTCAATAGATATAATAAAGAGACATAGCATATCATTTATAGGGTCCCTAAGAGAATGAGACCTTAAAATGATGATAAATGGGAGCAACATAGAGGGCATAATCAAAATATAAAAGATATAAAAATTGATGATGATGCTAATAGGTTTTCCACCTAGAAAATTGCATAGCTTGATAGTAATACAATGATTGTGAAGGAAGCATGCAACATGAGGTTCCCACATTTGAGGATAAATATATCACTCTACACCATGCAAGATATGACAAGAAAACTAGGAAGATTCTAAAGTGAACCAAATTAAACAAATAAATATTTTGATTATTTCTTGTCATATTGTTGAGTTACAATGACATGCATATAAATACACGTAGGGGTGATAATTCACATCCTTGGCAAAGGGCATGACTTATCAATATTACATATTAATTACTACATCATATAATGATTGTCCTATGTCTATTATTACAATATATTTATTACATTATGATAATAATGTAGTATACCTTAGGTATATTTAGGTTAATTATACATAAAGGGGGTAATATACTAAGGTATATTACAAGTTATCCCCTCTTGGAAATGATTCATCCTTTAAGCGTGTATAATTTGAGTACGGTGTACTTAATACTTTTATGTCCCTAGGTTTGTGATGATAGATTTGCTCCATGTCACAATTGATTGGATTAATGAATGCACAAATTTGAATCTGTTATATCTTCATAGCTGGAAAGATAAAATTAAAAGCCTAAAAACGAGTTTTGAAGAAATACAGTTCATGCATATCCATCAAGAATTCAATTAAGAAGCAGATAAACTCTCCACAAAGCTTTGGATATCCCTATGGGATGGTTTTACTATGAGGAAATCTTCAAAGAAAATGTTGTAAACTCAGGAAGTTTAATGATTTTCTAATGCTGCTACATAATGCACTAAAGTCTACAAAGGAAGTTTGCATTTTCAATGTATGATCCATAAGAATATATTTTGTAAAACTATTGACAACTGTCAATAGAATCTATATAGAAATAGCTCAGTTATAGAGCAAAACTAGATTTGGAGGAGACACTAGATATGATGAACATATCGATCCCTTTTTTGTAAAAGTGAAAGTACACTTGATTCTAATAGGATAACAGTGTATCTGTTTTTTCTATGTGAAAAGATTCGCTCCATGTTTCTTTTGCACTTGGTAAGGTACTTGTCAACACCTATAATGTTGAAAAGTACATTTCTTCACTTGTATTACTACGAAGAATTGATTATCTCATTGTGTCTTCCCTTCAAAAATTTCAACCATTTGTGCATGTGCTCGTTCACAATGCTAGTGTAGACTATCAAGAATTTCCAATCTAAGTGTTCTATGTTGAATGGCATCGATAAAAAAATCCTAGCACACGATATGTGATCCTAGTGCCACCATCCACAACACATCCAATATGATCTTTTGTCCCAATCTTACTAAGACATGGCTTGTAAACAATATCTTCAAGGAGATTTGCTATGGCCCTTGCTCTAGTTGAACCTTGACTAATATCTTGATCCACTTGAAAATAATTTTCAACAACAAAGTTTCCCTTCGATTTATTCTTCCCAGTTGCATTATGGAGTAGAACATCAATAGATTGTAGTTGCAAGATTTTATTATGATAGATTCCTTCAATATATATCTAACTAAAAAGTTTTAGAAAAGAAGTTATCAAGTTTGCTAAAGTCAATGACTGGAGTCAATAAGGTTTTTCATCATCCTCGAATAGAAATACCAATGACAATATATTGGTGCATAGTGTGAATCTAAGAATGTTATAAGAGTGCTACAAAACTTCCTCCCCCAAGTATTCATCTTCCAATCTCTACATTGATTTCCCCATGATCGTATACAACCATGATGTTTCCAACCTTGCCTTCAACTCAACTTCATCCACACACAATATTAGCATCAAAATTGATGGAAATGATTTAATAATACTCCTCAAAGTAATGATGCCTTTGTTTTGATAATTGCTCATGATTGCTAATGTTTATAGGGATTTCCATAGAGTTTGCAATGTGTTTATTCTTGTAGACAAACCCACCTTCTTCATACGCAAATCTAGATGCATCATTGCCTTTCAAATTGTAGCTTATCCAAACATAAATTTTCCAACTACCACGAGTTTAATTACGCTATGCATTAAGTTCCCTAAGTGTCATCATGGAAAACAACTTCATGGATTTCCAGGACATCAATATATTGTTCAAAACATCAATAGTTTGCAAGTTTGATAAACTTGATATCCCAAGTGAAAAAATCGCTAGTTTATTACTTGCAACTTCCAAGGATTTTAAGGTCATCAAATCAATGATATTGTTTAGTAAAGTCTTCAGTTTATTAAGGGATAAATCAAGCTCTACTAATGCTAATCCATTTCTTTTGAAAGCATTTGTTGACTGATCATGGAGAGTTTCCATGTTCTTCTTGATTTCCGCTGCATCCTCATCTTCATATTCACTCTTCATTGAGAAATTTTTGCTAATTCATCTTTGTCAATATTGTCAATAACCTCATTTGCAACATTTATTACCTCTTTATCATGCCTCTTCTTATTGCTACTCATTGAAACAAGTCCCTGAAGAATTTGTGTTAATAAGGGTGCATGTTTTGGATATTCTGACTCGAGAGAAACATGCAATCCCCATCATTCCTTGCATTCTTCAATTTTTATTTTCATTACTGTCGTGGATGGATTAACATTAGGATGGAAAAAAAATAGGAATTTCTATAAAGATATATGTTTTTGCATTAATGTTTTGGTTAAAAATCCCCTAATTATTGTCCATGAGATAAGATAATGTCGTATGCCTAGGCATTTCACCAATGTATATTGTATTGTTCTCATCAATATCCCCATCGATAAGCATCCAAGATAGTCGACTAACAACTTTTCTCTCCAACCATTTCCATAAGGGACAAGCACCATAAACAAAATTATAGGCTTTCTAGAGAACAAGATTCAAATTTGCATCTATAACTCCTAAAAAAACACCTCCCTTTTGATGTACACGGAAATCTCGAGTCACGATGTCATGAGATTCTTCAACCTCACTAGTTTTTCCATCAGGACAAACCAGTACAAACATCATCAAGCCAAGGGATCCAAATCCCTATGCCAAGAAATCACTCTACACATCACCATCATAATTTTTGCACTCCCATACATAGCCTCCTTCACTCTTTAAAGCATAGGCTACCATGTCATTGATAAGCCTATGTTCGTACCAGATTCCTACTTTTCCGTATTTAGCTTCCTAGTTGAATTCGTAGATCTCCTGGAAAATGTCTTTGAACCTTCCAACGCATTTTTTTCAAAATATTGTTTATCATACTTAGATAGAGTGGCCATTTCTTCTCATAGGCCATGATCTTTGAAGCCTCGACAAGTGAACATATAGACTCATCAATATTGTACATGAAAATGCTACTCATCCATCACCTTTGAAGTTGTATACCTCTAACTCAAATGTTTCGCCATGTTTCTTTCAAACAAAAACTAATTTCAGCTTGCCAAGGAAGATAATTGTATCTATTGATTTGTATTGGACACCAAAAGCATGCCTTCCAACACATATGATTTTGTCCATCCCGGAACAAGATTAGGAATGTTCTTACATAAAATTGGATCTTTGAACACGATACTATGCAAAATGTTACAGATAGTCCCATTGGGACTCTTCCACATAGCCCTAAAGCCAAATTCCTTGACTTGAGCTTCATCTGATGTGATGGTTGCATACTTGATGGCAACATTGTACTTCAACGTGGCTTATGCACTCTTAACTACAACCTTCTCATCTGTAGCATCATGGTGGGGGAGCCCCATATCAAAATACTTAGTATCTAACTCTACAAATGGGAAAATAAGCTTGTCCTTGACCATTGTCCAAATGAACCTGGTCATTTCATCCTCGTCAATATCGACAATGGGATTCTCAACCTTGATATTCTCTGAAACCATTGTAACACCAAAGAATGATCGAAGACAAAGAAGGATGGGAATTGATTTGAGACGACCTCGAGGACCTACTAATCCAAAACCACGATTCATTGGAAGATTCAAAATCATAAAAAATTGATTTAGAAATCTTCCAAGTTTATTCCACAATAATAATAGAGCTTCGACAACTGCTTAAACTACCTCATCTTGTCCAACAACTCTTTCATGCAACTTGTCGGCTAGACCTATTAGTAGCTCTTTTTCATTCTGACTAAGTCTTGTAAGAGGAATACAACTCTAGCGACTCACAACCTCTACAATCTGCTCAGGTCAAACACTAGCCAGAGATGTTTGTGAATCAATAACATTATCTTCCTTTGTGGTAGTGAGCTACCTCCAACTCGAGGCTCTTTTTCAACTAGAGTGGATGGTACATTATTTTTCCTTGAACAAAAACATTTTTTTTTATTCAGTTTAAGGGTAATATATCTAATACATAGTTGTAGATCCACACTATGGGGCGCTTTTGCAATTTTACGAGTTGCACATCTACCTCTACCAACTGATATATTAGTATGATTGTGAAGATTACTTCACTTTTTGACATAATTTATGTAACATGTTTATCTTGAGCTATTACAGTTCAAGTTGATTTGAAGGGGAGGACCAATATAGTTGTAATTGCTTGTACCCTTACTTGGATTTAGAATTGGAATGAATTTCCCCCGAGAACAACACAACTCAAACTTGTTCCTTAATTCCTCTCCATGTAACTTAGCCTCGTCATTTTTGTAATCATGGTCATCATCATCCTCCTTGGAAAACTCCCCATGCAAATTTCAACGGTGAATAGCTTCGCACAATTCTTTGCATAATGCCTTAATTTCCATAATCTCATGGTTAATTCTTTCTTTGATTTCCACATTCTCATGGTAAATTCTTTATACTCTTGCTTTGGAAAACAACTTGGTATCCCTAAAGCTTTGATACCAATTTGGAGTGAACCAAATTAAATAAATAAATATCTTTATTATTTATTGTCATGTTGTTGAGTTAAAATGATGTGCATATGAATTCACGCAGGGATGATAAGTCATGTCCTTGGAAAAGGGCATGACTTATCATTATTACATATTAATTACTACATCATATAATGATTGTGCTATGCCTATTATTACATTTTTTATTACATTAGGATAATAATGTAATGCACCATAGGTATATTTAGGTTAATTATACACAAGGTGGAAATATACTTAGGTATATTACAGATTAAAATGTTGAAGGTTAACATCAAAAGGAAAAGACTCTTGGAAGACCACGGTGTTGTTTTTTATTCTTAGGATCCGAGACCCAATGGAGCAGTGAAGATGAATGAGGCCACTAGGGAATTACTGAAGAATTATGTAAGTGAGCAACAACAAGAAAATATGAGACTAAAAAAGAGGATCATTGATTTGGAAGCTACAATAAACCTTGATTCAATTGTTCTTTACACAACCTCTTATTGCTAAACCACACAGGGGTATTGTTAGAAAGTAATGAATGTGCTCGTTTAACCATAGACAATATAACAATATTGTCACCCAACCATAGGTCGAAGCCACCCCTGAGCACCTTAACCTTGAAGGAGAATGATTCCGGAAGAAAACCAATAGCCAACCATGACTAATGCATAAAGATAACCAAGAATGATTAGAAAGTCCAACCATAACCAATAGAAAGTCCTAGCCTAAACGAGGAAAACAGATTGTAGCAGTTATTGGCCGCAGCTGCTCCCCATACTTGCGCACTTGCCTAGTTTATGCAGTGCACACCTCTTCCTAGCTAAAATTTCGAGTTGTCTGGTACAAAATGAGGTTTGGATACTTGTATTTATATTGTTTTCTTAAGTTGTCTAGGTCAACTTCTCATTCTAGATGCTAAATACTTCATATTAATTATTTCCTTGAGCCGACTTGTCTTCTAGGGTTAGGTTTAATGCTTTAGGGCTTATTCTTGCTTCCGGGAATATTCTATTCTCATCAGGGTCACACGTGGAGGTAAATACCTCCTGCAACTACTATAATATTAACACTCCCTCCTAGGTAGGGAGGTATTGAAGGCAATGGTCTTGAGCACAAACATACCATTCAACCGGTAGCATCATCATAGTCGTACATACTATCTCATGATTAGATCACGAGCACCATCATCACTATCAGTGTCATTTGACAACATCAACTGCATCATCCCTCAAAACCATACTCCATCTGAGTAATCAGGCATGAAGCTGAATAATTCACTCACTCCAAAGAGTGATACAAGAACCATTCTTCTAATCCAGACATATGTCCTAGAAGAGTAAATGTACTGGACCATTTTCCATCTGGAGAATGTCTATCCATCAGTACACTGACCATCCATCTAGATGATAATCATTTTCAACACTATTGATAGTCTACATGGCAATCAGAACAATGTCATTCAATAGAACACAACTATGTCTATCCATAGTAGTACACAACTACAATCCAATGGTACACTACCACACCAAGTATCACACACCTACTTAATCAATGAAACATAGTCACAATGAGTGGAACACATCCACCATAGTAGCATACATCTATTGTCCATAGACATACAATCTTCATAGAAATCATATCATTTGATATCAACCTGCACAGAAAAACAATATCATGATATAAACTGAGTCATCTGGGCCATTCTTCCACTCACATCTGTGAGATCTAGAAGAGCATTTTCCCTCAGAAAGTAAAACATCAGCCATGAGCTATCTGGAATATTATTCTCAAGCATAGAAGAATAATTGTCTGATTTCTGAGCCTATACCATTCACCTATATGGGCCATTCCTCCGACACTAAACAAAGTGCAACCTGGAGAGAATGAGTCTGCCCTAGGTAATGCCCATCCCTGATTGTTGAACCTGGACCATTTACCTAACTGGGCCATTCCTCTGACACTAAACAAAGTGCAACCTGGAGAGAATAAGTCTGCCCTAGGGAATGCCTATCCCTGATTCTTGAACCTGAACCATTCACCTAACTGGGCCATTCCTCTGACACTAAACAAAGTGAAACCTGGAGAGAATGAGTTTTCCCTAGGGAATGACTATCCAGACCATTTCCTAAGGAAATGATTGTCCTGCACCAACCTCCAAAACGGAGCATTCATCGAAACTACTCACAATTGTGAACTTCGAAAGAATGATTGCTCAATGAGGCGGACCATTCTACTTGACCACTACTGAGAGTCACTATCGAGAAGAAAGATTGTCCTAGACCATTCCCCCACACTGGCCACAAGGGGAATTGTTGTCTATGGTACATCAACAATCTATCAAACCATTTTCATTACGAAAATGATCGGCCGATCTGGACCATTTTCCAAACTGGAAAATGCCTGTCCGTCAGAAATCTCAAACCACTTTCTGAACTGGAAAGGAACTGCTCATCCTGGACCATTTTTCGAACTTGAAAAATGTCTGTTCATAAATCAATAACACATCAGTGCTCCCTCCCAACCTGGGAGTCATCTTTTCTCTTTTCAATAAGGAAGTCGTCTCCATGAGCTCCATCTTGTTTCTTGAGTACGCAAACTTTTTCCATCTTGGACAGAGGTTTTACCAAAATATTTTATATTTTCTCATCTGTGGAGATATATTGGAGAACCACTTCTCTTTTCTGGACCTCATCACGGAGAATGTAATGCTTGATCTCAATGTACTTCGATCTTTCTGGAACACTGCTTTTCTCTGAAGACTTCATATAGCTCTGATCATTACAGTATATCATAGTTGGATTCAACTCTTTTGTTTCCTACTAGCTCATAACATCGTGGCAAGGCTCGAACTGGAACATATCCAAGTGGCATTTCTTCTGTTGTCATGAGAGTTTGGCATGGATTAGCAATCCATCATCCTGGAGTTCTAAGTAACCATTCTGATACAATATCTTTGTTATAGAAAGTTTTTCACCACATATATGTTGTGCATGAGAGGCTTTGCACCAAGTTGTTTGAATCCATACAAGATCTTCTTTCGTCTACATACAAGGGTTTCTTTATGATATACTTCAAAACCTTGAGGTTGCTCTACATACGCTTCTTATTCAATTACTCTAGAGAACAATCTTTGGATTCATCTGATGTAAACTCCAACCCATGGATATTGCAGAGGATATAATGGCTCAAGTAGGGATATGTCTAGCTACTAGAACAAGCTATCATCATAGTCTTCTCCCTCCATATCGGAGAACCTCTAGTTCTGAATCTTACAATGCTTCTAGTCATAAGTCTTTCATACACTGTTCTTCATCACAACTTCCATTTCTACTGCTTGATTGTTTCTAGTGGGTTCAAACCAAGATGGTAGTCTTGTGATTCTCGATATAATGATTAGTTGTTCTGGCTTTTCTTTCTCTCTTGGAATCTTCGTATTCTTCCTCCTGTTTCTCTTTAGCTCCTGGGTCCATGGAGTTTTCTATAGATTTCATGCCCTGAAGATTCCAACTTCTTCCTTTCATCATAGAATCATGGATGTGGATGGACAACCAAGGATACTTTAAAGCTTCTTTTCGAAGAAGACTTCTTCTAAAGTCAAATTGAACACATGCTCTTTTTCATGGATGTTACCATTAATGGGAACATGGATAGATACTTCATAATCCTCAATGGATCATATTATTTAGGATTATTTGCCTCCTAATCCTTGCTTCATGTATGAATGCATGTTCTTCTTTTGGAATTATATAATCAACTCCCTCCATCTAAGAGAGTCCATGCTTCTGTTTGCATCCTTATTGCCTTCTACAAAGTGTCACAGGTATTTTTCCAATTTCCTCTTGATTGTTGACTTCTTTATGTTTTTACTTCTTCTAGGTTTCTTCAAGTTTGATTATGATTTCGGCTTATCTTGCAGCTGTTACTTATGTTAATAGCTTCTGCATGAATTGTTACCAAGGGTTGTCAATGTACTTTGTCTTTTCATGTGTATTGCTTGACTTGTAGTCATCGTGATAGCAATCATTATCTTGTTTTCTTCCATGGGTATTGTTTCTCTTTGAACATCTTATCTTCTAAGAAATAGATATTCAAGATATGTACAAAAACTATGTAAACATGGTATGTACAGGAATTATGAAGAGTATTGTTACCTTGTCTTTAGAAGAAGAAGTATGTTTTGTCCTGCTTGGACTTCTTTGAGGGTTCCCTTTCTTCGGCAACTAATGCTCCGTGTGTTTCCTTCCTTTTCTTTAACTTGGGACAATGATTCTTGTAGTGACCATATTTTCGACAGTTGAAGCATTATATTTTTCACATATCTTTCTCTTGATTTGGTTTCTTCTTTGAGCCAAACTTCTTTTTATTCCTGAAATTCTTGAACCTTGTTGTGAAGGCTTGATCATCGTATTTCTTTTGGGGTTTCTCTTTTACACTAATTTTTTATTCTTTTTGTGCACAACAAGTCCAAAGTTCTTCAAATGTGGGATACTCCTTCCTTGTGTTCATGCTTGTAGCAAATGCATCCCATGTCTTGGGAAGACCATTGAGTACTATATTTACTAGTTCCTTCTCTTAAATGATCTCTTCAATAGCTTGTAGTTGATCTCTTAACTGAGATATTCTCACAAAGTATGATGTTATGTTGTCATCATCATTCATTTTCATGTCATGGAGCTCATTCTTCAGACTCATTATTTGTCTAATGTTTCTAACTGAGAAGAGGTTTGTTAGGGCAACATACATCTTCTTAGATGAGTCAAAATGGGAGATGTAGGGTATCAAGTGGTCTTTTATAGAGTCCACTATGATACTCATGGCATTGATGTCACTGTCTTTGAACTTCTCCGTAACTGCAATGTTCCGAGGTTCCTTTTATTTTCCTTCTTTGAACTGTGGTTCCATGATCTTTCCTTTCATGATATTCAACACTATTCTTGGCAGGGATGAGGTCAATCCTTGTCTTCCATGCTTTGAAGTTAGAAGTCCCTTCTAACCTTTTTTTCTGACTTCATAGAGTAAGTCATAACTGATTTGACTTGGTCAACCTTTGACTTTGACCAAAAACTCAAATTTGACGTCTTGGCTTGCTGAGAATACCAAGAGGTGCGTTAGGCTAGGGCGCACTCGGCGATCCAAATATTAGGTCAATCTCTTCACTTAAGGTGCCTCAACAAGAGAGTTAGGGTTTCATTGCCACAACAAAAATTGGTTGCAACTACAACTGTAACTGAGCAAATCCTCCCAATCTGTCTTCCAACAGTTAGACTGTCCGAAGATAGTGTGAGTCCATAACCTGTTAGAAAGAAATGGATCTGCTCGTTTAACCATAGACAATATAACAATATTGTCACCCAACCATAGGCCGAAGCCACCCCCGAGCACCTAAACATTGAGAAAGAACGATTCTAAAAGAAAACCAATAACCAACCACGGTTAATGCATAAAGATAACCAAGACTGATCAGAAAGTCCAACCATAACTGATAGAAAGTCTGAGCCTAAACCAGGAATATAGATTGCAACAGTTGTCAGTTGCAGCTTCTCCCCAGACATGCGCACTTGCCTAGTTTCTGCAGTGCACACCTCTTCCCAGCTGAAATTTCGAGTTGTCTGGTACAAAATGAGGTATGTCTACTTGTATTTATATTGTTTTCCTGAGCTGTCTGGGCCGACTTCTCATTATGGATGTTAAATACTTCATATTAATATTTCCTTGAGCCGACTTGTCTTATAGGGTTAGGTTTAATGCTTTAGGGTTTCTTCTTGCTTCCCAGAATATTCTATTCTCGTCAGGGTTACACGTGGAGGTAAATACCTCCCGCAGCTACCATAATATCAACATGTAGTCTAGAGGAACCTACTAAGTGATCTACCAAAGCTAAATGAGCTAAATAGTTATTATATGGAGTCTAGAAAATTGTGACAAGCAATGTTGAGGATAAGGTGGTCTTTCTCTTTGAGTTATGGGAGATTGCCAACAATGACTTTGTGCTTATTGGAAACATTCTCTCATTGCAAGAATCCTCCAAAACTAAGCTCCAAAACGACATTGGTTTCAATGAAAAACTCATAGATACATTTTCCAAAAGACTCAATAGCGTGAATGATCATAAGAGGTAGAAGGACAAGTGTTATGATTCTACTAGAGGGAAGAAGAAATGGGGGCTATGAATCTACTAGAGGGGAAGAGGAAAGGGGGGCTATGACAAAGTAAATCCTCTACTACCAAGCATTGGCCTATGAACTCATATCTTCTCCATCATGTTCCTTAAATGAAGCTATCCATCTCCATGAATTATAAAACAAATCACTGAATGCATGTAAAAGGTTCATGAGGAAGCCTTCTTACCTAGTTATTGAAGCTTGGTCTGAGTAAAATCATCATGGGGAAGTGTAAGAGTACTTCATTCTTCTATCAAAAGGAATGCCAACCACCACTTCCCTTACCCCTCTCATTGTCATTAACTCCATTTCATTATATCATTGTCACATTCATGCTATAGACTTCTCATGTTGTGTTCCCCATTCTTAACCAACAACCAATCTAGAAATTTCCCTAATATTCTAGGTCCACAATATCCCCATCCCACCTCTCAAGAAAAAAATTCTTTTAGTTTTCGTTTAAATATCAACCATAAGAATTTTGTTGGGCCTCCCAAACCCTATTGTTCTTTGTAGTTTTGATTGATTCATTTGGGACTTATTGTTTGATTAAGGTCCATGAAGAACTATTCAAGTCTCATTTTTTTTTTATGTTTCAATCTTAATTATTGACAAGTGGAATTTTGGACAAATGACTCTTTTGAAACCCATTTGAACGATAATGCAAAATACTTCAAAGTTCTTTGAAGCAACTTTATAAAAATTTCATGTTTATTTTCCTCTTGTAAAGTCAGAGTTGTTTTCCTTCACTTAAATCAAGTGAAAGGGGACAAAATAACTATGTTTTGAGCAAACTAGCTTACAACAAAATATTTTATATATTATTTTACATTGAATATGCTCGGTCCCCTCTCGGGAAACAATGTGCTCAAAGAACATCTAGTTGTATCAAGAACCTCGTTTAACTTTCTTAAGTTTAAAGATCAAATGGGTTTTTTTGCATGGCATTCTCCCACTCCTTTCAATAAATTTATGAAGGAAAAAAATTATTTGACAAAGAGGAGTATCACCTCTATAAAAATGATGGACAACACTCCTTGGTTCTCCTAATGATTTCCCTAGGTGTTTATCTTTTCCTCATCGAGGAAAAAGTGATGAACATTTTAACAACTCCACCGAGGAGTGATGAAAGAGAAATATTTTTTTCACGACCTCATTTTCAAATTGAATGACCCATGGGAAACCAGTGCAACTAGATTTACCCATTGGCCTTGAATATTAGTGTAATATCCTAAACCAACTATTTGATCTTGCCTTGAAGATTACAAATGACTAGACAAAGCTTGAATGTTCTTGGGAATTTATTGCATGAGAAGAAGGCATGGTAATAGACAAGTGCAACAACTCCATT
>ML778558.1:1559097-1580835 GCA_009831015.1 Picea engelmannii | reverse complement strand
CATCACATTGGCGTTGGTATTCGACTTGTGTCATTGATCCCGAGGACACCTTGATGCGTTGTTCGGAAGGTTGGAGTGTTTGTTGTTCCCTCTTCTTCTTTTTGTTGTGATTGTTTTGAGCCCATGTAAGAAGTGGTCTTTGTTCTCGGTTGAACCCACTTCGTGGACCAAAAGTTGAGAAAGGAGGGAGTGAGGTTGGGGCAAGTTCTCACCTTTTTTTGTCTATAGGTTAAGGTGGTCGTAGGGGCCGTTTCGGCGAGCAAAACCACATTATATCTTGTATTGGACTAGTGTTGTGGATCCTGAGGATACCTTGATGCGTTGTTCGGAAGGTTGGAGGGTTCACTATCCCCTTTTCTTCTTTCTGTTGTGGTTGTTTCAAGCCCATGTCGGGAGCTCTCTTTGTTCTTCGTTGAACCCACTTTGTGGACCGAAAGTTGAGAAAGGAGGAGGGAGTGAGGTTGGGGGATGTTCTCACCTTCCTTTGTCTACAGGTTAAGGTTTATGTAGGGGTCGTTTTGGTGAGTAGCACCACATTGACGCTGGTATTGGTCTAGTGTCGTGGATCCCGACGACACCTTGATTCATTGTTAGGAAGGTTGGAGGGTTCACTGTGCCCTCTTCTTCTTTCTGTTGTGGTTGTTTTGAGCCTATTTCGGGAGCACTCTTTGTTCTCAGTTGAACCCACTTCATGGAACGAAAGTCGATAAAGGAGGAGGGAGTGGGGTTGGGGGATGTTTTCACCTTATTTTTTCTACGAGTTAAGGTGGCCGTAGGGGCCGTTTCGGCGAGCAACTCCACATTGGCGTTGGTATTTGACTAGTGTCGTGGATCCCAAGGACACCTTGATGTGTTTCTTGGAAGGTTGGAGTATTTTATCGTTTCCCTTTTCTTCTCTCTGATTTCATTGTTTTGAGGCTTCATGAGGGCATATCCTTTCTATCCTTGTCTTGTTTGTGCACGTCCTCCTATTTCTCGATCCCTCGAGGGCAAGGTATAAAAGATAACATGGTTTCTTTTTGTTGAAATCTCCCCGATGCAATGGGTGTTCATAATGTGCTTCATATGGAGAGTCTTTGGATTCCTTTTGAAGTGCTAAGGTGTTACCTGGTTGATCCTACCAGTAGTCATATGTGTGTCTCAAATATTAAGCCATGCATGTCTAAGTATGAACTAATTCAAACTATGAAACTGCGGATGGCTCATTAAATCAGTTATATTTTCTTTGATGGTACCCTACTACTCGGATAACCGTAGTAATTATAGATTTAATACATGCACCAAGTTCCAACTCTTTGGAAGGGGTGCATTTATTAGACAAAAGGCTAGCGCGGGCTTTCCTGCTTCTCCGGTGAATCATGATAAATTGACGGATCGCACAGCCCTTGTGTTGGCGATGCTTCATTCAAATTTCTTCCCTATCAACTTTCTATGGTAGGATAGAGGCCTACCATGGTGATGACGGGTAACGTAGAATTAGGGTTCGATTCCGGAGAGGGAGCCTGAGAAATGGATACCACATCCAAGGAAGGCAGTAGGCGTGCAAATTACCCCATTCTAACATGGGCAGGTAGTGACAATAAATAAAAATACTAGGTTCATCGAGTATGTTAATTGGAATGAGTACAATCTAAATCCCTTAACAAGGATCCATTGGAGGGAAAGTCTAGTGCCAGCAACTACGGTAATTCCAACTCCAATAGCATATATTTAGGTTGTTGCAGTTAAAAATATCGTAGTTGGATCTTGGGTCATAAAGGTCAGTCCACCTACTCAGTGTGCACCTATCCTTATGTCCCTTTTGTCGGCGGCATGCTTCTGGCCTTAATTGGCTAGGTCGCAGTTACGACGTTGTTACTTTGAAAAAATTAGAGTGCTCAAAGCAAACTTATGCTATGAATACATTTTCATGGAATAATGTGATATGAGTCTGGTCTTATTGTGTTGGCCTTCAGGACCAGAGTAATGATTAATAGGGACTGTCGGGGGCATTCATATTTCATTGTCAGAGGTGAAATTATTGGATTTATGAAATATGAACCACTGTGAAATCATTTGCCAAGGATTTTTTCATTAATCAAGAATGAAAGTTTAGGGCTCGAAGACGATTGGATACCATACTAGTCTCAACCATAAATGATGTCAACCAAGGATCGGTGGATGTTTCTCTAAGGACTCCATCGACACCTTCTGAGAAATCAAAGTGTTTGGGTTTCAGGGGCAGTATGGTCACAAGGCTAAAACTTAAAGGAATTGACAGAAGGGAACCACCAGGAGTGGATCCTGTGGCTTAATTTGAATCAACATGGGAAAAATTACCAGGTCTAGACATAGTAAATATTGACAAATTTAGAGCTCTTTCTTGATTCTATGGTTGGTGGTGCATGGTCGTTCTTAGTTGGTGGAGCGATTTTTCTGGTTAATTTTGATAACGAACAAGACCTTAGCCTGCTAACTAGCTACGTGGAGGTTCCCCTTCACGGCCATCTTCTTAGAGGGACTATGGCCATTTAGGCCATGGAAGTTTGAGGAAATAATACATCTGTGATGCCCTTAGATGTTTTGGGCTGCACGCATGCTACACTGATGTAGTCAATGAGTTTTTCTCCCTGGTTCGAGAGGATCGAGAAATCTTCTCAAATTGCATCATGATGGGGATAGACCATTGAAAGTATTGGTCTTCAACAAAGAATTCCTAGTAAACGTGTGTCATCATCTCATGTTGACTACATCCCTACCCTTTGTACACACCACCCATCGCTCCTACCAATTGAATGATCCAGGGAATTTTTCGGATCACATCAACGAGGGTGGTTCGTCGCCGATGATATCATGAGAAGTTCACTGAACCTTATCATTTAGAGGAAGGAGAAGTCGTAACAAGGTTACTATAGGTGAACCTATGGTAGGATCATTGTCAACAGGGATCGATGAATCTTTTCTCGGGTTGGGTAGGGTGTGGCTTGTTGTGACTGAACCTTTTCCTAGAGAGCTCCCATCATTTGGCTATCATATATGGATTGTGCTTGTTGATCACACTTTGTTCGTTGTTGTTACTGCTTGTTGCATACCTCTAGCTCGGTCTATGTTTGGATGGGGTAGTGTGTCACCACTTTTGGAGGGTTGATCATGGCATTTCTGGCTCGACTTGTGCTTTTTGCAAGCATCGGTTGTTTTCCTTGGCCTCTTTCCACACTCCAAATTTGTTGACGAGTGTTCATCGATCATTGCTAGTTGGAGGGCGCTTGTCTTATTGTGTTGAGAATCCCCTCTCCGATGGAAAGCGCGGGCAAGGCTTTGGTTCCATGATGGGGAAAACGTTGTAGGGATCCCTTTCTATGTCGTGGAATATTTGCCTCGCCATTCTTCATCGCAGGGTGGATGCTTGGTGCAGCACGAGAAGACCCTTCATTTATTTGATTCTTTGTTTTCTCTTTCCTCGCCTAGGAGATATTTTCCATTGGTCGTTGGCTCAAGGCAAGGGTGGCTTGTTCCTTGTACGTCACTTGTTTTGTGAGGGGTAATCGTCAATGGGATGGATGAAAAGTGGTTGAACCCACTAGGTTGTCCACCCTAGTCCCTCTCGATTGTTCCTTGTGACCCCATGGCGGAAGTTGGATGTTCGGGTTTGGGAGACCCTTCTATATGGTTACCAACTCCATCAGTGTTGCATGTTGTGGCGATTTTCCTTTGGTGGGAGTGCTTTGTTGAACCTGGAGCTCAAGTTGATGTTGATCAAGTTTCAGAAAGACATTCCACTCTCTGTTCCTATGCGTGCGGGGAAAATGTTGCGACCCTGTGTTTATCTAGTGGTGATTGTTTTATGTTTGAGTGACTTCTCCGTCTTTGGACTAACACATTTGAATGTTGTCCCGTGCATTCATCACTGGAAGGTTGTTTTGTGTTGGATGTTTTTCTGCTGACATGGGTAGGGGGGAGTGGTGGGTGTTCGCTTTTTGGTCTGATGGGAGTGCTTTGTTGAACTTGGATCTCAAGTTGATGTCAATCGAGTTTCGGAAAGACATTACATTTTTTTTTCTTGTGCGTGCGGTGACAATGTTGTGGCCCTGCATTTATCCAGTGGTGATTGTTTTACATTTGAGTGACTTCTCCATTTTTGGACTAAGACGTTTGAATGTTGTCACATGCATTCATCACTGGAAGGTTGTTTGGTGTTGGACATAGTTCACACGACCTGGGTGGGGGGGAGTGGTGGGTGTGATTTTTGGTCGATGTCAGTTTATTTTTGGTAAGAGACCTCGCATCCTCCTTTTTCCCCTGCGATTTCTTCAATGCTCTGATGGCCCTCGGTTTGTCTAGTGTGTATTTTTGGCCAGTCACTTCTCCTCTCTGGCATCCGAATGTTGTTGCTTGCCTTATTCACTAGAAGACTGTTGGGCATTATTTGTACAGGGGAAAGAGGAGGTGGGTTTCCTACCAGTGTATGTGCATTTGGGTTGGTGACGGTTGCTTTTTTGGTTTGGGGGAAAGGGGGGGGAGGGTTTCCTTCCAATGGATGTTCTTTTCAGGTTTGCGTAGGTTGCTTTTTGGTAAGAGGACCTGCACCCTCTTTTCCTTGGGAGTGTTTCACTGTAGTTGCGACCCTCTGTTCATCCAGTGTTGATTTTTGGTAGGTGACTTCTCATATTAAGCATTTGATTGTTGTCAGTTGCCCCCATCACTAGAGGTATGTTGTGCATTGGACGTGGTTTTTTCAGGGGCAGAGAGGCGGCAGTTTCCCTTCCGGTGGGTGTGCTTATGGGTAAGAGAAATTATATCCTCTTTCCTTTCGAGTGTCAGTCTATTTTTGGTAAGAGACCTCACATCCTCTTTCCTTGTGAGTGCTTTGATGCCCTTTTTTTGCGATCCTTGGTTTGTTCAGCGATGATTTTTGGGCAGAAACTTCTTCGTGTCTGCGTTCAAATGTTCTCACTGACCATCATCATCAGGGTAATTTTTTTGGTCCATGGGACGTTGTTTGTACTGGGGGAAAGGGTGGGTGGGCTCTCTCTCTTTGTTTGAATATAACTTGTGCTCATTTTTCTTTTTCTCTATTGAAAGGGGAAATTGTGGGGAATCAGTCTTGTGGTAGGATGAAAGCAGTGTGTTGTTGGGACTGGCCACCCTAGTCCCTCCTTACCATTGTTCCCTACAATTTCCCCTTGCAATTGAGTCTTGGGAAAGCTTGCTTTGTTTGTTTGAGCCTCTTGTGGAATGGGGAGTGAATTTGTTTCTTTTGGCCCCTGGGTCGAACAAATTGTGCTTGTTTTTCCTTTTCTCCATCGGAAGGGGGAATTGTGTAGAATCAATGTTTTGGAAGGGGGATGAAAGAAACACATTGTTGGACTAGCCTTGCTAGTCCCTGCTTGATCGTCATTCCCTACAAGTCCCCCTCTCGAGTTGAGGTTATGGAAATATCTCTCTATTTGTTCGAGCCTCTTGTGTATGCCAAGGGAGTGCATTTGTCTTGTGGGGTGGGAGGGTTGTTGTCGTTTGTGGTGTTGTGTGCATCATGGGATTTTACATTCATTACATGGACGCCTTGTCTACGAAAGTGGGGGTTCATCGGTAACATGAGGGAATGACTCTCGACAACGGATATCTCGGCTCTTGTCGTGATGAAGAACGTAGCAAAATGTGATACTTAGTGTTAATTGCAGAATCTCGTGCATCATCGAGTTTTTAAATGCAATTTAGGCCCGAGGCCTCGGTCGAGGGAACGTCTATCTGGACGTGGCATCCTACACACATGCGCTCCCTGCTAGGAATAGGGGAGGAGCGAAGATGGTCGTTTGTTCCCAATGTGGTGCGGTCGGCAAAAAATACATGCCATGTTTCGTGTCTTGTGTTGGCAAGCAGTGATATTGTCCCCTTGTTTGGGTGATTTAGCATTGGTTGATGCAAGGTGTGTGCAGCATTTCGAGAACTTGTTTTACCCATCGTCTTTCCATCTTAGTGGAGGGATTTGGCTCCAACATGTGACCCCAACTCAGGCGAGAACACCCATTGATTTTAAGCATATAATTAAGCGGAGGAGAAGAAACTTACAAGGATTCCCCTAGTAACGACAAGCAAACTGGGAAGACCCCATCATGAAAATCAGGTGGCAGTGCCACCTGAATTGTAGTCTATAGAAGCATCCTTAGCGGTGGACTAGGACCAAGTCCCCTGGAAGGGGGAGCCTGAGATGATGACATCCTCGTCGGGTCGAAACCCTGTTGCACCATGAGGCATTGTCAGTGAGTCGGTTTGTTTCGAAATGCAGGCCTAATCGAGTGGTAAATTTTGTCCAAGGCTAAATACGGGTGAGAGACCTATAGAGAACAAGTGTCGTGAGGGAAATATAAAAAGGACTTTGAAAAGAGAGTTAAAGAGTGCTTGAAATTGTTGGTAGGAAAGCAGATGGAGGTCAACGATGCGTCTTGGTCAGATGTGGAACGACTCATGTTGGTCCACCACTCGACTCAAGGTGCGAACCAGCACAATTTGTTGCATCGGCACAAGCGTAGGTGGAGAAATGCCTGTTGGTTTTCCGTTATGGCGGTTGAAGAATGAAGTGTGCGCCCCTTGGGATGGGCCATTGTGCACCCTCATGCTCGTGGTGTTGGTTGGCGGGCTTTGCATTCGACCTGTCTTGAAACAAGGACCAAGGAGCCTAACATTTGTGTAAGTCAGTGGGTTTGTAAACCTATGAGGTGTAAGGAAGATAACAGGTGAGATCCCCTCTCCATGGGTTTCATTTCCAACAAACCTTGAGCTTGTGTGAAGGGTTCGAGTGCGATCACACCTGTTAGGACCCAAAAGATGGTGAACTATTCCTAAGCAGGGCGAAGCCAGAGGAAACTCTGGTGGAGGCTCGTAGTGATAGTGATGTGAAAATTGTTTGTCTGACTTGGGTATAGGGGCGAAAGACTAATCGAACCATCTAGTAGTTGGTTTCCTCTGAAGTTTCCCTCAGGATAGTTGGAGCTCACGTGTGAGGTTTATCAAGTAAAGAAAATGATTAGAAGAATCGGGGGCGTAATGCCCTTGACCTATTCTCAAACTTTAAATAAGTAAGATGGTGTGGTTTCTCCACTAATTCGTGCCATGGAATCGAGAGCTCCAAGTGGGCCATTTTTGGTAAGCAAAACTGGCGATGCGGGATGAACCAAAAGTCGAGTTATGTTTCCAAACTGCGCGCTAACCTAAATCCCACAAAGGGTGTTGGTTAATTAAGAAAGTTGGACGGTGGTCATGGAAGTCGAAATCTGCTAAGGAGTGTGTAACAACTCACTTGCCGAATCAACTATCCCAAAATATGGATGGCACTGAAGCGTGCAACCTATACTCGATCGTCAGAGAAATTGCAAGGCTTCGATAAGTAGGAGGACATGGGGGTCGTTGAGAAACATTGGGCATAAGACTGGGTGGACCAGTCCCCGGTGTAGATCTTGGTGGTAGTAGAAAATATTCAAATAAGAACTTTGAAGACTGAAGTGGGGAAAGGTTCCATGTGAACAACACTTGGACATGCTTTAGTCGATCCTAAGAGATGGGGAAGCCCTATATCAAGGGTGCATTCAGCATGAACATTGAAATGGAATCGGGTAAATATTATCGAACCGGGACATGGCGGCAGATGACAACATTAGGAAATATAGAGACGTCGTTGGAGGCCCCGTGAAGAGTTATATTTTCTTTTGCATTGCGTTCGGGCCCCCATATTTCCAACTTGCCTTTCATTGCATTTGGGCAACCATCTTTCCAACTTTCCTTGTGTTGCATTCAGGTGCCCATCTTGTTACTTATCTTCGTGAATTTGGGTGCCCATCTTGCCAAATTTCCTTGTGTTGCGTTTGGGCACCCCTCTTTCCAAGTCGCCTTGCCTTGCCCTTGGTCGCCCAACCTTGGCTAGGCCGTATTAAAAAATCTACGTCAAAGCCAAAATTGGTTCTTATCCTTCCTCCAACTCATGTTTTTTCTTAGTGCTCCCTTGTGTGGTCGTTTTTGTTACGGATCTTCATGAGTTTGGGCTCCCATCTTGCCAAATTGCCTTTCATTGTGTTTCGACACCCCTCTTTCCAACTCGCCTTGCATTGCATTAGGGTGCCCATCTTGCCAAATTTCCTTGCATTGTGTTTGGGTGCCCATATTTCCAACTCGCATTGCATTGCGCTCGAGCGCACATATTGTTACGGCTCTTCATGCGTTTGGGTGCCCATATTTCCAACTTGCCTTGCCTTGCATTTGGGTTCCCCTCTTGCCAAGTCACCTTACCTTTCCCTTGGTCGCCAACCTTGGCTAGGTTGTATTAAAAAATATACCTCCAAGCCAAAATTGGTTCTTATCTGTCCTCCACCTCATCTTTTTGCATAGTGCTCCCTTGTGTGGTCATTTTCGTTATAGCTCTTTGTGCGTTTGGGTGCCCATATTGCCAACTTTCCTTGTGTTGTGTTCAGGCGCCCATCTTGCCAACTTGCCTTGCATTGCGTTTGGGCGCCCATCTTGCCAACTCTCCTTACGTTGTGTTCGAGCACCCATCTTGTTACGGCTCTTCGTTCATTTGGGCACCCATCTTTCTAACTTGCCTTGCACTGCATTTGGCCACCCCTCTTGCCAAGTCGCCTTTCCCTTCCCTTGGTCACCCAACCTTGCCTAGGCCGTATTAAAAAATCGACCTCCAAGCCAAAATTGGTTCTTTTCCATCCTCCAGCTCGTCTTTTTGCCTAGTGCTCCCTTGTGTGGTCATTTTCGTTATGGCTCTTTGTGCGTTTGGGCACCCATCTTGCCAACTCACCTTGCATTGTGTTTGGGTGCCCATATTGCCAACTCATCTTGCATTGTGTTTGAGCGCCCATCTTGCCAACTTGCCTTGCGTTGCGTTTGGGCACCCATCTTGCCAACTTGACTTGCGTTGTGTTCGAGCACCCATCTTGTTACGGCTCTTCGTGCATTTGGGAGCCCATCTTGCCAACTTGCCTTGCATTTCGTTTGGATTCCCCTCTTTCCAAGTCACCTTGCCTTGCCCTTGGTCGCCCAACCTTGGATAAGCCGTATAAAAAAATCTATGTCCAAGCCAAAATTATTTCTTATCCGTCCTCCAACTCGTCTTTTTGCCTAGTGCTCCCTTGTATGGTCGTTTTCGTTACGTCTCTCTATGCGTTTGGGTGCCCATCTTGCCAACTTGCCTTGAATTTCATTTGGGAACCCCTCTTGCCAAGTCACCTTGCCTTGCCCTTGGTCACCCAACCTTGGTTAAGTCGTATTAAAAAATCTACCTCCAAGCCAAAATTGGGTCTTATCCATCCTCCAACTCGTCTTTTTGCCTAGTGCTCCCTTGTGTGGTCGTTTTCGTTACGGATCTTCATGCGTTTGGGCACCCATATTTCCAAATTGCCTTGCATTATGTTCAAGCTCCCATCTTTCCATCTCGCTTTGCGTTGCATTTAGGCACCCATCTTTCCAACTCCCCTTGTGTTGTGTCTGAACGCCCATCTTGCCAACTCGCCTTGCGTTGCGTTTGGGTGCCCATATTTCCAAATCGCCTTGCATTGCATTCAAGCGCCCATATTGCCAACTTGACTTGCGTTGCATTTGGGCACCCATCTTGCCAACTCGCCTTGCGTTGCGTTTGGGCACCCATCTTGCCAACTTGCCTTGCGTTGCATTTGGGCGCGCATATTGTTACAGCTCTTGGTGTGTTTGGGCGCCCATCTTGCTAACTTGCCTTGCGTTGCGTTTGGGAGCCCCTCTTGCCTTGCCCTTGGTCACCCAACCTTGGCTAAGTCATATTAAAAAATCKACCTCCAAGACAAAATTGTTTCTTATCCGCCCTCTAGCTCATCTTTTTGCCTAGTGCTCCCTTAAATTGTTGTTTTCGTTACGGCTCTTTGTGCGTTTGGGCGCCCATCTTGCCAACTTGCCTTGCGTTGCATTTGTGTGCCCCTCTTTCCAAGTCACCTTGCCTTGCCCTTGGTCACCCAACCTTGGCTAGGCCTTATTAAAAAATCTACCTCCAAGCCAAAATTGGTTCTTATCCATCCTCCAGCTCATCTTTTTTCCTAGTGCTCCCTTGTCTGGTTGTTTTCATTACGGCTCTTCGTGTGTTTGGGCGCCCATCTTGCCAACTCACCTTGTGTTGCATTTGGGAGCCCATATTTCCAACTCACCTTGCATTGCATTTGGGCACCCATCTTGCCAACTTGCCTTGCATTGTGTTTGGGTGCCCATCTCGCCAACTCGCCTTGCATTGTGTTTGGGCGCCCATCTTGTTATGGCTCTTCATGCGTTTGGGCTCCCATATTGCCAAATTTCCTTACGTTGCATTTGGGCACCCCTCTTTCCAAGTCTCCTTACCTTTCCCTTGGTCGCCCAACCCTGGCTAAGCTATATTAAAAAATCTACCTCCAAGCCAAAAATTGTTTCTTATCCATCCTCCATCTCGCCTTTTTGCCTAGTGCTCCATTGTATGGTCATTTTCATTACGGCTCTTCATGCGTTTGGGTGCCCGTATTGCCAAATTGCCTTGCGTTGTGTTTGGGCACCCCTCTTTCCAAGTCGCCTTGCCTTTCCCTTGGTCTCCCAACCTTGTCTAGGCCGTATTCAAAAATCTACCTTCATTCCAAAATTGGTTCTTATCCATCCTCCAGCTCGTCTTTTTGCCTAGTGCTCCCTTCTCTGATTGTTTTCGTTACGACTCTTCGTGCATTTGAGCGCCCATTTTTGGTAAGCAGAACTGGCGATGTGGGATGAACCAAAAGTCGAGTTATGGTGCCAAATTACGTGCTAACCCAAATCCCACAAAGGGTGTTGGTTAATTAAGAAAGTTGGACGGTGGTCATGGAAGTCGAAATCTTCTAAGGAGTGTGTAACAACTCACCTGTCGAATCAACTATCCCAAAATATGGATGGCACTGAAGCGTGCAACCTATACTCAATCGTCGGAGAAATTGCAAGGCTTCGATGAGTAGGAGGACACGGGGGTTGTTGAGAAACATTGGGCGTGATCCTGGGTGGACCAGTCCCCGGTGTAGATCTTGGTGGTAGTAGAAAATATTCAAATAAGAACTTTGAAGAGTGAAGTGGGGAAAGGTTCCATGTGAACAACACTTGGACATGATTTAGTTGATCCTAAGAGATGGGGAAGCCATGTATCAAGGGTGCACTCAGCACGAACATTGAAAGGGAATCAGGTAAATATTATCGAACCAAAGACATGGTGGCAGACGACAACATTAGGAAATACAGAGACGTTGTTGGAGGCCCCGTGAAGAGTTATATTTTATTTTGCATTGCATTCGGGCCCCCATCTTGCCAACTTTCCTTTCATTGTGTTTGGGCAACCATCTTTCCAACTTGCCTTGCCTTGCGTTTGGGTGCCCATCTTGTTACTTCTCTTCGTGCATTTGGGTACCCATCTTGCCAAATTGCCTTGTGTTGCGTTTGGGCACCCCTCTTGCCAAGTCGCCTTGCCTTGCCCTTGGTCGCCCAACCTTGTCTAGGCCGTATTAAGAAATCTACCTCGAAGCCAAAATTGGTTCTTATCCTTCCTCCAACTCGTGTTTTTTCTTAGTGCTCCCTTGTGTGGTCATTTTCGTTACGGCTCTTCATGAGTTTGGGCTCCCATCTTGCCAAATTGCCTTGCATTGTGTTTCGACACCCCTCTTTCCAACTTGCCTTGCGTTGCATTCGGTTGCCCATCTTGCCAAATTGCCTTGCGTTGTGTTTGGGTGCCCATATTTCCAACTCGCCTTGCATTGTGCTCGAGCGCACATCTTGTTATGGCTCTTCATGCATTTGGGAGCCCATATTTCCAACTTGCCTTGCCTTGCGTTTGGGTTCCCCTCTTGCCAAGTCACCTTACCTTTCCCTTGGTCGCCAACCTTGGCTAGGTTGTATTAAAAAATCTACCTCCAAGCCAAAATTAGTTCTTATCTGTCCTCCAGCTCGTCGTTTTTCATAGTGCTCCCTTGTGTGGTCATTTTCATTACAGCTCTTTGTGCATTTGGGTGCCCATATTGCCAACTTTCCTTGTGTTGCGTTCAGGCGCCCATCTTGCCAACTTGCCTTGCATTGCGTTTGGGCGTCCATCTTGCCAACTCGCCTTACGTTGCGTTCGAGCGCCCATCTTGTTACGGATATTTGTGCATTTGGGCACCCATCTTTCTAACTTGCCTTGCATTGCATTTGGCCACCCCTCTTGCCAAGTCACCTTTCCCTTCCCTTGGTCACCCAACCTTGCCTAGGTCGTATTAAAAAATCTACCTCCAAGCCAAAATTGGTTCTTTTCCGTCCTCCAGCTCGTCTTTTTGCCTAGTGCTCCCTTGTGTGGTCATTTTCGTTATGGCTCTTTGTGCGTTTGGGTGCCCATCTTGCCAACTCACCTTGTGTTGTGTTTGGGTGCCCATATTTCCAACTCATATTGCATTGTGTTTGAGCACCCATCTTGCCAACTTTCCTTGCGTTGCGTTTGGGCACCCATCTTGCCAACTTGACTTGTATTGTGTTCAAGCTCCCATCTTGTTATGGCTCTTCATGCATTTGGGTGCCCATCTTGCCAACTTGCCTTGCATTGAGTTTGGATTTCCCTCTTGCCAAGTCACCTTGCCTTGCCCTTGATCACCCAACCTTGGCTAAGCTGTATAAAAAAATCTACGTCCAAGCCAAAATTGTTTCTTATCCGTCCTCCAGCTCATCTTTCTGCCTAGTGCTCCCTTGTATGGTCGTTTTCGTTACGGCTCTTTATGCGTTTGGGTGCCCATCTTGCCAACTTTCCTTGAATTTCATTTGGGCACCCCTCTTTCCAAGTCGCTTTGCCTTGCCCTTGGTCACCCAACCTTGGTTAAGTCGTATTAAAAAATCTACCTCCAAGCCAAAATTGGTTCTTATCCATCCTCCAACTTGTCTTTTTGCCTAGTGCTCCCTTGTGTGGTCGTTTTCGTTACGGCTCTTCATGCGTTTGGGAACCCATATTGCCAACTTTCCTTGCATTGTGTTCAAGCGCCCATCTTTCCATATCGCCTTGCGTTGCATTCGGGCACCCATCTTTCCAACCCGCCTTGTGTTGTGTTCGAATGCCCATCTTGCCAACTTGCCTTGCGTTGCGTTTGGGTGCCCATATTTCCAAATCGCCTTGTGTTTCATTCGAGCGCCCATCTTTCCAACTTGCCTTGCGTTGCGTTTGGGCACCCATATTTCCAACTCGCCTTGCATTGTGTTTGGGCGCCCATCTTGCCAACTTGACTTGCATTGCATTTGGGTGCGCATCTTGTTACAGCTGTTGGTGTGTTTGGGCACCCATCTTTCCAACTTGCCTTGCCTTGCGTTTGGGCGCCCCTCTAGCCTTGCCCTTGGTCGCCCAACCTTGGCTAAGTCATATTAAAAAATCTACCTCCAAGCCAAAATTGTTTCTTATCCATCCTCTAGCTCGTCTTTTTGCCTAGTGCTCCCTTAAATTGTTGTTTTCGTTACGGCTCTTCGTGCGTTTGGGTGCCCATCTTGCCAACTTGCCTTGCGTTGCATTTGCATGCCCCTCTTTCCAAGTCATCTTTCCTTGCCCTTGGTCGCCCAACCTTGGCTAGGCCTTATTAAAAAATCTACCTCCAAGCCAAAATTGGTTCTTATCCATCCTCCAGCTCATCTTTTTTCCTAGTACTCCCTTGTCTGGTTGTTTTCATTACGGCTCTTCGAGCGTTTGGGCGCACATCTTTCCAACTCGCCTTGTGTTGCATTTAGGATCCCATATTTCCAACTCGCCCCTCATTGTGTTTGGGCACCCATCTTGCCAACTTGCCTTGCATTGTGTTTGGGTGCCCATCTCGCCAACTTGCCTTGCATTGCGTTTGGGCGCCCATCTTGTTATGGCTCTTCGTGTGTTTGGGCTCCCATGTTGCCAACTTTCCTTGTGTTGTGTTTGGGAACCCCTCTTTCCAAGTCTCCTTACCTTACCCTTGGTTGCCCAACCTTGGCTAAGCTGTATTAAAAAATCTACCTCCAAGCCAAAAATTGTTTCTTATCCATCCTCCGGCTCGCCTTTTTACCTAGTGCTCCCTTGTATGGTCGTTTTCGTTACGGCTCTTCGTGCGTTTGGGTGCCCGTCTTGCCAACTTGCCTTGCGTTGTGTTTGGGAACCCCTCTTGCCAAGTCGCCTTGCCTTGCCCTTGGTCGCCCAACCTTGGCTAGGCCGTATTCAAAAATCTACCTTCATTCCAAAATTGGTTCTTATCCATCCTCCAGCTCATCTTTTTTCCTAGTGCTCCCTTGTCTGATTGTTTTCGTTATAACTCTTCGTGCATTTGAGTGCCCATTTTGCCAACTTGACTTGTTTTGCGTTCAGGTGCCCATCTTTCCAACTTCCCTTGCTTTTTGTTTGGGCGCCCATCTTTCCAACTCACCTTGCGTTGTGTTTGGGTGCCCATCTTGCCAACTCACCTTCCGTTGCGTTAAGGCACCCATCTTGCCAAATCGCCTTGCGTTGCGTCTGGGCACTCATATTGCCATCTCGTCTCTCATTTTTTTTGGGTGCCCTGCCTCGTTTTCGCTACGAATCCTCATGTGGCGGTCATCTTTCCAAGTTTCCTTGCCTTTGTGTGCCCAACTTTCCAACTCGCCTTCCCTTTGTGTGCCCATATTTCCATCTCACCCTTCCTTTCCTTCTCGAAACCCCAATTTTTTTCCCACATGAGTTTTGTCACTCGCTCTTCAGTTTTGTTGGTTGGGCATTCCTTTTAATAATCAGGCTTGCCTTTGGGTGCCCCTCTTCAGAAATTTCCTTGTGTTGCCTCTGGAAACTCTTAATTTTTCCTTGCATTCAGGAAACCCCAAATTTGTTTTCCCACTACACCTGTTCCGCTGGCTCGTTCGGTTTTTTTGTTGGGGGCTCCTCTTGCCAACACGACTTGCCTTTGGGTGATCCTCTTGCAAACTTGCCTTGTGTTTCCTCTGGAAACCCCAAGTTTGCCTTGCGTTCAGGAAACCCCATGTTTTTTTTCCCACCACACTTGTGTCTCTGGATTTTTCGATTTTCTTGGTTGGTCGCTCCTCTTGCTAACGTGGCTTGCCTTTGGGCGCCCCTCTTGCGAAATTTCCTTGCATTTCCTCTGGAAACCCCAAGTTTGCCTTGCATTCGTAAAACCCCAAGTTTTTTCCCCATCGCACCTGTGTCATTGACTCTTTCGATTTTTTTGGTTGGGCGCTCCTCTTTCCATTTCGGCTTGTCTTTGGGAGACCCTCTTGGAAACTTGCCTTGCGTTGCCTTTGGAAACCCAAAGTTTTCCTTGCGTTCAAGAAACCCCAAGTTTTTTTTTCCCACCGCACCTTTTATGTTGTCTCTTTCGGTTTTGTTGGTTAGGTGTTCCTCTTTCCATTTTGGCTTTCCTTTGGAAACTTGTCTTGCATTGCCTCTGGAAACCCCAAGTTTTCCTTGTGTTCGAGAAACCCCAAGTTTTTTTTACCCACCCCGCCTGTGATGTTGGCTCTTTCGGTTTTGTTGGTTGGGCACTCCTCTTGCAAACTTGCCTTGAGTTGCCTCTGGAAACCCCAAATTTACCTTGTGTTCAGGAAACCCCAAGTTTTTATTCCCACCACACATGTGTCACTGGCTCTTTCAGTTTTGTTGGTTGGTTGCTCCTCTTGCCAACTTGCCTTCCATTGCCTCTGGAAACCCCAAGTTTCCCTTGCATTCGGGAAACCCCAAGTTTTTTTCCCACTGCACCTATGTCACTGGATCTTTCGGTTTTGTTGGTTGGGAGCTCCTCTTTCCATTCCATCTATCCTTTGGGAAACCCCCTTGGAAACCTGCCTTGTGTTGCCTCTGGAAACCCCAACTTTTCCTTGCATTTGGGAAACCCCAATTTTTTTTTCCCACCGCACCTGTTCCGTCGGCTCTTTCGATTTTGTTTGTTGGGCGCTCCTCTTGCCAACATGGCTTGCCTTTGGGTGCTCATATTTCCAACACGGCTTGCCTTTGGGTGCTCCTCTTGCAAACTTGCCTTGCTTTGGCTCTGGAAACCCCAAGTTTTCCTTGCGTTTGGGAAACCCCAAGTTTTTTTTCCCACCACACCTGTGTCACTGGCTCTTTCGGTTTTCTTGGTTGGTCACTCCTCTTGCCAACTTGGCTTTCCTTTGGGCGCCCCTCTTGCAAAATTTCCTTGTATTTCCTCTCGAAACTCCAACTTTTCCCTTCCATCCGAGAAGACCCAAGTTTTTTCTCCACCTTACCTGTGTCACTGGCTCTTTCAGTTTTTTTGGTTGGGCGCTCCTCTTTCCATTTCGTCTTCCCTTTGGGCACCCCCCTTGGAAACTTACCTTGCATTCCCTTTGGAAACCCCAAGTTTTCCTTGCATTCCAGAAACCCCAAGTTTTTTTTTCCAACCGCTCATGTTATGATGTCTCTTTCGGTTTTGTTGGTTGTGTGCTCCTCTTTCCATTTTGGCTTGCCTTTGGAAAATTGCCTTGCGTTGCCTCTGAAAACCCAAGTTTTCCTTGCATTTGAGAAACCCCAAGTTTTTTTTCCCACCACACTTGTGACGCTGGCTCTTTCAATTTTTTTGCATGAGCGCTCCTCTTGCGAACTTGCCTTGCATTGCCTCTGGAAACCCCAAATTTTCCTTGCATTCAAGAAACCTTGAGTTTTTTTTCTTACCACACCTGTGTTGCTGGCTCTTTCAATTTTTTTGGTTGGTCACTCCTCTTGCCAACTTGGCTTGCCTTTGGGTGCCCCTCTTGCCAACTTGCCTTGCATTGCCTATGGAAACCCCAAGTTTTTTCCCCACTGCACCTGTGTCGCTAGCTCTTTCGGTTTTGTTGGTTGGGTGCTCCTCTTGCCATTTCGGATTTCCTTTGGGCGCCCCCCATGGAAACTTGCCTTGCGGTGCCTTTGGAAACCACAATTTTTCCTTGCATTCGGGAATCCCTAATTTTTTTTCCCACCACTCTTGTTCCGCAGACTCTTTCTGTTTTGTTTGTTGGGCACTCCTCTTGCCAACAGGGCTTGCTTTTGGGCGCTACTCTTGCGAACTTGCCTTGTGTTTCCTCTGGAAACCCTAAGTTTGCCTTGCGTTCTGGAAACCCCAAGTTTTTTTTCCCACCACACCTGTGTAGTTGTCTCTTTCAGTTTTGTTGGTTGGTTGCTCCTCTTACAAACTTGGGTTTCCTTTTGGCGCCCTTCTTGTAAACTTGCCTTTCATTGCCTCTAGAAACCCCAAGTTTGCCTTGCATTCGGGAAACCCCAAGTTTTTTCCCCACCCCACCTGTGTCACTGGCTCTTTCGGTTTTTTTGGTTGGGTGATCCCCTTGGAAACTTGCCTTGCAATGCCTCTGGAAACCACAAGTTTTCCTTGCATTCGGGAAACCCCAATTTTTTTTCCCACCGCTCCTGATCCGCTGGCTCTTTTGGTTTTGTTTGTTGGGCGCTCCTCTTGCCAACACGGCTTTCTTTTGGGCACTACTCTTGTGAACTTGCCTTGCGTTGCCTCTAGAAACCCCAAGTTTTCCTTGCATTCAGGAAACCCCAAGTATTTTTTCCCACCACACCTGTGTAGATGGCTCTTTCAGTTTTGTTGGTTAGTCGCTCCTCTTGCGAACTTGGCTTTACTTTGGGCACCCCTCTTACGAACCTACCTTGCATTGCCTCTGGAAACCCCAAGTTTTCCTTGCATTTGGGAAACCCCAATTTTTTTCCCCACCGCACCTGTGTCACTAGCTCTTTCAGTTTTGTTGGGTGGGCGCTCCTCTTGCCTTTGGGCACCCCTTGGAAATTTGCCTTGCGTTGCCTCTAGAAACCCCAAGATTTTTTTTCCCACCACACCTGTGACGCTAGATCTTTTGGTTTTGTTGGTTGGGTGCTCGTCTTGCATTTGTCCATCCCTCTTGCCAACTTGCCTTGCATTTCCTCTAGAAACCCAAAGTTTGCCTTGCCATCGAGAAACCCCAAGTTCTTTTTCCCACCGCACATGTTCCATCCGTTCTTTCGGTTTTGTTGGTTTGGCACCCCTATTGCCTTGCAATGCCTATGGAAACCTCGATTTTTTTTTCCCACCACACCTGTGTCATTATCTCTTTCGGTTATGTTGGTTGGGAGCTCCTCTTTCCAACTAAGATTTTTCATTAGCAGGCCCCTCTTGTCAACTTGTCATGCATTGCCTCTAGAAACCCCAAGTTTACCTTGCATTCGGGAAACCCCAATTTATTTTTCCCACCACACCTGTGTCACTGGATCTTTTGGTTTTGTTTGTTGGGAACTCCTCTTGTCTTTGGGCACCCATATTGCCAACTTACCTTGCATTGCCTCTCGTAACCCCAATTTTTTATTCCCACCACACCTGTGTCACTAGCTCTTTCAGTGTTGTTGGTTGGGAGCTCCTCTTGCCTTTGGGTGGCCCTCTTGCCAGCTTGCCTTGCATTGCCTCTGGAAACCCCAATTTTGTCTTGGATTCGGGAAACCCCAAGTTTTTTTTCCCACCACACTTGTGTCGTTGGCTCTTTCTATTTTGTTGGTTGGTCACTCCTCTTGTCTTTGGGCGCCCCTCTTGCCAACTTGCCTTGCATTTCCCCTCTGGAAACCCCAAGTTTGCCTTGCATTCAGAAAACCCTGACTTATTTTTCCACCACACCTGTTTCACTGTCTCTTCGATTTTCTTCGTTGGGGTGCCCCTCTTGTGAATTTGCCTTGACTTTGTGCACTCTATCTTGTTTTCATTACGATTTCTCATGTGGGTGCCCCCTCTTGACAACCTGCCTTTGGGAAACCCCAAGTTTTTCCCCCACATGAATTGTGTCCCTAACTCTTCGGTTATGTTTTGTTGCATTCGACATTTCATGCAAGGGGTGATGTGATAAAAAGGATCTGCCTATCGGGTCCACTCGAAGATTTGGTCCAGGGCCATTTTCAGGGTTGGTCAGTTTGCGTCTTGTTATCACATTGCTCAGTAGCACATGAGCAGTAAGCGTAGTGAAGCTCCATCTTGGGAGGCACTTTTAAAGAGAACTCTTCTCCACTCATCCTAGATTTTAGGTGATCATTGTGGCTTCCTTGCTTGCAGGTCCCCTTGCATTTGGAAAACTCTTGGTAACATGTGAGTTGTGTTGTTGGCTCTTTGGTTTTGTTGGATTTGGAATTTCATGCGAGGGGTGGTGTGATAAAAAGGAGTTGCCTGTTAGGTCCACCCAAAGATTGGCCTAGGGCCATTTGTAGGGTTGGTCTATTCTCAGCTTGTTATCATGTTGCTTCATAGCGCATGAGCGGTAAGTGTAGCGAAGCTCATCTTGGGAGGTGCTTTGAAAGAGAACGCTTTTTCACTTGGCATGGAGTTTGAGTGATTGTTGTGGCTTCCATGCGGGGACTTGCATCTTTTTTTGTATGGATTAGAAAAAAAATCTCGATACAACATGAGTTGTGTTGTAGGCCCTTCAGTTTTGTTGGATTTGGCATTTTGTCTGAGGGGTGATTAAATAAAAAGGACTTGCCTATCAGGTCCACCTGAACATTTTTCCTAGTGCCATTTGAAGGGTTGGTTGGATCTCGGCTTGTTATTATCATATTGCTCAGTAGAACATGAGTGGTAAGTGTAGTGAAGCTCGTCTTCGGAGGTGCTTTGAAATATAACTCTTCTCCACTCGCGGTGGAGATCGAGTGATTGTTTTGGCTCCCTTGCAGGACCTTGCATCTGTTGTATAGCTTAGAAAAATTCTCGATAGCACAGGAGGTGTGTCGCAAGCCCTTTGGTTTTGTTGGATTTCATAATTTCATGCAAGGGGTGATGTGATAAAAAGGAGTTGCCTATCGGGTCC
Organism: Picea engelmannii; assembly: GCA_009831015.1. Classification (NCBI taxonomy): domain Eukaryota; kingdom Viridiplantae; phylum Streptophyta; class Pinopsida; order Pinales; family Pinaceae; genus Picea; species Picea engelmannii. Next base: position 1,561,065 of record ML778558.1, on the reverse strand, counting down.
ACCTGAAGATCAGTCTAGGACCAGGGTTGGTCGGTTCTTGGCTTGTTATCATGTTTCTCAGTAGAACATGAGCAGTAATTGTAATGAAGCTCATCTTGGGAGGTGCTTTGAAAGATAATTCTTCCCCACTTGCGGTGGAGTTTGGGTGATCATTGTGGCTTCCTTGTAGGGGGCTTTGGATTTGTACACCTTTGGAAATTTCTTGGCAGCACATGAGTTGTGTTTTGTTGGCTTCTTTGGTTTTTTTGGATTCATCGTTTCGTGCGAGGGGTGATGTGATAAAAAGGAGTTTCATGTTGGGTCCACTTGAAGATTGGCCTAGGGCCATTTCATGGGTCGGTCAAATCTCGACTTGTTATCATGCCCCTCGGTAGCACATGAGCGGTAAGCATAGGGAAGATCATCTTGGGAGGCACTTTGAAAGAGCACTTTTCTTCGCTCATCGTGGAGTTTGAGTGATCGTTGTGGATCCCTTGCACGGATTTGCATTTGTATGGCTTAGTAAAATTCTTGGTAACACATGAGTTGTGTTGTAGGCTCTTCGATTTTGTGGGATTCGTCATTCCATGGGAGGGGTGATGTGGTGATAAAAAGGAGCTTCCTACCAGGTCCACTCGAAGATTGTCCTAGGGCCATTTGCAGGGTTGGTCGGTTATTGGCTTGTTATCATGTCACTCGGTAGCACATGGGTGGTAAGTGTAGTGAAAGATCATCTTGGGAGTCACTTTGAAAGATCACTCTTCTCCACTCGTTGTGGAGTTTGGGTGATCATTGTGGCTCCCTTACAGGACTTTGCATTTGTATTCCTTGGTAAAATTCTTGGTAACACATGAGTTGTGTTGTGGGCTCTTCGGATGGATGTAGGATCCAGTATATAGGGTTCCTTTGAGTTGTTGAGATCCTTTGTGGATCATGTGATTTCTTGTGGTTTTTGTTTGTCCAGTCCCATTGTGTTTTTGGCTCCATGAAGCCAATGTTGATGTATTGTGTTTTATTTGTTGACGGTGGAGGTTTTCCATTCGTTTGAAAGGTGGTGTGGGAAACGAGATGGTTGTTGGGTCTGCCTAAAGATTTTCCTTGGGTCATTTATAGGGTGGTCAACATCCAATTTTTTTCCATCTCTACTCGATAACACATAAGCGGTAATTTTGGCAATGCTCGTCCTGGGAGGCACTTGTAAGCAAAACCCCTTTCCATTCTATGTACGTGGAGTTTGAGGGATTGTTGTGGCTCCCTGAGAGGAATTTTCCTTTTCATTGATTGGCACTCTACGGTGCCAATTTTTTGTGCTTGTACTCTTTCCATGTTGGCATTGTTGAAGGAGATGCATACATTCAAGAGCGCGCGCAACGGGAAATCTTTTTGGGTTGGGAACATTTACCTTCCTGAAGTCTTTTCCTGTGCTCACTTTTTTGTTGGGCAGTGTGAGGAATGCCTCCTTTTGGGGTTAAATATTATGGGTGTGCATTCCTTTAACGTGCATGTCCCCTTTGGCTCTGTTGGATTTGAGGCTTATTATTAATGTGTCCTGCTTTTGTGCGGAGTCGTTTGTTTTTCCCTTGCATCTCGTATGGAAAAAGTGGATGGAGGTTTCGGGGATGTTTCCACCTTGTTTTGGGCCATGCATTGTGTTGGAGTTGCCTTTGTTTTTTCTAGCCCGTCTCGAATTTCATGTCTTAATGCTCGAAATCGAAAGATGGTTTTCATATTTTCCATCTATGGTTTCAAAATCTCTGAAGTTTTATCACGCGAGCAGCGATAATTATTGTACTCTCGAGGCGAGTTCTACTTTTCGTCAAAAAATTTCCCCCTTTGTTCTACCTCGGGATTTCGTATGTTGGATGTTATAGATCACATAGTTCACAAGTCCCGAGCAACGAAACGGTGAAATCGCTTTAAAATTTTACCCAGGGCAGTAACGGGAGTAAAATTTTCCTAAATCACGATTAAACATCATCGGGTTTTCGC
>ML778558.1:1508955-1526033 GCA_009831015.1 Picea engelmannii | reverse complement strand
ACAATTTCCCCTTAAAGTTGAGTCTTGGGAAATATTTATCTATTTTTTTTAGCCTCTTGTGGAATGGGGAGTGAATTTGTGTCTTTTGGCCCCTGGGTCAGACAACTTGTGCTTGTTTTTCCTTTTCTCCATCGGAAGGGGAAATTGTGGGGAATCTGTGTTTTGGAGGGGGGATGAAAGAAGCGCGTTGTTGGAATGGCCACCCTAGTCCCCACTTGATCGATGTTCCCTACAAGTCCCCCTCTCAATTTGAGGTCGTGGAAATCTCTCTCTGTTTGTTCGAGCCTCTTGTGTATGCCGGGGGAGTGCATTTGTCTTGTGGGGTGGGAGGGTTGTTGTCGTTTGTGGTGTTGTGTGCATCGTGGGATTTTCCATTTGTCGCATGGACGCCTTGTCTAGCGAAGTGGGGGTTCATCGATAACGTGAGAAAATGACTATCGACAACAAATATATCATCTCTTGTTGCGATGAAGAATGTAGCGAAATGTGATTCTTAGTGTGAATTGCAGAATCTCATGAATCATCGAGTTTTTGAACATAATTTTTGCTCGAGGCATCGTTCAAGGGAAGGTCTATCTGGGAGTCGCATCTTACACACATGTGCTCCCTACTAGGAATTGGGGAAGAGTGGAGATGATCGTTTGTTCCCAACGTGGTGTAGTCAACTGAAATACATTCCATGTTTCGTGTCTTGTGTTGGCGAGTGGTGATATTGTCCCCTTGTTTGGGCGAGTCGGTGTTGGTTGATGCAGGGTGTGTGCAGCATTTCGGGAACTTGTTTTTCCTGTCGTCTTTCCATATTGGTGGAGGGATTTGGATCCAACATGTGACCCTAGCTCAAGTGAGAACACCCGTTGAGTTTAAGCATATAATTAAGCGAAGGAAAATAAACTTACAAGGATTCCCCTAGTAACGGCGAGCGAATCGGGAAGAGCCCAGCATGAAAATAGGGTGGCAGTGATGCCTGAATTGTAGTATGTAGAAGTGTCCTTAGTGGAAGACTGGGCCCAAGTCCCCTGGAAGGGGGCGCCTAAGAGGGTGACAGCCTCGTCGGGTTGGGACCCAGCCGCATCTTGCCAACTCGCCTTGTGTTGTGTTCAAGAGCCCATATTGTTACGACTCTTCGTGCGTTTGGGCACCCATCTTTCCAACGTGCCTTGCATTGCATTAGGGCACCCCTCTTTCCAAGTCACCTTGCCTTGCCCTTGGTCCTCCAACTTTGGCTAGGCCGTATTAAAAAATCTACCTCGAAGCCAAAATTGGTTCATGTCCATCCTCCAGCTCGTCTTTTTTCTTAGTGCTCCCTTGTGTGGTCGTTTTCGTTACAGCCCTTCGTGAGTTTGGGCTACCATATTGCCAACTTGCCTTGCGTTGAATTTTTTCACCCCTCTTTCCAACTCGCCTTATGTTGTGTTCGGGCGCCCATCTTGCCAACTTTCCTTGTGTTGCGTTTAGGTTCCCATCTTGCCAACTCGCCTTGCGTTTTGTTTGAGAGCCCATCTTGTTACGGTTCTTCGTGCGTCTCGGCACCCATCTTTCCAACTTGCCTTGTGTCGCATTTGGGAACCACTATTGCAAATTTGCCTTTCCTTGTCATTGGTCACCTAGCCTTGGCTAGGTCATATTAAAAAATCTACCTCCAAGCCAAAATTGGTTCTTATCCATCCTCCATCTCGTCTTTTTGCCTAGTGCTCCCTTGTGTGGTTGTTTTCGTTACGGCTCTTCATGTGTTTGGGCACCCATATTGCCAACTTGCCTTGCATTGTGTTTGGGTGCCCATCTTGCCAACTTGATTTGCGTTGTATTCGGGCGCCCATCTTGCCAACTTGCCTTGCGTTGCGTTTGGGCGCCCATCTTTCCAACTCGCCTTGCACTACATTCAAGCCCCCATCTTGTTATGTCTCTTCAAGCATTTGGGCACCCATCTTGCCAACTATCCTTGCGTTGTGTTTGGACGCCCCTCTTTCCAACTTGCCTTGCCTTGCCCTTGTTCGCCCAACCTTAGCTAAGTCGTATTAAAAAATCTACCTCCAAGCCAAAATTATTTCTTATCCATCCTCTAGCTCGTCATTTTGCCTAGTGCACCCTTGTATGGTCGTTTTCGTTATGGTTCTTTGTGGGTTTGGTCGCCTGTCTTGCAAACTTACCTCACGTTGTGTTTGGGCACCCCTCTTGCCAAGTCACCTTGCCTTGCCCTTGGTCTCCCAAACTTGTCTAGGTCGTATTAAAAAATCTACCTCCAAGCCAAAATTGATTCTTATCTGTCTTCCAACTCGTCGTTTTTCCTAGTGCTCCCTTGTGAGGTCATTTTCGTTATGACTCTTCATGCATTTGGGTGCCCATATTTCCAACTTGCCTTGTGTTGCATTCAGGCCCCCATTTTTCCAACTCAACTTGCATTTCATTCGGGCTCCCATCTTGCCAACTCACCTTGCGTTGCATTCAGGCGCCCATCTTGCCAGCTCGCCTTGCATTGCTTTTGGGTGCCCATCTTGCCAACTCACATTACATTGAGTTAGGGTGCCCATCTTTCCAACTTGCCTTGTGATGTGTTCGGGTGTCCTTCTTACCAACTCGCCTTGCATTTCATTTGGGCGCCCATCTTTCCAAATCGCCTTGCATTGCGTTTGAGAGCCCATCTTGTTACGGCTCTTCATGTGTTTCGGCGCCCATCTTGCCAACTTTCCTTGTGTTTCATTTGGGCACCCCTCTTTCCAATTCCCCTTGCATTTCCCTTGGTCGCCCAACCTTGGCTAAGTCATATTAAAAAATATACATCTAAGCCAAAAAAAAATCTTATCCATCCTCCAGCTCGTCTTTTTGCCTAGTGCTCCCTTGTATTGTCATTTTCGTTACATCTCTTCATGCGTTTGGGAAACCCTCTTACCAATTCTCCTTTCCTTTCCCTTGGTCGCCCACCTTGGCTAGGCCTTATTAAAAAATCTACCTCCAAACCAAAATTGGTTCTTATCCGTCCTCCAGCTCGTATTTTTTCCTAGTGCTCCCTTGTGTGTTCGTTTTCGTTACGGATCTTCGTGCATTTGGGTGCCCATCTTGCCAACTCACCTTGCATTGAATTTGGGCGCCCATCTTTCCAACTTGCCTTGTGTTGCTTTCGAGCACCAATCTTGCCAACTTGCCTTGCGATGCGTTTGGGCACCCATTTTGCCAACTCACTTTCGTTGCGTTCGGGCACCCATTTTGTTACAGCTCTTCATGTGTTTGGGCACCCATCTTGCCAACTTGCCTTGGGTTGTGTTTGGGCGCCCCTCTTTCCAAGTCACCTTTCCTTTCTCTTGGTCGCCCAAGCTTCACTAAACCATATTAAAAAATCTACCTCCAAGCCAAAATTGTTTCTTATCTGTCCTCCAACTCGTCTTTTTTCCTAGTGCTCCCTTGTATGGTCATTTTCATTACAACTCTTCATGCATTTGGGAGCATGTCTTGCCAACTTGCCTTGCATTGTGTTTGGGTGCCCCTCTTGCCAAGTCGCCTTTCCTTGCCCTAGGTCTCCCAACCTTGGCTAGGACATATTAAAAAATCTACCTTCAATCCAAAATTGGTTCGTATTCGTCCTCTAGCTCGTCTATTTGCCTAGCTCTTCCTTGTGTGGTCGTTTTCGTTATGGCTCTTCATGCGTTTGGGAGCCCATCTTGCCAAATTTCCATGTGTTGCATTTGGGTGCCCATCTTTCCAACTCGCCTTGCATTGCGTTCAGGTGCCCATATTTCCAACTTGCCTTGCATTACATTTGGGTGCCCATCTTGCGAACTCACCTTGCGTTGCGTTCGAGCACCCATCTTGCCAACTCATCTTACGTTGGGTCTGAGCGCCCATCTTGCCATCTCATCTCTTGTTGAGTTTGGGTGCCCTGCCTCATTTTCACTACAAATCCTCATGTGGGCAGTCGTCTTTCCAAGTCGCCTTGCCTTTGCGCACCCAACTTTCCAACTCGCCTTGCCTTTGCGCGCCCATATTTCCATCTCGCCCTTCCTTGCCTTCTCGAAACCCCAATTTTTTTCCCACATCAATTTTGTCGTTGTCTCTTTGATTTTGTTGGTTGGGCACTCCTCTCAATAACTGGGCTTGCCTTTGGGAGCCCCTCTTGTAAAATTGCCTTGTGCTGCCTCTTGAAACACCATTTTTTCCTTGCATTCGGGAAACCCCAAATTTGTTTTCCCACCGCACCTGTTTAGCTGGCTCTTTCGGTTTTGTTTTGTTTCTTGGGCACTCCTCCTACGAACTTGCCTTGTGTTTCCTCGGGAAACCCCAACTCTTCCTTGCGTTCAGGAAACACCAAGTTTTTTTTCCCACCACACCTGTGTCTCTGGATTTTTTGGTTTTCTTGGTTGGTCGCTCCTCTTGCAAACTTGGCTTGCCTTTGGGTGCCCCTCTTGTGAATTACCTTGCATTACCTCTGGAAACCCCAAGTTTTCCTTTCATTCGGGAAACCCCAAGTTTTTTCCCCACCGCACCTGTGTCTCTAGCTCTTTCAGTTTTTTTGGTTCGGTGCTCCTCTTGCCATTTCAGCTTGCCTTTGGGTGCCCCCCTTGGAAACTTGCCTCACGTTGTCTCTGGAAACCCCAAGTTTGCCTTTCGTTCGAGAAACCCCAAGTTTGTTTTACCCACCACACCTGTGATGCTATCTCTTTCGGTTTCTTTGGTTGGACGCTCCTCTTATGAACTTGCCTTGCGTTGCCTCAGGAAACCCCAAATTTTCCTTGCGTTCAAGAAACCCCATTTTTTTATTCCCACCACACCTGTGTCACTGGCTCTTTTCGTTTTTATGTTTGGTCGCTCCTCTTGCCAACTTGGATTTCCTTTGGGTGCCCCTGTTTCCAACTTTCCTTGCATTCTTTCCAACTTGCCTTGCATTGCCTCTGGAAACCCCAAGTTTGGCTTGCATTTAGGAAACCCAAAAAAATTTCCCCATTGCACCTGTGTCACTGGCTCTTTCAGTTTAGTTGGTTGGGCACTCCTCTTTCCATTTCGGCTATCCTTTGGGCACTCCCCTTGGAAACCTGCCTTGCGTTGCCTCTGGAAACCCCAAGTTTGCCTTGCATTCAGGAAACCCCAATTTTTTTTCCCAACGCACCTATTTCTCTGGCTCTTTCAATTTTGTTTTTTTGACGCTCCTCTTGCCAACACAGCTTGCCTTTGGGCTCTCCTCTTGCGAACTTGCCTTGCGTTGCCTCTAGAAACCCCAAGTTTTCCTTGAGTTCAAGAAACCCCAAGTTTTTTTTTCCCGCCACACTTGTGTCGCTGGCTCTTTCAGTTTTATTGGTTGGTCACTCCTCTTGCCAACTTGGCTTGCCTTTGGGTGCCCCACTTGTGAAATTTCCTTGTATTTCCTCTGGAAACTCCAACTTTTCCATTGCATTCGGGAAACCCCAAGTTTTTTCCCCACTGCACTTGTGTCACTGGCTCTTTCGTTTTTGTTGGTTGGGCGCTCCTCTTGCCATTTCGGCTTTCCTTTGGGCGCCTCCCTTGGAAACTTACCTTGTGTTGCCTCTGGAAACCCCAAGTTTTCCTTGCATTCCAGAAACCCCAAGTTTTTTTTCCCACTGCACATGTTTTGTTGTCTCTTTCAATTTTGTTGGTTGGGTGCTCCTCTTGCCATTTCGGCTTGCCTTTGTAAACTTACTTTGCACTTCCTTTGTAAACCCCAAGTTTTCCTTGCGTTCGAGAAACCCCAAGTTTTTTTTCCAACCACACCTGTGACGCTGGCTCTTTCGATTTTTTTTACTACGTGCTCCTCTTACGAACTTGCCTTGTGTTGCCTCCAGAAACCCCAAATTTGGCTTGCGTTTAGGAAACCCCAAGTTTTTTTTCCCACCACACCTATGTCACTGGCTCTTTCGGTTTTGTTGGTTGGTCGCTCCTCTTACCAATGGTGCTTGCCTTTAGGCACCCCTCTTTCCAACTTTCCTTACATTGCCTCTGGAAACCCCAAGTTTGCCTTTCATTTGGGAAACCCCAAGTTTTTTCCCCATCTCACATGTGTCGCTGGCTCTTTCAGTTTTGTTGGTTGGGTGCTCCTCTTGCCATTTGGACTTTCCTTTGGGCACCCCCCTTGGAAACTTGCCTTGCGGTGCCTCTGGAAACCACAATTTTGCCTTGCATTCGGGAAACCCCAATTTTTTTTCCCATCGCTCCTGTTCCATGGACTCTTTCAGTTTTGTTTGTTGGGCGCTCCTCTTGCCAACGCGGCTTGATTTTGGGCGCTAATCTTGAAAACTTGCCTTGTGTTTCCTCTGGAAACCCCAAGTTTTTTTTCCCACCACGCCTGTGTAGTTGGCTCTTTCGGTTTTTTTGGTCAGTTGCTCCTCTTGCGAACTTGGATTTCCTTTGGGCACCCCTCTTGAAATCTTGCCTTGCATTGCCTATGGAAGCCCCAAGTTTTCCTTGCATTCAGGAAACCCCAAGTTTTTTCCCCACCACACATGTGTCACTGGATCTTTCAGTTGTGTTGGTTGGGTGCTCCCCTTGGAAACTTGCCTTGCGTTGCCTCTAGAAACCACAACTTTTCCTTGCATTCAGAAAACCCCAAATTTTTTTCCCACCGCTCCTAATCCGTTGGCCCTTTCAGTTTTTTTTGTTGGGTGCTCCTCTTTCCAACACGACTTGCTTTTGGGTGCTACTCTTGCGAACTTGCCTTGCGTTGCCTCTGGAAACCCCAAGTTTTCCTTGCATTCGGGAAACCCCAAGTTTTTTTTCTCACCACACCTGTGTAGTTGGCTCTTTCAGTTTTATTGGTTGGTCACTCCTCTTGCCAACTTAGCTTTCCTTTGCGCGACCCTCTTGTGAACATGCCTTGAATTTCCTCTGGAAACCCCAAGTTTTCCTTGCATTCGAGAAACCCCAAGTTTTTTCCCTACCGCACCTGTGTCTCTGGCTCTTTCGGTTTTGTTGGTTGGGTGCTCGTCTTTCCATTTAAGCTTGCCTTTGGGTGCCCCCCTTTGGGTGCTCTACCTTGTTTTCATTATGATTTGTAATGTGGGTTCCCCCTCTTGACAACCCTCCTTTGGGAAACCCCAAGTTTTTCCCCCACTTGAGTTGTGTCCCTGACTCTTCGGTTATGTTTTGTTGGATTCAGCATTTCGTGCAAGGGGTGATGTGATAAAAAGGAGTTGCCTACCGGTTCCATTCGAAGATTTGGTCTAGGGCCATTTGCAGGGTTGGTAATTTTTTGGCTTGTTATCACATTGCTCAGTAGCACATGAACGGTAAGCGTAGTGAAGCTCCAGCTTGGGAGGCACTTTTAAAGAGAACTCTTCTCCACTTGTCATGTAGTTTGGGTGATATTTGTGGATTCCTTGCTTGTAGGGCCCCTTGCATTTTGAAAATTATTGGTAACATGCGAGTTGCGTTGATGGCTCTTCGGTTTTGTTGGATTTGGAATTTTGTGTGAGGGGTGATTTGATAAAAAGGAGTTGCATGTTGGGTCCACCCAAAGATTGGCCTAGGGCCATTTGCAAGGTTGGTCGATTTTCGTCTTGTTATCACGTTGCCCAGTAGCGCATGAGCGGTAAGTGTAGAGAAGCTCATATTGGGAGGTGCTTTGAAAGAGAACTCTTTTTCACCTATCGTGGAGTTTGAGTGATTGTTGTAACTTCCATGCGGGGACTTGCATCTATTTTTTTATGGCTTAGAAAAACATTCTCGATAGAACGTGAGTTGTGTCGCAGGCCCTTCGGTTTTGTTGGATTTGGAATTTTGTCCGAGGGGTGATTAAATAAAAAAGAGTCGCCTATCGGGTCCACTTGAAGATTTGGCCTAGTGCCATTTGTAGGGTTGGTCGGTTCTCGGCTTGTTATTATCATGTTGCTTGGTACAACATGAGTGGTAAGTGTAGTGAAGCTCGTCTTGGGAGGTTTTTTGAAATAGAACTCTTCTCCACTCACAGTGGAGATCAAGTGATTGTTGTTGCTCCCTTGCGGGACCTTGCATCTATTGTATGGCTTAGAAAAATTCTCAGTAGCATAGGAGGTTTGTCGCAGTCCCTTTGGTTTTGTTGGATTTTGGCATTTCATGCAAGGGGTGATGTGATAAAAATGAGTTGCCTAGTGGGTCCACCTGAAGATTGGTCTAGGGCCATTTGCAGGGTTGGACGGTTCTCGGCTTGCTATCATGTTTATCGATAGCACATGAGAGGTATATGTAGTGAAGCTCATCTTGGGAGGCACTTTGAAAGATAACTCTTCTCCACTCGCGGTGGAGTTTTGGTGATCGTTGTTGCTTCCTTGTAGGGGGATTTGCATTTGTAAACCTTCAAAAATTTCTTGGTATCACATGAGTTGTGTTTTGTTGGCTTTTTTGGTTTTGTTGGATTCGGCATTTCGTGCGAGGGGTGATGTGATAAAAAGGAGTTGCATGTTGGGTCCACTTGAATATTTGCCTAGGGCCATTTCCAGGGTTGGTCGACTCTCAACTTGTTATCATGTCCCTCGGTAGCACATGAGCGGTAAGCATAGGAAGCTCATATTGGGAGGCACTTTGAAAGACCACTTTTCTCCACTCGTCATGGAGTTTGAGTGATCGTTGTGGCTCCCTTGCATGTCTTTGTGTTTGTATGGCTTAGTAAAATTCTTGGTAACATATGAGTTGCGTTGTAGGCTCTTCGATTTTGTGGGATTCGGCATTCCATGGGAGGGGTGATGTGGTGATCAAAAGGAGTTGTCTGTCGAGTCCACTCAAAGATTAACCTAGGGCCATTTGCAGGGTTGTTCAGTTCTTGGCTTGTTATCATGTCGCTCAATAGCACATGGGTGGTAAGTGTAGTGAAATATCATCTTGGGACGTGCTTTGAAATATCACTCTTCTCCACTCGTCGTGGAGTTTGACTGATCATCATGGCTCCCTTGCAGTACTTTTCATTTGTATTCCTTGGGAAAATTCTTGGTAAAACATGAGTTGTGTTGTGGGCTCTTCAAATGGCTGCGGGGTCCAGTATATAGGTTGCCTTTGAGTCATTGACATCCTTTGTGGATGATGCAATTTATTGTGGTTTTCATTTGTTCAGTCCCATTGTGTTTTTGGCTCCGTGAAACCAATGTTGATGTATTGTGTTTTATTTGTTGACGGTGGAGGTTTTCCATTCACGCGAAAGGTGGTGCAGGAAACGAGTTGGTTGTGGGGTCTTGTTGAAGATTGGCCTTGGGAAATTTGTAGGGTGGTTGACATCTAGTTTTTTGTTGTCTCTTCTTGGTAACACATTAGAGGTAATGTTGGTAATGCTCGTTGTGGGAGTCACTTGTAAGCAAAACCCCTTTCCATTCTATGTACATGGAGTTTGATGGATTGTTGTGGCTCCCCGAGAGGGTTTTTCCTTTTCATTGATTGGAACTCTAGGGTGCCAATTTGTTGTGCTTGTATTCTTTCCATGTTGGCATTGTTGAAGGAGATGCATACATTCAAGAGCGCATGCAACGGAAAATATTTTTGGGTTAGGAACATTTACCCTCCTGAAGTTTATTCATGTGCTCACTTTTTTGTTGGGCAGTGTGAGGAATGCCTACTTTTGGGGTTAAATTTTATGGGTGTGAATTTATTTAACGTGCATGTCCCCTTCGGTTGTATTGTCTTTAAGGCTTATTACTAATGCGGCATGCTTTTGTGCGGAGTCATTGGTTTTTCCCTTGCATCTCGTATGGAAAAAGGGGATGGAGGTTTTGGGGATGTTTCCACCTTGTTTTGGGCCATGCATTGTCTATGCATTAAGGTTTTCCACAGGGGCCATTTAGGTGGGCAGCACCACAGTGGCGCTTGTTGAGGACTAGCGTTGTGGATCCCAAGGACACCTTGATGTGTAGTTTGGAAGGCTGGAGGGTTTCACTGTTCCCTCCCTCTTCCTCTCTGTTTTGGTTGTTTTGACCCTTGCCAAGAGCGTTCATTGGTGATCCCAATATCTGGGAGAGAAAGTGGAGGAGAGGATCTTGGGGACATTCTCACCTTCTTTCGTCTACAAATTAAGGTGGTCATAGGGGTAATTTAGGTGGGCAGCACTACATTGTCGTTAGTCGTGGACTAGCGCCATGGATCCTGAGGACAACGTGATGCATTGTTCAGAAGGTTGGATGGTTCATTGTCCGCTCTTCTTATTTCTATTGTGGTTGTTTCGAGCCCATGTCGGGAGCACCCTTTGTTCTTGAATGATCACACTTTGTGGACCAAAAATTGGGAAAGGAGGAGGGAGTGTGGTTGGGGATGTTCTCAGCTTATTTGTCGATGGATTAAGGTGGTCGTATGGGGACGTTTTGGCGGGAAGCACCACCTTGTCACTGGTATTAGACTAGTGTCGTGGATCCCAAGGATAGCTTGATGCATTGTTCGGAATGTTGTAGTATTCATTGTCCCCTCTTCTTCTTTTTGTTGTGGTTGTTTCGAACCCATGTCGGGAGCTCTTTATTCTCGGTTGAACCCACTTCGTGGACCAAAAGTTCAAAAAGGAGGAGGGAGTGGGGTTGGGGAACGTTCCCACCTTATTTTTTCTACGGGTTAAGGTGGCCATAGGGGTCGTTTCGGTGGGCAGCACCACATTGACGCTGGTATTGGACTAGTGTCGTTGATCCCGAGCATAACTTGATGCATTGTTCGGAAGGTTGGAGTGTTTATTGTCCTCTCTTATTCTTTTTGTTGCGGTTGTTTCAAGCCCATGTCGGGAGCGCTCTTTGTTCTCGGTTGAACCCACTTTGTGGACCGAAAGTTGAGAAAGGAGGAGGGAGTGGGGTTGGGGGACGTTCTCACCTTCATTTTTCTACAGGTTAAGGTGGTCGTAGGGGTCGTTTCGATGGGCAGCACTACATTGTATTGGACTAGTGTCGTGGATCCTGAGGATACCTTGATGTGTTGTTAGGAAGGTTGGAGGGTTCACTGTTCCCTTTTCTTCTTTCTATTGCGGTTGTTTTGAGCCCATGTCGAGAGCATTATTTGTTCTTTCTTGAACCCAGTTTGTGGACCGAAAGTTGAGAAAGGAGGAAGGAGTGGTGTTGGGGGAAGTTCTCACCTTCCTTTGTCTATGGGTTAAGGGGCCATAGGGTCCATTTCAGCGGGTAGCACCACATTGATGCTGGTATTGACCTAGTGTTGTGGATCTTGAGGACACCTTGATCCGTTGTTTGGAAGGTTGGAGGGTTCATTATCCCCTCTTCTGCTTTATGTTGCGGTTGTTTTGAGAACATGTCGGGAGCACTCTTTGTTCTCGGTTGAACCCACTTTGTGGACCGAAAGTTGAGAAAGGAGGAGGGAGTGGGGTTGGGGGACGTTTTCACCTTCTTTTTTCTATGGGTTAAGGTGGTCGTAGGGGCTGTTTCGGCGGGCAGCACCACATTGACGCTGGTATTGGACTAGTTCCGTGGATCCCGAGGACACCTTGATGTGTTGTTTGGAAGGTTGGAGGCTTTCATCATTTCCCTTTTCTTCTCTTTGATTTGGTTGTTTTGAGGCTTCATGAGGGCATATCCTTTCTATCATTGTCTTGTTTGTGCATGTCCTCCTATTGCTCGATCCCTCGAGGGAAAGTATAAAAGCTAACACGGTTTTTTTTTTGTTGAAATCCCCCAGAATCGACGGGTGTTCAGAGTGTGCTTCATATGGAGAGTCTTTGGATGCCTTTTGAAGTGCTAGGATGTTACCTCGTTGATCCTACCAATAGTCATATGATTGTCTCAAATATTAAGCCATGCATGTCTAAGTATGAACTAATTCAAACTGTGAAACTATGAATGGCTCATTAAATCAGTTATAGTTTATTTGATGGTACCCTAATACTCAAATAACCATAGTAATTCTAGAGCTAATACATGCACCAAGTATCGACTCTTTGGAAGCGATGCATTTATTAGATAAGAGGTCGGCGCGAGCTTGCCCACTTCTCCGATGAATCATGATAACTTGACGGATCGCATAGCCCTTTTGCTGGCGATGCTTCATTCAAATTTCTGCCCTATCAACTTTCGATGGTAGGATAGAGGCCTACCATGGTGGTGACGGGTGATGGAGAATTAGGGTTCGATTTCAGAGAGGGAGCCTGAGAAACGGATACCACATCCAAGGAGGGCAGCAGGCGCGCAAGTTACCCAATCCTGACATGGGGAGGTGGTGAAAATAAATAACAATACTGGGCTCATTGAGTCTAGTAATTGAAATGAGTACAATCTAAATCCCTTAACAAGGATCCATTGGAGAGAAATTTTGGTGCCAGTAGCTGCGGTAATTCCAACTCCAATAGCGTATATTTAAGTTGTTGCAGTTAAAAAGCTCATAGTTTTATCTTGGGTCGTAAAGGTCAGTGTGAACTTGTCATTCCATCCCTTTTTCCGACGGCGTGCTCCTGGCCTTAATTGGCTAGGTCGCAGTTCCGACGTTGTTACTTTGAAAAAATTAGAGTGCTTAAAGCAATATTATTCTATGAATACATTAGCATGGAATAACATGATAGGAGTCTGGTTCTATTGTGTTGGCCTTCAGGACCGAAGTAATGATTAATAGGGATTGTCGGGGTTATTTGTATTTCATTGTCAGAGGTATAAATCTTGGATTTATGAAAGATGAACCATTGCGTAAGAATTTTCCAAGGATGTTTTCATTAATCAAGAACGAAAGTTGGGGGATCAAAGACAATCAGATATCGTCCTAGTCTCAACCATAAACGAAGCCAACCAGGGATCGAAGGATGTTTCTCTATGGACTCCACCAGCACCTTCTGAGAAATAAGAGTGTTTGGGTTTCGGGGGGAGTATGGTCGCAAGGCTTAAACTTAAAGGAATTGACAGAAGGGCACCACCAGGAGTGGAGCCTGTGGCTTAATTTGACTCAACACGGGAAAACTTACCAGGTCTGGACATAGTAAGGATTAACAGATTGAGAGCTCTTTCTTGATTCTATGGGTGGTGGTGCATGGTCTTTCTTAGTTGGTGGAGTGATTTGTCTGGTTAATTATGATAACAAATGAGACCTCAGCCTGCTAACTAGTTGCGCGGAGGTTCCCCTTCGCGGCTAGCTTCTTAGAGGGACTATGGTCGTTTAGGCCATGGAAGTTTGAGGCAATAATAGGTATCTGATGCCCTTAGATGTTTTGGGCCGCATGCATGCGACACTGATGCAGTCAACGAGTTTTTCTCCCTGGTTCAAGAGGATCGAGAAATCTTCTCAAATTGCATCGTGATGGGGATAGACCATTGCAATTATTGGTCTTCAACGAGGAATTCCTAGTAAGCATGTGTCATCATCTCATGTTGACTACATCCCTGCCCTTTGTACAGACTACCCATCGCTCATGTTGGTTGAATGATCCAGTGAAGTGTTTGTATCGCTTCAACGAGGGTATTTTGTTGCCGAAAATGTCGTGAGAAGTTCACTGAACCTTATCATTTAGAGGAAGGAGAAGTCGTAACAAGGCTACCATAGGTGAACCTGCGGTAAGATCATTGTCATCAGGGATCAATGAATATTTCCTCGGGTTGGGTAGGGTGTGGCTTGTTTTGACTGAACCTTTCCCACGGAGCTCCCATCGGTTGGCTATTACATATGGATTGTGCTTGTTGATCACACTTTGTTTGTTGTTGTTACTAGTTGTTGCATACCTCTCACACGGTTTTTGTTTGGATGAGGTAGTGTGTCACAACTTTTGGAGGGTTGATCGTGGCGTTTCTGGCTCATCTTGTGATTTTTGCAATCATCGGTTGTTGTCCTTGGCCTCCTTCCACACTCAAAATTTGTTGACGAGTGTTCATCGATCATTGTTAGGTGGAGGGAACTTGTCGTTTTGTGTTGAGCATCCCCTCTTCGATGGAGAGTGCAGGTGGCGCTTTGGTTCCATGATGGGAAAAGCGTTGCAGGGATCCCTTGCTACGTCCTGAGATCTTTGCCTCACCATTCTTCATCACAGAATGGATGCTCGATGCGGTGTGAGAAGTCCCTTCATTTGTTTGATTCTTTGTCTTCTCTTTCCTCACCTAGGTGAGATTTTTCGTTGGTCGGTTGCTTGAGGCAAAGGTGTCTTATGCCTTGTACGTCGCTCATTTTGTGAGGGGTAATCGACAATGGGATGGATGAAAAGAGGCTCAACCCATTGGGATGGCCACCCTATTCCCTCTCAATTGTTCCTTGTGACCCCCTGGCGGAAGTTGGATGTTCGAGTTCGAGAGACCCTTCTGTAGGGGTACCAACTCCATCGGTGTTGCATGTTGTGGCGATTTTCCTTCGATGGGAGTGCTTTGTTGAACCTGGAATGTTGATCAAGTTTCAGAAATACATTCCACTCTCTATTCCTGTGCGTTCGGGGAAAATGTTGTGACCTTGTGTTTATCCAGTGGCGATTGTCTTACGTTTGAGTGACTTCTCCGTCTTTGGACTAAGACGTTTGAATGTTGTCCCGTGCATTCATCACGGGAAGTTTGTTTGGTGTTGGACATTGTTCGCACAGCATAGGTGGCGGGGAGTGGTGGGTGTATGCTTTTTGGTTCGGTGGGAGTGCTTTTTTGAACCTGAAGCTCAAGTTGATGTCAATCAAGTTTCGAAAATACATTCCACTTTTTGTTCCTGTGTGTGCAGTGAAAATGTTGGGGCCCTGAGTTTATCCAATGGTGATTGTTTTACTTTTGAGTGACTTCTCTGTTTTTGGACTAAGACGTTTGAATGATGTCCTGTGCATTCATCACTGGAAGGTTGTTTGGTTTTGGATGTTTTTCGCATGACGCAGGTGGGGGGGAGTGGTGGGTGTGCACTTTTTGGTCGGTGTCAGTTGATTTTTGGTAAGAGACCTCGCATCCTCCTTTTTCCCCTGTGAGTTCTTCAATGCTCTAGTGGCCTTCGGTTTGTCCTGTGTGGATTTTTGTCCAATGACTTCTCTGCTCCAACGTCCGAATGTTTTTTCTTGCCTTATTCATTGGAAGACTATTGGGAGTCGTTTATACATGAGAAATAGGGTTTCCTACTAACGGATGTGCTTTTGGGTTGGCAACGGTTCCTTTTTCATTTTGTGGGAAAGGGGGGGAGGGTTTCCTTCCAATGGATGTGCTTTTCGGGTTGGCATAGGTTTCTTTTCGATAAGAGGCCTTGCACCCTCTTTTCCTTGGGCTTGCCCCCATCACTGCAAGTCCTTTATGAGTTGGACATGGTTTTTTCAGGGGTAGAGAAGTGGCAGGTTCCCTTCCAGTGGGTAATCTTGTGGGTAAGAGAACTTATATCCTCTTTCCTTTCGAGTGTCGGTTGGTTTTGGGTAAGAGACCTCACATCCTCTTTCCTTGCGAGTGCTTTGATGCCCTTTTTTGCAGTCCTAGGTTTGTTCGGTGATGATTTTTGGGTAGCGACTTCTTTGCCTCTGTGTTTGAATGTTTTCAATGGCCATCATCATCATGGGAATGATGTTGGGCAGTGGGACATCATTTGTACTAGGGGAAAGGGTGGGTGGGCTCTCTCTCTATTTGAATATAACTTGTGCTTGTTTTTCTTTTTCTCTGCTGAAAGGGGAAATTGTCAGGAATCGGTCTTCTAGAGGGATGAAATCAGCGCGTTGTTGGGACTAGCCACCCTATTCCCTCCTTACCATTGTTCCCTACAATTTCTCCTTGCATTTGAGTCTTGGGAAAGATTTCTTTGTTTGTTTGAGCCTCTTGTGGAATGAAGAGTGAATTTGTGTCTTTTGGCCCCTGGGTCGGACAACTTGTGCTTGTTTTTCCTTTTCTCCATCGGAAGGGGGAATTGTGGGGAATCGGTGTTTTGGAGGGGAGATGAAAGCAACGCGTTGTTGGACCAGACACCCTAGTCCCCTCTTGATCGTCATTCCCTAAAAGTCTCCCTCTCAAGTTGAGGTCTTGGAAATCTTTCTATGTTTGTTTGAGCCTCCTATGTATGTCGGGGGAGTGCATTTGTCTTGTGGGGTGGGAGGGTTGTTGTCATTTGTGATGTTGTGTGCATCGTGGGATTTTCCATTCGTCGCATGGATGCCTTGTCTAGCAAAGTGGGGGTTTGTCAGTAACGTGAGGAAATGACTCTCGACAATGGATATCTTGGCTCTTGTCACGGTGAAGAATGTAGACAAATGTGATACTTAGTGTGAATTTCAAAATCCCATGAATCGTCGAGTTTTTTAACGCAATTTGCACTCAAGGACTCGATCGAGGGCACGTCTGTCTGGGCGCTGCAACCTACACACACACGCTCCCTGCTAGGCATTGGGAGGAGTGGATATGGTCATCCACTCCCAACGTGGTGCAGTCGGATGAAATACATGCCATGTTCTGTGTCTTGTGTCAGTGAGCAGTGATATTGTCCCCTTCTTTGAGAAAGTCGGTGTTGGTTAATGCAGGGTGTGTGCATCATTTTGAGAACTTATTTTGTGCATCGTCTTTCCATATTGGTGGATGGATTTGGCTCCAACATGCAACCCCATATCAGGTGAGAACACCCATTGAGTTTAAGTATATAATTAAGTAAAGGAAAATAAACTTCAAGGATTCCCCTAGTAACGGCGAGCGAACCGGGAAGAGCCCAGCATGAAAATCGGGTGGTAGCACCGCCTGAATTGTAGTTTGTAGAAGTGCCCTTAGTGGCGGACCAGGCCCAAGTCCCCCAGAAGGGGGCACCTGAGAGGGTGATAGCCCCGTCGAGGTGAGACCCTGTTGCACCACAAGGCATTGTCAGCGAGTCGGGTTGTTTGGGAATAGAGCCCTAATTGGGTGGTGAATTTCATCCAAGTCTAAATACAGGCGAGAGACCGATAGCGAACAAGTACCCCGAGGGAAATATGAAAAGGACTTGGAAAAGAGAGTTAAAGATTGCTTGAGATTCGTGGGAGGGAAGCGGATGGAGACCCGCGATGCATATTGTTCGAATGTGGAACTGCTCAGGCTGGTCCGTCGCTCGACTCGAGGTACGAACCAGAACAAGTCATTGCATCGACATAAGCATGGGTGGAGTACTCCCTATTGTTTTTCCATTGTGGAGGTCAAGGAATGAAGCGTGCACCCCTTGGGGCAGGCCACTGTGCACCTACATGCTTGTGGTGTTGGTTGGTGGGCTTTCCATTTGACCCGTCTTGAAACACGGACAAGGGAGTCTAACATGTGGGAAAGTCG
>ML778558.1:1424585-1434585 GCA_009831015.1 Picea engelmannii | reverse complement strand
GGAAAGAAGACCCTGTTGAGCTTGACTCTAGTGTAACTTTGTGAAATGACTTGAGAGGTGTAGAATAAGTGGGAGCCATTTTCGACGCAAGTGAAATACCACTACTTTTAACGTTATTTTACTTATTCAATGGGGCGAAGACGGGGCATCGCCCCTGTTTTTGGCCTTAAGACACGTTTCGACGGGTCGATCCGGGCGGAAGACATTGTCAAGTGGGGAGTTTGGTTGGGGCGACACATCTGTTAAAACATAATGCAAGTGTCCTAAGATGAGCTCAACGAGAACAGAAATCTCATGTGGAACAAAAGGGTAAAAGATCATTTGATTTTGATTTTCAGTACAAATACAATCCGTGAATGTGTGGCCTATCAATCCTTTAGACTATCGGAATTTGAAGCTAGAGGTGTCAGAAAAGTTCCCACGGGGATAACTAGTTTGTGGCAGCCAAGCGTTCATAGCGACGTTGCTTTTTTATCCTTCCATGTCAACTCTTCCTATCATTGTGAAGCATAATTCACCAAGTGTTGGATTGTTCACCCACCAATAGGGAACGTGAGTTGGGTTTAGACCGTCATGAGACAGGTTAGTTTTACCCTACTAATGAATCGCGACGCAATAGTAATTCAACTTAGTACGAGAGGAACCGTTGATTCACACAATTAGTCATCGCGCTTGGTTGAAAAGCCAGTGGCGCGAAGCTACCGTGTGTCGGATTATGACTGAATGCCTAAGTCAGAATCCACGCTAGAAGCGGCGCTTATCACTCCTCGATTATATCTTGACCCACAGTATGGGTGTCGCTTCGGCACCCCCAGTGGCCCGTGTCACTTGCAAACCTCGATCGAGAAGCGTCTCAGTCGGGGCAGCTTTGAAGTTCAATTTCAAACGGTCATTGAGAAGAATCCTTTGCAAACGATTTAAATATACGACGGGGTATTGTAAGTGGCAGAGTGGCCTTGCTGCCACGATCCACTGAGATTCAGCCATTTGTCGCCTCGATTCAGAGCCTATGCTCATTCCATTCTAAATCTCGACACCTTTCGTTTTGCATTTGAATTCGGGGTTTCCAACTCTCGACCAAGAGAGAAATCGACCCAAGGGTTTGCATTCGAGAAACCCCAAGTTTGCCTTGCATTCGGGAGAAACCGGCCCAAGGGTTTGCATTCGGGAGAAACCGGCCCAAGGGTTTGCATTCGAGAGACCCCAAGTTTGTCTTGCGTTCGGGAGAAACCGGCCCAAGGGTTTGCATTCGGGAAACCCCAAGTTTGCCTTGCGTTCGGGAGAAACCGGCCCAAGGGTTTACATTCGGGAAACCCCAAGTTTGCATTGCATTCAAGAGAAACCGACCCAAGAGTTTGCATTCGGGAGACCCCAAGTTTCCCTTGCATTCGGAAGAAACCGGCCAAGTGCGGAGAATTCGGGGTTTCCGAGTCTCTACGAGCGAAGAAATCAGCCAAGTCTGGGGAATTTGGGGTTTCCGAGTCTCGACGGTTGGAGAAATCGCCCACTTATATAAATGACTTTAGATTATTTTTCTTGATATTAATAAGTTGCTAAGCAACTTGGAGTGTTGTTGTAGCATCATTTGTCACTAGACATGCATATGATGACTCATTGGTTTATGTTACACCCATTTCCCTGCTTGAAGGATTTAAATCTCTTTTTTTCTCCTCATAAGTTTATTTTAAAACCCCATTTATCAAAGTGTATGTGACTTTCCTTAAAGCAACTCGCGCACATACACAGGTTCCCTGTTAGCAACCCGCGTACATGTTAATTTTGTCTCAAAAAAATATAATCCTAAAATTTCAGGCAGAGTTTACGAGTATTTTTGTTCCCTAACTTCCTAAAGCCCGTACATAACGACTCCAACCATCAAAATGGGGTATAAAAGAGAACCTTAGGGTGGAGGAAAAACATGGCTAAGAAATGCACTATGACGTTGGACTTTTGAAGATTATCTTGCAAGTGCCATGTTTCCCTTGTGTCTGAGATTGTCCGCTCTACCTGGAAACCCTCATTTCCAAAATTTGCATTATTCTTATCTTGTCAGCAAGAACACTGTTATCTTCCTTGGACCTGCTAGAGTGCAGAGTGAGTGTTGGAGGCACTCCTTCGACCTTGGGTGGAAGAACTTGGGGCCTGGTTCTGGGATCGTGCCACAACAGTTACAGGTTTTAATCGACCCCATTTTCTATTATCAATAAAGGAACTCTCATTCTCATCTGATTATGTGTTAATTTATAAATTTGATGATATTATGTGTATGTTATTTTGAATCTAACATTGAATCTGAATTGATCATATTGAGTTAGTTAGCAAATAACTATTTTCTTGCAGTTGCATACTTCTTTCTCTGCAAGACTTTTAAAGGGTTGTTGTGAAGGATTTCCATAGCGAAAGACATCAAGTGGGATCTACTTCAAACGTAGGAATCCAGATGCGTTCTTCCATTTTGTTTGAAAAGTCAGTTATTGTAGGTGGTTATTTCTAATTGTTCGTTTAATTAGAGTTTAAGAGAAGTTTCCTTGGGTTCTAATCTGTTGTGGTTCGGACCTAAAAACCATAGAAAGTAAATTTTCTTAACATAATTGACTATTCCACTAGGGATTCTCTCATTTTTCAATTGTTATAGGGTGCTTATTGGTTGCATTTCTTTTGAAGTTTTTTTTTATCTTTTCCGAGTCTTCCAGCCCTCCTCCCTCAAGTTTGTGGGGTTTTTATTGAGTGTGCGCGAGTTTACTTGAGTACAGTCATGTACATAAGCAAATGTTATATGAACCTATATATGCAACCTACTGTAGAGAGAGTCGCATACAACTCCTAAAAGGTAATTTTTTCACCATTTTCAACATTTTTTGGACCCTATTTTGATTGTTTGAGGGGTCATTTGGACTTTCTTTTGGATGAAATTTTTTCGAGAGTTGGTAGGTAGATAAAATATCATATTTGAAGAGAAAAACAAAGATTTGGATGTTTTTTCCCTTCTTTTCATCTCTTGGATTGCACTTCTATAATACTAGTCTTGTTCTCATGATTTTAGTTTTCTAGTTGTTGTTGTGGTCATCTTTGAAACTTGAGTTTGTATTTAGGTTCAAAAATTTTCTTCGATGCGTATCTTGGGTTTTGCAAACATAAAAACACAAAATTTCTTTCATTTAGCATATTTTGTTAGTTTTACTTAAAATTTTCTTTGATGCTTTCTTGGGTTTTGCAAACATAAAAACACAAAAATTTCTTTCTTTTAACATCTTTTGTTAGTTTTACTTTGGTAGAAAGAAGAAAACAAAACAAACAAACAAAAAATATTTGATGCTTATTCTGGGTTTTTCAAACATAAAAACACAAAAAAAAAATCTTTCTTTTGGCATATTTTGTTAGTTTTACTTTGGTAGAAAGAAGAAAACATAAAAATATATATATATATATATTAAAAAAAAAAAAACTAGTTTTTTGCTAGTTAGATCTCCTTCTTTCTTTGCATTGTTATTTGAAATAAAAAAATATTAGTATAGGATTTTGTTTTCTTCTCATCTTGAAAGCATTTCAAGAGAAAAATAAGAAAAAAAATCATTTTGTTAGCTTCTTTTGTCTCTCTTGAAAGTTGAACTATGCATTTTGCATCAAGGAAGGAAAATTTTGCATTTCAAGGTTTGAAGGATTGTTCATGCATTTTTCTTTTTTCTTAGAACTCTTTTTCATTGAAGAATTAGTGTAAAGTTTTCTTTAGCAGTGTTCTTATAAGTTTCATTTTTGCAAAAGTTTCAAACAACATCAGTTTCACTTCCATACCCTTAAATTTTGCTAGACTTTGTTTATTGGATTCATAAACAAGTTTGGGGTTAGAACCTTGGGTTAATGCAATATGCTCAGAATGGAAATGCTGAGAACAAATCACGCCCAACATTTACAGTAAAAGAAAACCAATGTAAAGCAAGGACCTTAGTGTCATACCCAGAAATAAAGTGTTGACAATAAGAACCATTTCAAGGAGCAGCAATTTTGCCTTTCCCTAGTGCACAGAATGTATGAACGATCATCATACATGGCACACAAATAAGGCTGCATATCAGAGTTGGTCCATTTCAGATTACACCTTCGTCTTGTCTTATATGCAGACATGCATTTCGCAGCTCGAAGGTATATAGCGCTAATTGTATATAATAAAGGGCACTACATAACATATATTTCAAGAAAGACAGCAATGAATCAGTTCCCCGTATTTAAATGGCAGAGTCGATCCCTAATGAAAAGTAAACATTATAGACATTTAAACATGAACGCAGTTCACTTAACACACAAAATATAAGGACAGTTTTGAAAGGAATTCCAGTTGAATTGTTCATTCATGGCTGTATAGAATAAAACATGAAAGTGACATATATAAGAAGAATCTAACATCTGTTACCTGGAAATGCAGACACAAAACTAGCAATCTATTATTAAGAAACAGAACGTGTACAAAAGGATGGAAGGTAAGTGCTATATGGCACTACCCTCCTTCAATGCACTCAGATTTCACTCGGACTGTCCTTTCTTGACTCTTCTACTTTTCTTCTTGATGGGAAAAGATGCCCTTCATGCATTTTGCTGCCATTTTGATCAGCTGATATTTTTAGTTACATGCCTGTTTAACTCTCTTTTGGGTAGAAATAGGAAATAATTAGTTTCTAATTTTTTTCTCTTAGAAAGAATGAGCATGCAATACACGCCCCTTTCATATCTTCATTTGTCACCAACATATTGCTAAAAATGTTTTAAATATGCAAGGCGACCCAAAAAGTGGGTCAACATGCACAATTTTCCTTTATCTCGGCACAGAATTTTTCCACTGTCTCACTCTTCTGAACCAAATCCAAAATAAACTCTGCCGAAAACTCTTCTGACCCAAAGCCATAATAAACTCTGCCAAAACCTTGTCTAAACATCCGATATGTGCCCCCAGCTCTATCCAATCCATGGAAACTAGGGACAAGTACTTTCTTCAATCCATTATACTTTTCTTTCTCCCTTATTCATGTTAAAGTTCCATCATAATTTTGGTGTCATTCCGAGAGTACATTGAGATTAATCTCCTATTTCCTTGTGTATGCCATGGATTGGATAGAGTTCGGCTACTTCTATATTTAGACGTCCTATAACCTTTCCATAGTGAAACAACATTTTAGTTTCTGCATCCTGGTGAAAAACAGAGGGCATCTAAATTGATTATACATGGATTCAACTCTGTATGACTTGAGATACTACCATCCAAATCTGCATAATTCAGTAGTACAACATATATTACTATGTACTAAACATCATTGCTGCTATGCCACCATCACCACCACAACCTCCAAAGAGGCCAAATTTTCATTTGAAATGGAAGAACCTTCAAACATGAATCTACGCTTGCCAAGCTGATGATTGCAGTCTAGATGAACAAGTGGCAGAAACAATTCAAATTATCAGAAGAAAGTAATAAAAATGGTTAAACAAAATATAGAAAAATAATTTTACTTTTATGCAGCTGGACAATTGTGCAATTATTATAGAAAATCTGAACATCCGAAGAATTTGGAAGTATCTAAATCTGAGCATCGCAAGTATTTGGAAGTATCTATATCTGATCATCGCAAGTATCTATATCTATATTTTTCTAATGGTGTCTGCAAGTATTCGGAAGTGTTTCAAAAAATGAAGTCCTTGGACATTTGCAACAGTAAAATTATAGTGATTTATTTATAAAATAGCAATGTTACACTAATGTTTGAGGACAAAGAGGCGATATTAAAGAACAGCCAGAGAGAGCCCCTGAATTTCACAGAACAGCACTGCATATAATAAACATGATTTATATAGAAAAAACATTCATTAAAAATGATTGAGAATCATAAACACACACATTGTAGCATCTGAGTAGACAACTGAATAGAGGAAGCATGAAACAGTATACTTCAAAAGCATGCCATTCGTGTTCTCATCAGTAAGCAAAACGAAAATACAACGATACATCCATGCATCATCATGATATAAACGTTAATTAAGTATATACAAGACACAAAAAACAAGAAAAAGGACATCAACAGCCCTTGGCCAGGCTTAAATAGCCCATGCTCGGTCTTCTACTTCCCGGACTGAAACAATGGTTCATCAACATTGATGCAAGTGTCACCCTCACACTCACTGTTCAGTGTCCTCTGGCACATCAAAGATGCACAATGGCACCCCAACCAAGCCCTACTGCAACTCTGCATCCTCAATCTGTGTGGCATCCTCTACATCCACATCCAATTGAGTCGCTGGTCCCTTCAAATACCATTCATCCTCTGATACTAAAGGCATATGCAAGATACCCAAGGGTCCTAAGGATATAAGCATGTACACTAAAACTAGTTTCTTAACTCTTTTAGAGAAAAAGACAATTCCTTTTGATAGAGGAGATTTGTTAAAATATTGTGTAACTGCAAAGAATATTCTTATCCCCTTTTGTGGATTGATCATGTCGGGCATTGTAATTGACCAAATCCCCTTTTGCGGATTGGTCAAATCCTAATTGTAATATGCAAATTAAGAAGTCGGACCCCAAGCAAATTAAAGTGGTTCTAACCACCCAGAAAGACAAGTCGGCCCTGCCAGTGAAGAGACACCTCCTTTCAGCGCTTGCCAGTTTGTATAAATAAAGGAAGCCAGCCACTCATCTGTTCACTCACTCGGCTCATTCATCTAGAGTGGAAGTATTGAAGGAAGCTGCAGTTACCAGTTGCCAGAAGAAGGAAGAGAGAGAGGCGCATTGCTTGGGAGAGGATATTCTCTAGTCTTTGATTATTTTCTGGTTTAGCATCTTGGTAGTTTGTCTCTCATAGAGAGAGAGTTATTCTGGAGCTGTACTTGGTTATTGAATCTATATTAAAGAAGTTTTGTTGGGTTTTCTTCCCCTTGAGGGTTTCCCAGGATAAATGTTGTGTATCTTGTGATTGTGTTTCTCTCAATGATCCTATCTATGCTATGGTTATCTGGTAAATTGAAAAGAAACCTAATAATAGCTTAAACTTTAACAAGATTGCCATAAATGGACTAATTCCTCTTGACAACAAGAGAACTGGCAATTTGGGACAGTTTGAAAATGCCAAGTTGTTGGAGCTTTGAAGTTTCATCCTCATGTATTGTCTACCATTTAATCGTGTTGTCTTAGGCTATGGTCCATCAATCCTCACTGACATACAAATTGTTAAAGGAGCCACTAATTTCTACAATGATAACAACAACTATTAAAGCACCATGCCCTCATCAATAGTGAACATCTTCTCACTAGCAGCCTGGAACCCTTCCTTCACCTTCAATTTCCATATAATCATTCAGAGGCATTGTCCTAGGCCTCTCAATGTACCATTCAAGATCATGTGCATATTTAATGGTGTGTTTATAACTTCATCCTATTCCACCTGCATCGAATGATTGATGGGCTCTTTCTTATGTAGAACTCCCATGTGAGATCCCTCCCACGAATGACGGATCTCACACAACCCAACTTGCTATCAAACATATTTTATATATCTCTTAAGACTAAGGGAATCTATCTGCAAAATGGATGACCTCTACTATTGGAGCATCGAATGCAACTACATACATGCAATGCGTCCACCACTCATCATTCAACACTCTCTACTTTAGAACTTTTCCCCTCATTTGTCTCAGTCTTCACACCTAGACATATCACCATATACCACCATAGACTACAAGGCCTCCTACACCTCTAATCATATCCCTCCACGCTTGAAGAATACACATCCTGGGAAACCCTCCAGGTACTTCCCCTCATTTCGAGGATGGTACAGGGGGTAAATCGGCCGATTGCATTTTTGGCAACCTAACCCAATGGCGGCGGCCATCCCGAGAACTTAACCCCGACACCTCCTACTTGTAATTCACAGCACTCAACCACTCAAGCTAACCCACCGGGCTACACCAACCTTTAGATATGGAGGTATTCTGCTTGTAGAGAGTCTCACCAAACTTATACATTATAAATAGCTACGAAGATATTATGTTTGCATATAAAATTCTACACCTCCATAGCAATTGTAACCAATGTTGATGACCCATCCAATCCTATCAATGTCCTTCAATGAAAAGTTTAATTCATGAAGATATCGCGGGATCCATTAAATGTTAGAAGACATGGTATTGATAAGACGATTAAAAAGGGCATGATTGAGAGACCATTGAATTTTCCAACCGCTTGGGGAGGGAGAGTCAAGGACGCAAGGTCCCACAGGGGACAAAGCTAGACAATTGCACAAGAATACGCGATCGTACGAAGCCACACGAGGGAGGAATTTCACATGGGTAGAGTTAGAATCTCACGTGTGTACAGATCCGCAAGGGGGAGGAATATCACAATGGTAGACTCAGGGGTCCCGCAGTTGTGCAACCTCATGCGGGCATGATTGCTAGCCATGGCTGCTTTAATTCTTCAATGGTGGATCAAATTCTTCTGCAACTAGAGCGAGATCAGTAGTTCAAGCCATTGAATAAGAGGATCATTTGTATGCAAGGAGGACTCCTTCTCGATAATGTTCCCCATTGGAGTATTTGCCTTTATATTGTGGAGATCTAATTGGCTCTGGTCGACATGTATTATCATTGATTACAAAGTTTGAAGGGGTTGTGAACCTAAAACTTAATTTGCAAGCAAAATGACCGCCTTTGTCTTCAACCAAATTGTCAGACACACAAGTTGCATAGAACGATTTGGTTGTTAGTTTGTCTACGGATGTCGAGACCCAAATGGTTGAGGCAACTCAAGATGTGCGGGTCGAGGACATTCTGAAGGAACTAGCAAAAGTTTCAAAGGAAGCATTACCTATTGTAGAAAATGTGGGTGGGTATATAGAAGCTATTGCAAAGATTGTTTGGACCTATGTTACCAGATCCGTCAACCCTAGGGGATGGATCCCAGGATCCGAATTCGGATCCACCTGGATCTGCCCAGGAACCGGTTCATAAACGTTTCCTCCACTGTAAAATGTATCATGATTGTTGATTTTTTTGTGTTTTCTCACTTCCGCAATTTATCCCAATCCCGGTTTCAATCACTCCTTATCACTCCAAATGTTTAATGCCCATTCCCAATATTAATGAAATTTGCAGACATTAATATGCATTAAATACTCAAAATGAAATTTGACTGAAACACATGAAATAAATGATCTTTTCAATGGCTGTCTTAAAACTCAGAAATTAAACCAGCAAACACACATTTAATGACACAATGATATTTGGTCAATTGACCCTGGAAAAACCCCAATGTGGGGAAAACCAGTGAGAGAGAGTGAGTTCTTATTTCTTCAATTTCTGGAAATTACATATCAGCAAAAATAAAACCAACAGTTTACTTATCTCTTCCCTCGATTTCCGTGCTTGAAATTTACTGGAAGAAACACAAATCTGCAACCTCGATTTCTGTGCTCAGACAGTCGTACCGTACGGACTGTCACAGCAATAAATGTTGTACGGATTCTTGAAAAACGTGCTCAGAAATTTAATGCTGTTGTACGGCGGCCGTACGACCTGTACGGATCAATAAATGCGGCCTGTTCCCTCGATTTGTGTGTTGTTGTACGGTCAGAACAGGTACAGCAAAGTCGGTCGTACCAAATCCGTACTGTACGGATTTTTCCTTGTTGTTGATTTGCCTCGAAATCCGTGCCCTTCTTTGCTTTGGAATTCGTGCCTCTTTTCTGTTGCAAACCCTTCTTCAGAAAATTAAAAACTTCTCTTCTCTTGCTCTCTCTCAATCTCTCAATCTCTCTTGG
Source organism: Picea engelmannii (assembly GCA_009831015.1). Lineage (NCBI taxonomy): Eukaryota > Viridiplantae > Streptophyta > Pinopsida > Pinales > Pinaceae > Picea > Picea engelmannii. The sequence continues at coordinate 1,424,788 of ML778558.1, read as the reverse complement.
AAAGAATGACTTCTCATTTGGCCTTTTTCCTCCTTTAGAATCCCTAAGTGACTCTTAGGTTTTTTTTTGATCCAAGGGCTCACATTGCCCAAGATCAACGGTGAGAATTAAATGCTCCATTAATATTCACTTTATTTAATTTCACTCACCCAACTTAAATAAAAACCCACTTGGTGCATTAAGTTCCTAAGTCACTTTTCACT
>ML778558.1:1391605-1424535 GCA_009831015.1 Picea engelmannii | reverse complement strand
AACAATGAGTCAGAACAGAAATCACAGCCTGACCACCCATAGATGTCCTCGGGGAACAATGAGCCGACAGAGAAATCGGGGCCCGACCTCCCATAGATGTCCTCAAGGAATAGTGAGCCGAAAAAAAAATGGGGCCCGACCATTCATTTGATATGGAACGAGGGGATATTTGATGGGAAAAATAAATTAGTGTTCAGGAGATGGTTATATAGGTTATTAAATATGTAAAGTTATATTAATATTAATATGTAAAGGACCTATATTAATAAATATACTATTTAATTTATAATATATTGAATTAATCTATATTAATAACCATATTAAAAAATAATTTATATATATATATATATATTAGATCTATAAATTTGTACCTTCAAGATAAGTTTTATATTTATATTATCATTTATAATTTATATATTAAAGTATAAATTATTATTTACAAATTTATGTGTTTATATATATATATACAAATTTATGTGTGTGTATATATATATATACAAAATTTAATATATTAATTTATTTTATATAAGTATCATATATATTAATTTATAATATATTAAAAGAATAAAAATATGGTTATTGAAGTGTATATATATACTAATTAGATTTTATAAATTTATACTTTAAAACATTATACCTTTAAGTTAAATTTTATATTTATATTATAATTTATATAGTATAGTACAAATTAAAATTTATAAATTATATTTACAAAATTCAATATATTAATTTATTTTATGTACATATCATACATTTTAAATGTATATATAAATATAATATAAGTTACATATTTAAAATTTTATATTTTTAAATTTTTTAAATTTTATTTTTACAAAATTACAAATTATAAAAATTTTGATTGGCTAAGAGCTCATCTTCCTTGAAAGTAAGGAAACAAGTTAATGGTACGAGACCTAGAGGCATCTTGCAGGAGTGGAAGTCTACCCCCTTATGTACCACCAACAGGTTATTTCAGGTGGCTAGGTTTTGTCTACACATAATGATGCAGCTGCATGTTGGGGTCTTCAGATTGTATCAAGAGATGTTAGGCCAATAGCTATGAATATTGTAACATTTTCCATGCTTTGGAATATATATATATATCGAGAGAGAGAGAGAGAGAGAGTTTGTACCTGTGAAACCCCTGCCGTATCCAGATCCTGGCTTTCCAAAAATCTGACGGATCTGGATCCACATCCATATCCAAATCCTGGTAACTTAGGTTTGGACTAATGGGGCTTTAATGACCGAGAAAAATGTTGTGCCCTTTCAAAAAACTTCTTCGTCACAGGTGCCAACAGTGGTTGAGGGTGGTGGTTCCAAGCCCCAAGCTAGTTCGGAGACTTTGCGTGACAGGTATTTTAATTTTTTTCTGGCCAGTAAGTTAGTAACAAGGAGTATCTGGAAGAGAGACAAAACCTTGAGCATTGTGGGGTGATTCTTTACTTCCTGCTTCATATGTCAGATAAAGCTGCATTTAATAAATGGTGCATAATAAACTAGGAAGCCAAAGGGGGTGTCTTTGAATTCCTATAGAGGGTTGGGATTCAAATATGTTTGCCATTTGGTCAATACTGAAGCCACAATGAGGCAAGTTTTGCAATACGAAATTGGTTTATTGTGAGATCTTTGGCCTATGTTCAGTCATGGCGAGTAGATTTTAATGTAGAGGAATGGGAGCGGGTGCACTATCCATTGTGGTTGGAGTTCCCCTCTTCCAGCTAATCTGCAGCCTTTTGTTGATCTGTTTGCCAATGGCAAGGATTTGATTACTGATGGACAACGTAATTTGTTTCGAGCCAGCACAAGAGTTTGTGTATAAGTTGGTCTAAAAAAGAAGAGGATGCAAATACCATTGTATATACCCTTTTGCTTTAAAGAAGAGGATGCAAATACCATTGTATATACCCTTCTGCTTTTTTGTTTTCTCTTGATTTAAATGCTTTTTGTAAATATAAGTATTTTTCAAAAAAAATACGATAAGATCTACACTCCTAAATACTAAACCTTATCTATGAATCCAAAGACTGATTAAATCTATCAAAACAGCAGATAAAAGACGCTAAATCTTCAAACATATAAATCAGGAAAACAAACAGCAGGCTTAATTTGAAGCACACAATCACATCAGTTTTCTATAATTCTGAAAAGAATAAATTACAATTGCAAAAGCTCAAGAACTCCAACTGTCTAATCTTTCTAGAGAAGTCACCCCGTCCCTCTTTTGTAGACTAAGAGAGAACTATGGTTCATACTGAATATAGACTCCTCCACAGGTGTGCCATCCTAGATAAGACAAAATCCTTAACCTAGGCACCTAGAGTACTGTGCCCATCCCTCATGAATAAGACTGTCTCATGCATGAACCGAATAACTCCAAGTAGAAAGCACCTTCCAGGAATTGAACAACCACAAAAGCAGTACACCTATCCTCTTTCTAGATCCGGAAAAGCATGCACCTATCTAAATCTGGAACTACTTAATTGAAGAAAAGCAAATCTAAATATGGCGTTGATTTCTAAAGATACAAAAGCCGGCTATAGATGGTGCATGGATGCTTCAAACATGGATGTGCCTTAACCACAGAACTCGCATTAACTGCTGGGCCTTCATTAACTGTGCCTCCGAACCAACAGCAATCAATGTTGCACAGATTTCAAGGTTGGAAATCAAATATTTGAAAATGTTGCACACAAATCAAGGGTTGATTCCACTTGATGCACCATGGAGAAAGAAAATACCTACCAAGCAACAGGAAACCTAACACTCCCTCTTTGCAAGGAAGGTGTCCTCTACCAAACCAAGACTCTCCCTCAACATCTCAAACTTCCCCTTAGCTAGGGGCTTGGTCAAAATGTCTGACACCACTGAATCTGAAGATAATCAAGGACCACTGCTCCCTTCTGAACTTTGTCTCTAAGGAAATGGTACCAAATATCAATATGCTTGGAGCAATCGTGGAACATTGAATTCTCAAAGACCCTGATGCAACTCTGATTGTCACAGTTAACAACTATAGGCTCCAACATTTCATAGATCAACTCCACTATCAACTTGAGAAGCCATATGGCCAAATCACTAGCAGAAGAAGATGCCACATATTTTAATTTTGCTAAACTAAGTGCCACCAATGCCTACTTCCTGCTGAACCAAGAAATGATCCCTATTGATGCAGGAGCATCACAAGCAGCCAGCAAAGCAAGCGCAAAGGTGGAAGACAGCTGGAAACGCACCAACACACGTTTTGAAAGCATTTTGAATTTGAATGAACAAGCATTAATGTAATAGCTAGGGGAGCGTATCTACATTTATGTTTTGGAGATTGTAAACAGATCTTGAGCGTTGCTCTCATCTGTCGAATATGAAGGCATTTAATTGTATTGAATGAAAAGTAGATAGGTCTTAATTTTGGATTAGATAGCTTAAAGATGTAAGGGGGAAAACTCGTAAAAGTCACCCTCGCTTGTATCATTGTATAGAGAGAGATTATTCAGAATTTCTGTAAGCTGTAAGCTGTAGAGTTGTAGAGAGAAAGAACACAGAGAAGAATCCATGTACAGGAACACTTGAGTTAATATATGAAGACTTTGACTCAATCTCATGGTGTTATTATGCTTACTGTTTACATCTGTTGAATAGTATGTTTACAGTGTTTTGTTTCTCTGTTATGCATTTACTCCAATGATGTGTGTGTATGAATGCTCTTGATTTCATGTTGAATGTATGAAATCTGTGAGGTGATCCAGGTGGATATCGGTGGCCACCCACCTTTTTCAACTGGCTCAAAACAGTATTTTGGCAATTTACTATTTTTAGCAGGTTTTAACTTCCAGGGCCATTTTGAGGGCCCAAATGAAGGTTTTTCGAGATCGAGGTTCTCAATGATAGCCGAAGACATGATTGAGCCCCCAAAATGAATCTCCTCGGTGATACCTTTCCAACGAGCTATCACACGCCTAAAACGGAGATCGTATGCAAAAGTTACGACCCCGGGAAGTTGATGTACTCACTTACCCAAACGAGGCCCACATGACTTTTGGTGCTTCATCTCCTAGGGTTAGGTTTTTGGATGTCTAGGGTTTTTGGCATTCCTGCTTATTGTAAAAAGACCTTCAGAGCCTCATTATAATCATCTTCTTGCGAATGCGAGTAGCCGTCACATCTCTTCTCAGAGATAAGCTGCCACCATTCTAGCGAGTCTTTCACTTTGTATTTTTACAGTCTCTGTACATTTCTTTCATTAATAAAAATCGTGTATTACTGTATATCTGTGTTTATGGTTGCATCTCTGATACATTTATGTTATATTATTGAATATCTGTGATATCTCTGTGCATTCCTTTGTTATATCTCCACTCTCATTTCGTGCCGAAAATAATCCGGATCATGAGGAGAGAAGAATGAGTTTCAATTGTTTCTCTTCTTGAGAATTCCTGCAAAGAGTGCAGTGAACGTTCGCAAGGTGTGCGTCGACGAAGTTCTGAGTTTTATCTCAGAAAGCTCAGGAGAGATATCGTTGTTTTCATACCAACAGAAGTGCAAGTGAAGTACAAAGACGTGCAAGGTGTGCGCAAGCTGGTGAGATCTTGGATTTTACCAAACCAAGAGGAAGATTGAAGGATTGTTGTCGCAAAGACGGCACACAGTCAAAGGATCAAATAACCAGAGGTTATTTGCGAATGCCGCAAGGAGTACATGCAAGAACCCGTTAAATCCTTGAGTTTGCAAGAGAAAGCTCAGGAAGGGATAGAACCTTGAAAAGTTCAAAGGAAGGCGAGTGTCAAAAACCCCTCAATAGGGAGGAAGCTCAAAAGAGTTGACGTCGGAGTGTTTAGCGGAGGAATATTGAAAGCCGGAACGGACGGTGGAGTCGCTTCAAGGAGAAGTGTCGATTTGTCGTGGGCCTTTGGATCTAGTTAAACCAGAAAGGAAGATAAGGCCGAGACTTACTCAGCATCTGGAGCTCAGGAGGAATAGAGGCCATTGGATCCGGATCAACGGGAGTCGTTGATCTCATGCACGAATTTCGTGTTTCGGAATTCGGGAAGTGGAGGAAGTAGTGACTCAGAGTCGAGAGTCGCGGACTCCCAATTCACGAAGTCCCGATAGAGTCAAAACTGTCAAATCGTGGAAGATTAGAGCCATTGATCTATGGCAAGGATATATCACGATTTCGGCTACCGGTGATGGGACTTGTTGCATTTTAGTTCGTCGATGCGCGAAATCTTGGGCGTCGAAAGACTGGGGCCCAAACTGTACTCGAAGGTCACGTCAAAGTAAAGTCAAGGGAGGAACCAATTTCCCGTTAGCCTTTTCGGGGTTTTGGGATTTGAGGAGACAGGAGGACTCGCATCTGCGATCGCGAAGTCGCGAAAGCCGAAATAACCGTTTGGGTAAAAGCTGTGGTCATATCAGAGATCACGCAGGAGTGAGTTGGCGCTTAGTGTTTCTTCGCGTGAGCGCAGCTCCAAAGAAGGACCTGTGGATACGCACTTGCGAGTGTGAGTGATTTCCTGTGGGAAGTCAAAGAGTCAATTCGACTCAAGGGGATGATAAAGAACGATCCTAAGACCGGGAGGTCGCGCAAAACCTGCTGAGGCAGGGGGCTTTGCGTCAGAGTGGTATCAGAGCCTAGCCTACAATTTCTTTTTGTTTCTTGCGGGGGAACAGATTGAAACAATGCCGCCAAGAAGGAGAGAGAGACCAATGCCCGATCCAACTATGGAAAGGGAAATGAGGGAACTCCGTGCTCGATTAGATGCTATGGAGACTGCACAGAGACGGACAATTGACGTTGGAGATGTCAGTGAAGCCGAAAGCGAAAATGAGGCTGGAGCTGAATAAGAAGTTGTAGCCGAAGACGCTGCAGAAGAACGTCTATTCAGGGTTGTTGCAAGAATCGGAGCCAGAGCAAAGATGGACATTCCGATGTATGAAGGCAACTTAGACGTTGAAGAGCTGCTAGATTGGTTTAGGGCTCTGGATAAATACTTCGACTATGAGGATGTCGAGGAATATAAGAAAGTTAAACATGTCGTCACCAGACTTAAAGGGCATGCAGCACTGTGGTGGGATGAACTGCAGGCTGATAGGCGTTGCAAAGGAAAACAAAGAATCAAAAGTTGGGATAGGATGGTTGCAAAAATGAAAGCCAAGTTTATATCCAGAGACTACCAAATCAATCTGTTTCGAAGAATGCAGAATTTGAGACAGAAGATGATGACAGTGAAGGAGTATACTGAAGAGTTTTACAGGCTCAACATCAGAGCAGGTCATCGAAAAAGTGATGATGAAAGGGTTGTCAGATACATGAATGGTCTAAGATATGACATTCAAGATGAAATAAGCATGATGACAATTAGAAATGTAGAAGATGCTTATCAAATGGTTCTGAAGGCTGAAGAAAAATTAGCCCGAAAGCAAGGTCAAAGAGGCCGAGGTCGAAGTCAGAGCAGAGGCAAAGCAATTGCCCAGGACAGGACTCAGAAGCCGAAGGAGGGAGAAAAGAAACCTCATACTCACTCTGAAAGAGGAGGAAGTTCACAGGGAGGACAGTATGCCAATAGAAGTACTTTTTCGCGAGCAAGAGGAAGAGGAAGAGGCAGAGGAGGTGAGATAAAATGTTTTGTCTATGGAAAGATCGGACATAAATCTTTCGAATGTCCCGATAGAAAAAAAGATGGAGGCGAAGCTCACATTTCAAAAGCGCAGAAGCAAAATGTTGAAGCAGAAGATGCAAAAGGCAGAAGATCCTTAATGATGCGGAAAATTCTCTTGAAGCCAGAGAAAGAGATAGAAAATCCAGTCCAGAGAAACAGCTTGTTCAGAACTGCTTGCAAGACCAAGGGCAGGGTATGCAAGGTAATAGTGGATAGTGGAAGCACAGATAATCTAGTATCCACAGAGATGGTGGAGAAGCTGGAATTGGAGACTGTTGCACATCCGAGCCCATACAAAGTCTCGTGGTTACAACGAGGACATCAGGTAACTATCACTAAACAATGTCTAGTTGAATTTAAAATAGGGGGATATAATGATGAGATCTTGTGTGATGTTATTCCCATGGATGTCTATCATCTTTTGTTGGGGAGACCGTGGCAATATGACAAGAATGTTGTTCATGATGGGAGAAGGAACACATACACCTTGGAAAAGAATGATAGAACGCATATGCTACTGCCAATTAGAGACAAGGAGGTGAAAGCAGAAGCCAACAATACTATACTTCTCATGAGTGGGAAGGAGCTTCTTTATGAAGTCAAGAAAGATGAAGAAATGTAGTTTTCCGTGGTGAGAAAACCCAGAGTCGTCTTGATCAATACCAAGATAGATGATCTACCAAAAGAAATTCAAGAACTGATGGAGGAGTTCGTTGATATAGTGGTGGACGAATTACCTTGTTCGTTGCCACCCATCAGGAGCATAAGCCATCATACTGATCTTATATCTGGAGCGAGTTTACCAAAAAAAGCAGCGTACAGATTGACGCCGTAAGAGAATGAAGAAGTTAAGAAGCAAGTCCAGGATTTGATGGACAAAGGATTGGTTAGAGAAAGCTTAAGTCCATGCGTTGTACCTACAGTGTTAAGTCCAAAGAAGGAGAGTGGCTGGAGAATGTGTACACACTCGAGAGCTATAAACAAAATCACCATCAGGTATAGATTTCCTTTACCGAGGATGGATGACTTGATGGATTGCTTGAGTGGAGCAAAGTTTTTTTGGAAGATTGATTTGAAAAGCAAATATCATCAGATTAGAATGAGGGAAGGTGATGAATGGAAGACAACATTTAAGACAAATAAAGGGTTGTATGAATGGCTTGTCATGCCATTTGGTTTGACGAATGCTCCTAGTACTTTTATGAGGCTGATGAATGAAGTCTTGAAAGATTTCATAGGAAAGTTTGTAATCGTATATCTTGATGATATACCGATCTTCAGTAAGACTGAAGAAGAACATCTGAAGCATTTAGCTGCAGTGATGAGGAAATTACAGCAAGAGAAATTGTTGATCAATTTGAAGAAGTCATCTTTCATGAAGACAGAAGTCATTTATTTGGGTTTTGTAATCTCTTCGAACAAATTGAAGATGGATCCTGAGAAAGTGAAAGCAATCAGGGATTGGCCATCGCCGAAGAGTATCTTTGAAGTTCGAAGCTTCCATGGATTGGCTAGTTTTTACAGGAAGTTCATTAGAAATTTCAGTGGAATATGTGCACCGATGATGGACACGGTCAAGAAAAGACACAAATCTTTTCATTGGACAGAGGAAGCAGAGAAGAGTTTCAAGTTGTTGAAGGAAAAGATAATTGGACAGCCAGTTCTGGTTTTGCCAGATTTCAGCAAGACATTCCAAGTGAGATGTGACGCTAGTGGATTCGCAATTGGAGCGGTCTTAAGCCAAGACAACAGACCGATTGCATACTTCAGTGAGAAGTTGAACGATGCAAAGCTGAAATATTCCACGTATGACAAGGAATTTTATGCAGTCATACAGGCGTTGAAAAAATGGAGACATTACTTGGTTCCAGCAGAGTTTGTCTTGTATAGCGATAACCATGCATTACAATTCATAACTCGACAAGAGAAACTGAACCAGAAGCATGAAAAATGGGTTGAATACATGCAGAATTTTACTTTTGTTATAAAGCATATTTCTGGAACTGCTAACAAGGTTGTTGATGCTTTGAGCAGGAAATATTTGATTCTGCAAGAGTTCAGAGTAAAGACCTTAGGTTTTGATAACCTCAAGGAAATGTACAGAGATGAGGCAGATTTCAAAGAAGCCTATGAAGCATGTGAGAATCCAGTTCTCAGAGATAGAAGCCAATGGACTGAATATATGATTCAGGATGGACTACTGTTCAGGGGTAATCAGTTGTGTATTCCGAGGAGTTCTATGAGAAAGATTCTTCTGAAGAAAAAGCATAGTGGAGGATTGGCTAAACATTTCGGCTATGACAAGACTTTTGCGCAACTAAATGGCTCATACTATTGGTTGGGGATGAGAACAGATGTCCAGAAGTTCATGAATAGGTGCAGAATTTGCCAGCACGCGAAGGGAAAGAGACAGAATACAGGGTTGTATCAGCCATTGCCAGTACTAGAGAGGCCATGGGATGCGGTAAGTATGAATTTTGTGTTAGGACTGCCAAGGACGCAAAGAGGGTGTGACTCAATCCTTGTGGTAGTCGATAGATTTTCCAAAATGGCACATTTCATACCATGTCAGAAACCCAGTGATGCAACTCACATTGCAAATCTGTTTTTCAAAGTTGTTAGACTTCACAGCTTACCCAAGAGTATCGTATCGGACAGGGATACCAAATTTGTTGGTCATTTTTGGAGAACCCTATGGAAAAAGATGGGAACTAATTTATCTTTTAGCTCAGTGTATCATCCTCAGACGGATGGACAACTGAGGTAGTAAACCGAAGCTTGGGAGATTTGTTAAGGAGTTTGGTCGCTGAACATCACAGTCAGTGGGATCAGATTCTGCCACAAGCGGAATTTGCATATAATGATTCACCAAACAAGAGTACAAGACAGAGCCCATTCCAGATAGTGTATGGAATGCAGCCAAGAGGAGTATCTGAGTTGAGAGACTTGGAGCAGAATGAATTCAGAAGTGCTAGCGCAAAGGATTTTGCAACAGAGATGCAAGAACTCCATAATGAGATCAGGGAGCGATTGCAAAATTCCAACCAGGAATACAAGCGCAGAGCAGATCAGCACAGGAGAGAACTTCAGTTTGAAGTAGGTGATTTGGTTTTAGCGCATCTCAGAAAAGAAAGGTTCCCAAGAGGAACGTACAACAAGCTGAAGATGAAGAAAATTGGACTGTGTAAGATCATAAGAAAGTTTGAAGCAAACGCTTATGAGATTGAATTACCGGATGGGGTAGGAATATAACCCATATTCAACATAGTCGATCTGTATCCTTATAGAGCTGATGAAACAAGAACAGGGAGATCTGAGGATAAGAAGGAAGTTCAATGAGTTAAACAAATGCCTGTAGCTGAAAAGCCGCAAATGGAGAAGATAATTGACCAGAGAATTAGCAAGAAGACCCGGAGAAAGACATACTTTGAATATTTGGTCAAATGGAAGACATCTGATTGAAGATGCCAGTTGGGAAAGCGAAGTAGATATCCAAAGACATGGAAAGACGGTGCAGGAGCTCATGAACAGGAGTTCATGAACTTTTCAGCCAAGGGAGTATGCTGCAGGAGCATCACAAGCAGCCAGCAAAGCAAGCGTAAAGGTGGAAGACAGCTGGAAACGCACCAACACACGTTTTGAAAGCATTTTAAATTTGAATGAACAAGTATTAATGTAATAGCTAGGGGAGCGTATCTACATTTATGTTTTGGAGATTGTAAATAGATCTTGAGCGTTGCTCTCATTTGTTGAATATGAAGCCATTTCATTGTATTGAATGAAAAGTAGATAGGTCTTAATTTCTTATTAGATAGCTTAAAGATGTAAGGGGGAAAACTCGTAAAAGTCACCCTCGCTTGTATCATTGTATAGAGAGAGATTATTCAGAATTTCTGTAAGCTATAAGTTGTAGAGAGAAAGAACACAGAGAAGAATCCATGTACAGGAACACTTGAGTTAATATATGAAGACTTTGACTCAATCTCATGGTGTTATTATGCTTATTGTTTACATCTGTTGAATAGTATGTTTACAGTGTTTTGTTTCTTTGTTATGCATTTACTCCAATGTTGTGTGTGTATGAATGCTCTTGATTTCATGTTGAATGTATGAAATCTGTGAGGAGAGAAGAATGAGTTTCAATTGTTTCTCTTCTTGAGAATTCCTGCAAAGAGTGCAGTGAACGTCCGCAAGGTGTGCGTCGACGAAGTTCTGAGTTTTATCTCAGAAAGCTCAGGAGAGATATCGTTGTTTTCATACCAGCAGAAGTGCAGGTGAAGCACAGAGCCGTGCAAGGTGTGTGCAGGCTGGTGAGATCTTAGATTTTACCAAACCAAGAGGAAGATTGAAGGACTGTTGTCGCAAAGAGGGCATAGAGTCGAAGGATCAAATAACCAGAGGTTATTTGCGAATGTCGCAAGGAGTGCGTGCAGGAACCTATTGAATCCTTGAGTTTGCAAGAGAAAGCTCAGGAAGGGATAGAAACTTGAAAAGTTCAAGGGAAGGTCAGTGTCAAAAACCCCTCAATAGGGAGGAAGCTCAGAAGGGTTGACGTCGGAGTGTTCAGCAAAGGAATATTGAAAGCTGGAATGGACGGTGGAGTCGCTTCAAGGAGAAGTGTCGATTTGTCGTGGGTCGTTGGATCTAGTTAAACCAGAAAGGAAGATAACGCTGAGACTTACTCAGCATCTGGAGCTCAGGAGGAATAGAGGCCATTGGATCCGGATCAACAGGAGTCATTGATCTCGTGCACGAATTTAGTGTTTCGGAATTCGCGAAGTGGAGGAAGTAGTGACTCAGAGTCGAGAGTCGCGGACTCCCGATTCACGAAGTCCCGATAGAGTCAGAACCATCAGATCGCGGAAGATTAGAGTCGTTGATCTGTGGCAAGGATATATCGCGATTTCGGCTACCGGCGATGGGACTTGTTGCATTTTAGTTCGCCAAAGCGCAAGATCCCTGGCGTCGAAAGACTAGGGCCCAAACTGTACTCGAAGGTCACGTCAAGGTAAAGTCAAGGGAGGAACCAATTTCTCGTTAGCCTTTTCGGGATTTCAGGATTTGAGGAGACAGGAGGACTCGCATCTGGGATCGCGAAGTCGCGAAAGCCGAAATAATCGTTTGGGTAAAGGCTGTGATCATATCAAAGATCACGTGGGAGTGAGTTGGCGCTTAGTGTTTCTTCGCATGAGCGTAGCTCCAAAGAAGGACATGCAGATACGCACTTGCGAGTGTGAGTGATTTCCTATGGGGAAGTCAAAGAGTCAATTCAACTCAAGGGGAAGATAAAGAACGATCCTAAGACCGAGAGATCGCGCAGAACCTGCTGAGGCAGGGGGCTCTGCGTCACCTATGCCCAAGCTAAAACAAAGCCCTGAAGTGGTCTTCCAAGCACTAGCATCTCCTACCCAATCAAAAACAACAAAACCATGCAAGCAGCAACACCAACTCACCATCTCCCACATACCTCAAGCCATAATGAGTTGTGCTCTTCAAATATCGAAGCACATGCTTGGCAGCGGTAAATGAATTTGCTTGGGCTCAACCATGAATTGGATAAAAGTAATCACTGCAAAACATATGTTAAGCCCTGTATTCACAAGATACAGTGGGGAACCAATCAACTACCTAAAAAATTAAGGATCTACCAAATCTAAATCTAAATCAGTTGACAAGTTCAGATTTGGAAACATAGAAGTGGCAGTTAAACATCTGAAATCTATTCAAAGTCTCTACTGTGTACTTCCCCTATCCAAGGAAGACCTCCCATGTACCCAACCTCCTTTCTCTGCAATGGGTTCCTCCTAACTAGAAGGCTTGGAATCAATAGTAGAAGACATCAGTGCAACCTTATTAGGAAAATTCTTTGGTGCTCCTACTAGCTCTTATGCCTCCTGCAAACTCTAGCTAAGCTATATCTACTTCCTAGCTGAAATAGCAGGTAAAGTGGTCTTTGTTCCTTCACTGGAACTTTGTTGATCTGAATTTGATATTCCTTCTCTCTCAGATCAGCACTTGGAACAGCAACCTTTCCTCCCTACTCAACCTCCATAGGACACTCCTAAGACTTAGAGGACCATGCATCCTCATCAAATTTCACATCTAGGCTCACCACTATCTTTCGTTTTAATGGAAGATAAGCCCAGTAAGACTTGGAGGATTCACTGTAACCAACAAATATACCCTTCATGCTAGAAGGTTCAAGTTTAGATATCTTCTCATCAAGAATATGAATATACATAGAACAACCAAATACATGAAAGGGTGATACCTGAGGTTTCAACCTAGTATAAAACTCTTCTCGACTCTTGTCCTTCAAAATCTCGTGAGGACACCTGATCAGAATGTAGCCAATTGTATTGCATGCTTCTGCACAAAGACACATAGACAAATTTAGATCATGGATCATAGCCTTGGTTGTCTGTATGATGGACCTGTTCTTCCTATCTGCAACCCCATCTTTGAGAGTTGTAATATTCTCATATCCCTCTTGATCCTCGCTTCCCTGCAAAAGGCATCAAAGTCTTTGGAGATGTACCCTCCATCAATGTCAAATCTCAACACCTTAATCTTCTTCCCTATTGGATTCTCCACAAGAGATTTAAACTCTTGGAACTTATTGAAGGCTTCATCCTTGATCTTCATAAATTAAATCTAGGTTTTTCTAGAGGAATCATCAATGAAAGAAGCATATTAAATGTCCCTTGTCAATGAAGCTTAAGGCATTGGTCCACATGCGTTTGAATGGATAAAATCAAGAACCCCTCTGGATATACGTTCACAACAGAAGAAAGCAATCTTGGCATGCTTGTCGAGTGCACAACCCTTGCACACGCATGTCTTCTCCATCGTTAAGTCCCACAATCACTGCACCATGTCCTTCAAGAGAGATCATGCTCCATAGTACAGGGGACCAAATCTCTTGGGCCAAAGCTCGCACAATTTGTCATTGTCATGCAACAAAGGTTCATGTTTGATCAAATCAACAAGCAACTAGTACAGGTCGACTTCTCACATACAATTGGCCAAAACTCAACCAAGGTCCTCGATGTAATCTCTGATAAAAACTTGCTAGCACATTCTTTTCATAGGACCTATGGGATTCAATTGCACATTCTTGGAAGAATTGGTGTACTCAAGCGAGTGAGTATGCTTTGCTTCCCTGAAACCAATATTGTTGAGCTTGTTGGTCTCATCCCTTAGGTGGATGTGTCCAAGATGAACATTGCAATGACAAAGACATTTTGGCAAGATTGGGTGTCAAGTTTTAGTCGCCCCCTTCAACTGTATGACTCACAAAAGTTACATGCCTTTTTTCATCAATGTCATGCACTAGCCTTGTCCTTAATGCGCTTTCAATGTCCACAAGTTTGAAGGGGAGGTGGGTTTATTAGCTACATACTCTGTGGTATGTTCTATTCTCTTACAAGTTGTAGGATTTTGTGTGGTTGGTTATTTACTATGGGCCCCCTTCCAAGGATAGGTTGGCAAATAGTGGGCTTTCTTATGGTCTTTTCCTTGTTTGACAACACTATGAGTTAGTGCAGCATGTGTTCTGGGATTGTCCCTTTGCGAAGGATGTTTGGAAGTACGTTCATGATCAGTGTTTACTTCTTCTCAAAGGAAAGATTCAATGGTGGGTTGTTCTACTCAATGATTGCAACTATTTGGTTCACTCCTCTTTCATTGGTATTTGGCATTGTTTGAGGATCTCTATTTTTCGTACCCTCTGGAAGACATGATGTAGGTATGTTTTGATAATGAGATCAACTCTTTCTCCGCTAACTATACAATGTCGAAGATGAGGTACGCACACAATTGTTGGCCAAAGGCTAAATGCAATAGCATATCCTGATTTTATTTCCACTTTAGTAGCACCGAGGAAAAGGATATAAGCTCCATTGTATATACCCTTCCGCTTTTTCTTTTGTTAATGTGAATATTTTTTGTATATATAACACATTTTTCATAAAAGAAACTTATTGATCATCAAACTCAAGCACGCACCTAAGATCGATCACGGCCGAAACTAAAAGAAGATTCTTTTTTAAACCAAGAACACACAAAACATAATCTACCTCAAGAACATCGCCTAATGTCTTGTGGAAAGAGACAAACCCATTTCGGTATTTGGATAAGTGGCATCATCGCCCAACTCCACCTGTATGTCAACCCCCTATTCTTGAAATTTGTTGAAACCCTTCTTGTTGAAGGTCATGTTTTTGGATGCTCCACTGTCCACATACCACCCCTACATAAAGACGATGTTAGTAGAAAGGCACAAAATCATGGAGAAAATTGTCTTGGACTTGGATGCTTACTCACCCACTCCAATAGAAGCTATTGCAATCCTATGTTACTGAATCCACGGAGGGCAAGTGAAGGAAATGTTGATTTGAGGATCCGAATCGGATCCAAATCTAGATCCGTGTAGGACCCGATCCGCCAGGGGGACGGTTCTAGAAGATAGGGAAACGTATCTCGCGGATTGGAGGCATTTCACCCAACTTGATGGCGGATCCCGTGGTTTTGGAGGCGGATCCAACGACAACAAACCCCACCACGTGTGAATCCCCCAATGTATTGTTCAATTCGAGCTACCCCACTTCCAAACCTAAGATCGACTGTTCTAAGGGGTTATGATGTGTGTAAGAGGGCGACGACCCATCTACGAGGTGAATCCATTGTCAAATACTTGACTTACGATGGCCTCAACAAACAGGGGGATTTTCACTTTTGTTGATCCTTCTTTTGTTGTTGAATATATATGGCAATGTGACTCAACGTATTTTCATTCGACCCGCCCAAAAAGAAATTATGATGTCAAAAGTATGAATTTTTCTAGTTCATATATATGGAAAACGCTTAAGTCTTTTATCTCGGCGAGAGGTAAGAAAATGAAATTGTAAATACGTATATAATATGCTCTGGAACTTGCTCGCCATTTGCTTCTCCGGATTGATAGTGATAATGACTGCACGTCCCAAGGTACTAGTTATGCAATGAAACTGCCATGCATGGAGTAACAACCACACCCTTGAGAATGGTGGAAAAAACGAGGTCGAATTGATAAGCGCCATTGCGCCCACCTAGGAGCGCGACCCGAGGGTATCTTCGCAGTTGGCAGCAAGAATTAGTGGGAAAACGAAGTCGGAAGCCATTTTATTTTAAAATTATTTAAATTGTTAGATTTCTTGCTATTTGCATTGTTTTTCAAAATAAGATATAAAATATAATTATATGGCGTTGTCTAACTGTTCTACTAAATCGCTTAAATCTGCACGAAATCCCTACTTTTTGTTGTTTAAAAATTTAAAATCCATTTCTAAATGGAGAAATCGATTCCACATGCCGAAATACCCCTGGGGCACTCGGATTATACAAATATAATTACTCAAATCTGCGGATCTAACAATTTCTTGCCGGATTTTGGTTAAATGTCCCCGAAAAAAATCGTCGGATAAAAATCATTTCGTAGAACGTTTAGACTACAGCTAATTATATAATATATATATATTAAAATTTATATATAATATAATATATTGTAAAATAGCTATATATAATATAACTATAAATAGTTTAAACTATAATACATAATATAAACTATAATATAACATAATATATGAAATTAAACTATAATATAAAGTTAGACTAGATACTATAAACTATAATATTATTAAACTATATAAATATTATACTATAAACTATAACATTGTTAAACTATATAAATATTATACTATAAACTATATTGTATTAAACATTATATTATATTATAAACTATATAGCATTAAACATTATAGTGATATAGTTCATACAATAAGTCTATAAACATACTAGTTATATAAATATAGTTTATAGATGCATCATTTTAGTGATCAGATTTATAAATTATCTAATGGTTCCAGTTCTAATGTTGTGATTCATGAATGGTTTTGTGTTGTGATTCATGAATAGTTTTGATTCTGAACTTCGAATATGTTTTTTTAAATTTTAAAATATTATATATATTTTTGTACTTGTTGTATCTGGATCCTGGCTTTTCAGAAAGTTGGTGGATCCGTATCCAGAGCCTGGTAACATAGTTGCAATCCCTGCAAATTAATGTTGTTGTTGTTGCTTGCTCTTCCCTTTCTTCTTCCTGGGGCATTGAGATGCATATTGGCCCATCTTAAGACACTTGAAGCACTTCATGCGACTCAAGTCTTCCTTCCCCTAGTTATAAGAACCTGAATCTTCTTTCTTTCCCTTTTGACTCCTCTTAGGTTCTCCTTTCTTCCCTCCTCTCCTCACCTTCCCAATGAGGGCTAAGTTCTAGATCTCCTCCACTTTGGCTAAAACTATCTCTAGGCTTGTCTCCTCTTGGATGAAATCAACCCAAAGCTTCTCAAAGGTGGGCAACTTTTCACAAGCACAGAGACGCTTCATAAAGTATCACCAAGGTGAGGAGAACCCATTTTGTGTTAAGGGCACCAACTCTGCATTTGTGACATTCACTCCGATAATAACTTATTGATCTCTCGACTCGATGATCTTCATCAAGTAGCTAGCCACCATGTATGTATCACTCATGTGGGTGTTGGTGAGCTTGTTCTTCAGATGCATCTTGTGAGAAATATTCACTTTGATACAGAATGATCAAGGCATCACACATATCCTTAGTCAACTTATCCTCCGCAATGTGAGGGATCAAATGATACTTCACAAAATCAAGGATGATTCTCTTCACTTTGGCAACCTTCTAGTTCTGTTCGGCCCACTACGTAGGATTAGTAGTAGTTGTAACCTTAGCTTCCACAAAACACCAAAGATCAACTTCCTCTAACATCTGCAATCTGCACTTCCGAGGTATAAAGTTGCAAGCACCCTATAACTAGTGGCATTCTCCAAGACCAAGATAAATCATTCCTGTAAACTCTAGAACACACCACAATAAACAGATCAGCAACCTATCATAGGTGCAGATCAACACTCCAATCATTACAGCTACACAAAAATCTCACTCACAACCCCTCACAAAAACTGTGCGCCTATCTCACCCGCTGAGATCCTCCAACAGCTCCCTCTCACAAGTAGCAACCCATTCCATACACAAATCTAGAAGATCTTAGATGCACAACTCCAATTCCATGTTTTAAAAGATATGGTAAGCAAATTTGCACTCGAAAGTACTAAAGCCTAATTCAGGAATCCAATCATCAATTTAATCTATCAAAACATCAGATAAAGGATGTTAGATTTGCAAACACATAAATCTGAAAAATTTACAGCAGGGTTAACTCGCAGCAGTCAATAACATCACTTTTCTACAACTCTAAAAAGAATATATTACAATTGCAAAAGCTCAAAAACTCCAATTCTCTAATACGTCTAGAGAAGTCACCACGTCTCTATTTTATAGACTAAGAGAGGACTAGGGTTCACACCAATGTTTTAAAAACCAGCTGAACTAGAACCAAAACTGACCGGTTCACCCCACACTAAATCGGGTTGTGAATTGATTCCACTAGCCTGTTCAACCAGTTTGACCAGCTAGTTCGACGAGTTCCAACCATCAATTTAATAAATAAAAAATACAAATATATTTTAATATATATATATAATTAAAATTTTAATATTTTATTTATGTTTTAGTGAACCAGTTCATAAACCAAGTCACCGACCGATTCCGGTCCATGTCTGGTTTGACCCTCGACGGATTCTGAGTCCAATTCCAAGTTTTAAAACATTGTTTCACACTAATATAGACTCCACCACGAGTGAACCTTCCTCGATAAGACAAAACACTAAAACTGGGCGCCTAGAATTATGTTCCCATCCTACATGAATAAGATTGTCTCATGCATGAGCCTAAAAACTCCAAGAAGAAAGTGCCTTGCAGGAATAGAAAAAACAGAAAAGCAGTGCCCTTTCCTCTTTCTAAATCAAGAAAAGCGTGGACCTATCTAACTCTGGAACTACTGCTAAATTGAAGAAGAGAAAATCTAAATATGGCATTAATTTCTAAAGATAACAAAAACCTGTTAAAGATGCAACATGCATGCGCCTTAACCACAAAACTCTCATTCACAGTTGCACCTTCATTAATTGTGCATTCACACCAACAGCAATCAATGCTACACATATTTCAAGGTTGGAAATCGAATCTGCTAAACATTGTTGCACAAAGATTGAGCATTGAATATGTTGGATGGGCCATTGAGAAAGAGAATATATACTAAGCAACAAGTAAACACTAACAATAAATATATTTGTACCCACCCTCAACCAATAACCCAGTTACACGAGAAGAATGCTTTGATATCTATGAATACTTACACCATAAAGGAGGCCACAATGTGCTACATGACATCAAGCTCAAACTAAAATGTCGAATCCTTGTGTTTTCCAAAGCAATCAACTACTTTACAGAAGAAGTGACCTCCTAAAGAAGTGATGACTCTTTTGATAAGCTTGGAAATTGAATCCACTAAACATTGTTGCACAAAGATTGAGCATTGAATATGTTGGATGGGCCATCGAGAAAGAGAATATATACTAAGCAACAAGTAAACACTAACAATAAATATATTTGTACCTACCCTCAACCAATAACCCAGTTACACGAGAAGAATGCTTTGATATCTATGAATACTTACACTGTAAAAGAGGCCACAATGTGCTACATGACATCAAGCTCAAACTAAAATGTCAAATCCTTGTGTTTTCCAAAGCAATCAACTACTTTACAGAAGAAGTGACCTCCTAAAGAAGTGATGGTGTTTTTGATAAGAGAGCGACAAACAAAATCTACCCACCCATCCATAACAATCCAGCACCTTTCTCTGACCTAGGCTTGACTCATATCCTCCATTTGCATGCCAATCTTGGGCACTTGTTTGATGAACAATGATGTTCTATGTTTGTTCTCTCCTAGTAGGAATGAAGACTCTACAATTAAAGCCATTTTGAGTGCATCCTTATAAAAAGGAAAGTGCACAACATGAAGGTAATGTCGTTGGAATAGAAAAATTGTGCAACGCTTCCTTCAACTTCTTCATGGAGTTGAATGTATATGTTTCTATCATGGTCATTGTATTGGACCTCTTTTTGTTGTTTGAAAAAGGTGTCGTTGTTTGCCAAGCTCCACTAGGCGCTTCAAATCTACTGAACCCCTTGCATGACACCCTAACGCTATATTGGGATAAGGAAGCAAAGACAGTATTTTCTCAGACAACTGCCTTCAATATCCACTACCATTGTAACCTAAATGTTGACCTCCTCTTGCCAAGTCATATTTGGACTTGCCTTGTTCCATGGCTACTAATAACCAAATTGCATAATTTCACTCTAGCATAACTCACGCACTAGCATACCTAGTACATCCCCTTCCCATTATGTGTTGCAAATCCAAAGAACTGGACTCAATAACATGCTAATTCACCCTACCTGTGAGGTGGACTCAAAAGTTTTCACAAAAACCCTAGCAAAGAAGGATATCAGGGAATGAAGAACGAGATTGCATCTACAGGGGCCACTATTTTATTGTGTTTATCATTTCACAAACAATTCTTTTACAGACATCTTACCACTCAATTGTACATCTTTATGTCTATAAATTTTATTTTATTTTGTAGTTTTTTAATCCTATATATACACTATTTACGTATCCCCCCATGTCCCGTTTCAGGGGTCTGCAGGTCTTGAATCGGATACTCAAACTCCCATATCATCGTATCAGGTGACTTGGTTCACTCGTTATCCCATTTTTCAAGTGGAGATTAGGGAGTAGTGGCACCCTAGAGAATAAAAATTGCAGAAACATTTTAGAGCTAGTTTAGTGTTTGGAGGAGCATTTTCAAGCTCTTAACAACAAGGTGGTGACTTGGAATTGTGGAGAGACAAGTTGTAAATGCTTAAAAAGTCCAATTTTTAGATTTCCTTTGGATGTATTCAATTTTCTCATCAAGGACAGATTTTCAGATATATTGTTTCCTCTTCTAAAATTTTGCATTCAGCCAAACTCAAACTTGCCAAGTCATAATTGGACATGCCTTATCCCATGGATAATGACAAACAAATTGTAAAATATCACTCTAGCAAAATTCTCAAAAAGATAATCATTGTGAAACTGGCATAACCATTTTGTGTGACTCACCATTGGTACTAGCTTTATTTTCTATTATTTTAACTGTAGATCACATAAGTGGTTTTGCTAGGTTACAATTATTCTTTACCCTCAATGATACAGCTTAAGATAGGCATGAAGTTCCACTTCCAAATTCCTATTTCTCCAATTTGGCATTTTCCCCTTTCACTCTTATTATCAGAAGAAGAGTGATTCATTCTGCCTTTGAAGTTTGAGTTTCCTTGAAAGAGGTTTTGGAAGTTTGAGTTTGGTTGAATGCAATATTTTGAAAGAGTAAACACTTAATCTGAAAATCTTAATTTCGATGAGAAAATCGAAAAGTTCCAAAGAGAAATCTAGAAACTGAACTTTTAAGCACTTACAACTTGTCTCATCACAATTCCAAGCAACCACCTTGCTTCTAAGAGCTCCAAAATGCTCCTCCGGGATCTAAAATTAGTTCTGAAATGTTGCTGCAATTTTTGTTCTCCAAGATGCCGCTACTCACAAACCTTCACATGCAAGATGGGATAATGAGTTAGGGCTTTTGGGAGAGGTGGATTAGTTTAAGAGTGATAATGGACCTACAAGTCTACAATTGTTAGGGTAAAAGAAAAGCAAAAAAAATTCTACTTTATTAAGTGAGACGCCCCCTATTGGGGCCCGGGATACATACCTTGCGAAACACTAAAAAAAAATTAATGATTCTGTAGAAGCAGCTCTTGTTGTCAGGCTGGTAGCTCGAGCAGTCAACAAACTACTTGGTAATAGGTATTAATCATGCATATCAGTCATGCCTGCACTGTATCCATAGAATGTATTGATAAATTTCTTGAATAAACCATATGAAACTTATGAATATTATCAATATCCTTCTTCCAATATTTGCATATAATATCATACAGCTTATAAATGTATTGATTGGATACAACCACGTAAGTCCCTGTTTACAGCCCTGAGTAATGTAGGCTTTTTCCTGCTTCGGAAGAAAAAAAGTCCATGTTTACAGATTGAATGTCCATTGATAATTGCATAAGGCAGGGAAAAGTAGACATGTCATCACAATCCATTCTCCTTTCTTCTGTTCCAGAGGGAATGGGCGTTCATTCAATCAATACAATATAACATTAAATATAGATATAGACTTGGTTATACGCCATTTCCCTTTGTACATTGATAGTGTGTCCCCAGTCAATAACCAGTTCCCAAGTCATGGCAAGTTTGCCTGTTGCGTAATAAGTGTTTCTAGCCACATGCTTCATGATCACAAAATAGCAGTTTTAAGCTGCTGCTACACGTCACAAGCAATCTTAATATATACAGTACAGCAATTATTCATTTCAAATCAATCTATATACATTAAATCATCATAATGGTTGTGATATTCATATGTTAAATTTGTGCATTCTTTTAATATTTTAAATTGTTTGCTTCAACACTTACAATGTTTTTATAAATGCTGCTTATATTACTTTGAATATCAAAACGTTTACAATGTTGGGAGTAAACATACCATTCACTAGGGAGCATGTATTCTTGTCAAAGACAAATTGTGCCTCCAAAAGAATACATATTTTATAAATAATACTCCTTCAGGCACGACGCTTGCTGAGACGCCATGAGTTGGGTTCATGATAACGGTCATAAAGAGGCTCAATGCGCTCCTGCCGCTTGCGCTTGCTTAGTTTTGTAGGATCGGCTACTTTGAAGAACCTCGGTGCCAATTCTACCAACCATTTTGGATCAACAACAGTTACTTCTCGCATGTACTCTTTGGTAGTCATTACAAGTTCATAATAAATCACCCAGTCAGGCTGTCTTTGGAAGAGAGCACTACTAGGATGGATATAGACTGGTTGATTCTCAACTAAAGTTCGATATCCCTCCTGAGGATCCTTCCGAGCTGCATGAAAGAAGAACCCTGCAGCAATTGCCTTCCTAATCTTAGTAAAGTTCTTTCCAGCACTCATAACATCCAGCTTATACCTGCAAATAACAAATGCATGATAAGAATGTAATATAATAAGATATAATATATATCATACTCATTCGTCCCCATCGCAGATAAGATTCCTAGAAAACTTAACAGCTCTATACAATCATTAAGATAACACTCCTTCTGAGATAATGTGCAAGAAAACTCTATTTGATGCTTTCCTTTAACCACTTTCTAACCAAAGATCTATAAATATTAAAAACCAAGATGATTGTACTGTTTGTGCATGTGTCTGTATTTAATATATCACTCTCAAATGCCCCCATTGTAGATAAGTCTCGTTGAGACAAAAACTTACAAGATATATACCTTCCTTGAGATAAGGATCTTTCTGAGCATTTCTGTCTCCATGAAGAAGATTATATTGTTGTTTCTAATGAAAGCTCTTGCCAGTCAAAGCAGAAACAATATCAAAGAACAATGGGTGTTGGGTGAGATCACCCTAACAGGTCGAAGTGGCCACCATAACAAAGAACAATGGGTGCTTGTTGAGATCACCCTAATAGGAACTTGCCTTGTATCCTCTCCTATTCTCAGACATCGTGTATTTCTTTTATTTGTAAACCTCAAGATATCAAAGTGTTTATAAAGCATCGTCCAGAATCTAACAACAAAGCCATTCTCCAAAAGAAAAAAAAAAATCCCATACCAATAGTCCACTACAAATATGTGGGTGCGTTGTGTGGGTATGTGAGTGGCAAGGGAACAAAGTTTGGTATACAAAAGGTACAACCAAAAAATTGGTGGGTGGCAGGGGAACAAAGTTTGGTATACAAAAGGTACAACCAAAAACATCGGCATCACCCAATGGGGCTATAAAGTAGGAAAGCTTTGAACGGTAGGTAAGACTGTTCTGACAGCATGACCACTGATCAAACTTTTACCAAACAATTCTTGGCAGCTGCTGGTCTAGGTGTAGTAGACAAACAGCACAGCGATTTAGAAAACAAACAGCTATATAAAAGCAAAGACAGAAGCCAAATTAAATCATATGCCAACAATAGAGGCACGGTAAGCTCATTCCACATCCTCACTGCTGGAATAGAAGAAAACGTCATCCAACGAAAATATCAAATCAGAGAAAATTGAGCTTTTAAAAGTTTAAAGCAAAAAATAGAAAACCACTTGAGACAGAAAACCCTCTAGTATAATGCACTAAATAATAAGCCATATAATCAGGATGCAGAATACTAAACTCACAATATCCAAGACAAGCAAGAGAACTTTGACAGAATCTATGATTCTAAACAGTGTCTCTGAAATGAGAGTAGGGATATCATGGCCAGTCACCTCACTTGCCTATGCACTGACACGAAGCTTTAGTAGTAGACAATTTATTTTTGGATAAGAAGTGGAAAGAAGACAACCAAGATATATGATAAAACTGTTGGCAATAACAACCAGCATTATAGTGCCTCTCAAATTATCAATAGATGGGCAGAAAAAACAAAATCACTAGTGGGAACATTGAATAATGTAAATGCCTCCAAAATTAAACAGTAATGTCATAGCAGATGACTTTTCTTTCCAATTTAATGACAGCTACTTGAAGATAAGATTCGATTGCGAGACCAGGTAGTGGTTTGCTGGTTGCTCTGAAAGAATATCTATTGCAAGATACCAAATGTTATTTGCCTAATATAGTAGTATACATGGTCATAGGATACAACGTCAGTTGTAGGCTCTAAGAATTGCAAGCAAGATGGACAGCAAAATAGACAAGTACTAGTCATAACAACAGGGAATGTTTCATTCACGTAAAAAGAAATAATTCTTACAAAAACATAGATTATAAAAGATGACATCAATAAACAATATAAAGAAATAATTTGCAACCAAAGATATCGTCAAAGAGCATACCCGCACCTGCGCCTGAATTGCCTTGGAAACTCAGAATCACCAATTGAGATCAGAATCTCGAGTTCTTTTTTCATTTTTGGGATCAGATCGGATTCCTGTATGGGTGGGTGTGGATCGGATTGCAGGAATTGCAGAGGGCTTAGGAGGAATCATGTCTGATGGAAGGAAACAATTCACTAAGGCCAAGAATCATTTCCTTCCATTAGAGACAATCCCAGCATAGTTTTGGGGAAGTTGTGCGCGCGCGCCACAAGTCAATACTGCACGTGTGCCCATGAAGTTACACTACGCGGTGCCTGGAAGGATCAACAGCATTGCTGGCCAAAGGAATATTGCACAGGCCAACCCAATTTTGTATTGCACGCAAGGAATCAAGAAGAAGACCACATGCAGCGAATCTGAGTCTATCTTCGGGAATATTTTGTAATCAAGTATTATAACAAGCCGAATGATCATGGGCAAAGGTACGGATGAGCTGGCAAGTTAGATAGGATTGCATCGCTCCAGGAAGATTTGGGGGCTGCATGCAGACACGTAAAGCGTGTGGGTCTTTTGTTCACTCAAGATAGGAGTAGACTCAGTAGAGCAGTCAAGTAAGAGAGAGCAAAACATTGTAACAGAAAGTTCATGACTGTAACAAAGAGTCCAATGGAACAGAAAGATAGAGTTCCATGTCCAGTTTTGTCTAAGTCTTGCATGAGTCTGTAATAGAGTTAGAACTGTGTAGGAATGCAGAAATGAGACTAGAGCGCATAGCGCAGATGAATGTAATGATTGTTGTATGAGATTAGAGTGCATGGCGCAGACCTCTGTTATGGGTTTTTGTATCTTAATGCAATTGAAGCTAATGAATGGAATATAAAGTCCTTTCTCTCTACAATCTGATGTGTGTTGTGGTTTGAATGTATATCTGCTTTACTTTCCGATGCATAATACTCTAATATTTAGTTATGGTTGAATGAATGTACTTATACCCGAGAGGTTTTCCAGTATGAACGGTCCCTTCACATCCGACACAAGACTATCGGTCTTTGTGATTCTCATGACATCTCGGGTGAGACCTTCGGCCCTAGACTGAAGATTGAATATGCCAACGCCTTGGGGTTTTTGTTGGTCAAGCTTGATGAACCCTGGGTCTTAAACCCCCTAGCGAGGAGAGTGGATAGAAGACAGCCAACACATAGCATTCACAAACAGGGGGGAATCCTGTGTTTCCTTGGTCAGGGCAAGAGGAGAGGAAGGTCCCACCATAGATTTAACCTAAAAGCACAAAACCTAATCCTTGCATTTCACTTATCTTAGCAGAGAGCACCACCTACATTTGCACAGTGATTCTCATTTGACATTAACATATCAAGCCTCAGGGACATTGATTCCATTTCCCAGTGAGAGAGGCACATTGATAGCACTGGAAGGTTAGTAACTACAGAGTCCAGACTCCAAACGCAACCAAAATCTTGCTGTGTATGATATTCTTCATTAACTGAAAGTGGCCCTGGGGTTAGCATGGCTAGGTTATACAGGTGGTTGTAGAAAGAAAATGAAAGAACATTAACAGTGGTTACATTCTCCATGTAATAACATAAATGATCATGAATAGATATCAGATCGTTAAGCATTGCTTCTGATTCTCAACAAATGTCAAACAGGCATCCTTTCTTTTTAAATGTGATCGCTGCAGCCTGCTATAATGTGAATATGCTATCTATATCTGTTTAGAACTATCATAAAATGGAAGCCTGCTGTAATGGGTGTAAGGTAAGATTTACCAGCTGGTGTCCATAATTATGAATTCCAACTGGGTCATCATCGAGCATATTGCAGAACCGAATATGATCAATTGCTGTCAAACCAAACCAAAACCCCAGATCATTTTAGCCTTTAGGCAATATGCTCACCCAATGCTCTTATTTTATGGAATCATAATACTCTAAAATCTGTCTATAGGTACAGTCACAGAAGCTATTGATTGATGAATAAGCCATCAGGAACCTGTATCTGAGTTTCTGACCTTGGAGCACTGTCACTGTGAACAAACAGGCATCCTTTATTTTGACTGCTATAATGAGAAGATGCTATCTACATTTGTTTAGAACAGTCATTACAAAGTTCTTAAATAACAACAGTCTCCACATTGCATCTTTATGTAATATGGAACTGGTCACATAGCACTTTAACCTGTTGTATGATGTGTTTATTGGGAAATGTGCAGCAAGAGTTTTTGGCCAACAGCAGCTGCCAGCAATACACCGGCAACTGCCAACAAGTTTTTGCTTTGTCCAATGGCCTCACATTCATCAGTTAAATCTGGGCATAGAATTCGTGGTGGGAGGAGTGATGGAGGGAAAGGAAACAGTGACTGTCAAGAAGTTAAACAGCAAAATTACCCGGTCAATCCTCCCCCATGAAATTATGTGACAAGGATTGGCAAGAAGGAGAAGAACGTGGGTAGGAATTGCTTGTGGAGTTGCAGCAAGTGCAAAACAAATTTTACAAGCGTGTACATGAGGGTTAAGGCCCATTTTCTTTGTCTTGGAGAAGATGAGTTGGACATTGCCAAAACATCACTTAGAAGGATGTGGATGGATTTCAAGCGCAGCAGGATGTTGCAGATTCATCCTAGCTAGAATGGAGGGGTGGAAGACAAGCAATCTCAAAAAGGGGAAACAAAATTCCCTTAATCGCTGAAGAACCCCCGCAAGAGACTAAACAGTAGACCCTTGGCCAAAATGTTTGACATCGGATGGAGGGATGAGGCAGACAGCAGAGTTACAAGAGCCATAGTTGCATGTGAATACCCTTCAATGTAGTACGGTCTCCATATTGGCAAGATATGCTTAGGGCGGTTAATGAGGCTACTTGGGTTTAGAAGGGACCAAACATCGAGAAAGTGCACACTAACCTTCTATGGAAGGAGAGACTGTTTGTGGAGAGTGTTTGAACCAGTTCATTCCAGTTGAAGATGCAATGGCATCTCTATTAGTTCTAATGGTTGAACTGATAGAGCCAATGGGCCATTGGTAAACGTCATTGTAATGTCTCCTTCAAGCCCATACTTCTTGAGGGCAATAGAAGCTTCGGGGGAGGAGAAGAATGCCGAATGGATTGCTAATAAAATTTTAAAATCAATCGAGTTTGTGGGCTCTTCAAATATCAAGCAAGTCATCATAAATAATGCACGATCATCCAAAGCAGCTGGTGCCAACATGCACAAGCTATGTATAAGGAATTTGCTAGACTCCAACTTCTGAAGGTTGGAGAAACCAGATTTGCACCTCATTCTATAATTATCAAGCTGTTTGTGGACATGAGGGAAGTTTTTTCTTCCATGGTTGTTAGTCCACAGTAACAAACCTGGAAACAAAGCAACAATAAAAAAGCAATTTGGGCTAGAACTACCATTCTTGATGAGGCTTGGTGGGGTCAAGCTAAGCTTTTTGTTTCCATGATGGAGCCATTGATTGAGTGGCTACAACTTTGGGATTCAGATGTGCTTATGTTGGGTGACATTTATTAGGGAACTAAATGTATGTTGGAAAGAATTCAATTTCTTGAAGAGCAGGACCCCCTTTTGTACATCACTATAAAGGACATAATCAATTAGTTAATGGAACAAATACAATACCCTTCTACCTTTCCTAGCCTATGCCTTAAAACCAAAGTACTATGATGATGCAGACCCAAAGAAAATCCAGACCCTGCTGACTGTGAGGGAATATTTAGAGATGACAAAGGTATATCATCCAGGACCTATCCAAGCACATGGAACATGTTGCCACTCAAACCCACTTAGTGAAAAATTCCTGACTCCTAACCACAATTACAAAAGCCTAGAGGCGACTTAGACTAGTCACTACTGTCACCTAAGTGGTCTAACCTTTCTCTCTTCAGACTAGGGGGTTCGCAATGTAGGGAGGCTTCCCTATGAAATAATCAAATCCAATTTATCGTTTAAAAGAAATGGATGGGGGCCTTCCGAAAACCAGTTTGGTTGATGAGGGCCCAGGACTGGCTAGCAAAGGTTTGAGGGACAATTACGGTAACCCACACGCAACATTCACCCAAGGTGCAAGTACCCTTATTATTGGCGGACACCCTCCAAGAGAGCTGAGGCGGTGATTATGCGTCTCCGTCCCAGGTACTACAAGTATTTCCCACTTGCAGTCATCTATGTGATGCCCTAGAAAATTGTTAAGTTTACTACTTCACAATCAACGGCTCAGGGAACAGTCATGGATCAAGACTATGCATTTGGGCAGGGAATATAGGACTAAGACCTAAGCCCGAAATTCCAAATGAATGTGGTCTCACGCCAGGCACTTTCCACTCGCTGGAACCCTATACATGTTATAGCCCCACTGGTGACTGAACAAATGATGAGGGGACATCAACTTCCCTTGCCCAACTGAACCTCGTGCTGGACGCATCTGTTAGATGCTCTTTCCCAGCTATCATTTCATGTTACTAATGAATTTTGCTCAAGTGTTGCAAATTGTGGAGGTTTGGATTCAATTGCTGTTGCAAATTGCTTAAGTGTGATGCTCAGAAATGAAACTTTGCAAATTGCTTAAGATAGTGTGCAAGTGTAAATGCTGACCCAATGAATGATAGAATGTGCTTGCGATGCTTGAATCAGAATTAAACTATTAAGAGTAGTGCAGAAATGAACATTGATCTGATTTTAACATTCTTGCTCAAATGCCAAGTACATCAAATGCTCCATGACCATCACAACCATTAATCATGTGCCACAAAATACTCCAGTAAAACTTGTCAGAAAAAACATTCCAGGCTTGCGAATTGAAACATTAAGTGTTAAACAGACTGTCAGAATAACCATGAACCAGATCTATCAACTAAGTTTCAACATCGTCACAAAATCTCATTTATCATTCATAATGTAAAGTGCTGAGATGTGGAACAGATCATGCATTGTCAATAAGAAATGATAGAACTTGGATGATTAACAACTTAAAAGATCAAACCATTAAGCATGAACCATTGAAGTATTTAGCATAAATATAAATCCATCATCATCAGAAAATAAGTGCAAGATCAATGCAATAATATGTTCCAAGTGTCCCAAATATATAACTAATCCAACAAAGAGATCAAAATGCCCATATGTCCAGTGAATGATTTGGCAAATTATAAACCATGAAACCATTCATCAAAGTGTTATGGAAATTGTTTCAAGAAAATTAATCTAGAACAACTACCAACTTAGATCACTAACCTTAAGCAAAGACTTGTCAAATGGAAGCATGCCAATGAACCAACCATAACCAAGAGGTGTGAGTTTGTTTTTATGCCAAATAACCATGTGAGGGTCTGCTAATTCAATGTACTCATAAATCAGATATCATAACCAAAAAAAATTGAGAAAGCATGTAAACTGTGAACTGCTGAAATGTGAGTTTAAAATCTTAATGGGCCTGAAGTTAACCATGGGATTGTGGAATCTGCTGTGTGAAATAAATAAAACAGATCTGTAAATGCAAAATTCGCTTGTCAAAATTTACGAGGAACTCAACCTTTCAGGAGTTATGCAATGGTGGGGTCATGGTCTTAAGGTCAAGCAGATTTAACCATTAAATCTATGCTAAATCCTTCAACTAGCAGTGAACTATTTAGATTCTAAGGCATGGAATCGTGATCACAAGAAGAAATCTGTTAAATCCGCCTGTGAGAGCTACTTAAAAAAATCTGGATTAGCAATTAGATAAACAGTTTCCTGTGTGTTTAGTTCAGATCTGTTCAAGAAACTTGGGTCCATTCAAGGGTTTACAGCGCGGAAATATGATAATCCCTAAAGCAATTTATGTAGTGAATTGAACTACAGAAAGGGGTTAGATTGCTGAATTCAAAAGGAAAAGAGACAAAGCATTAGTTAAATCTGTTTCGAGTATAACTTGATCAAAGGACAAATCTGAACTAACCCCTGTCCTGAAACCAAGGCAGCTAAGAGTTATGGGATCAATGAGGTAAATAACATTTGATTTAGCAAAAATAAAGAAGAAAATTCCTCAAATGCAGCAAAGAATTATTGGACCTGCTTCACACTTCAGATCTGAACCTATTTGTTCCCCTGTTCACAAAACAAACACAAATCAGCAAGTATGTGGGGAAAGG
The DNA here is from genome assembly GCA_009831015.1 of Picea engelmannii. Classification (NCBI taxonomy): domain Eukaryota; kingdom Viridiplantae; phylum Streptophyta; class Pinopsida; order Pinales; family Pinaceae; genus Picea; species Picea engelmannii. Next base: position 1,393,784 of record ML778558.1, on the reverse strand, counting down.
TGAGAGGCAAATCAAATTTGGAAATGGGGCAGAATAGGCATCGATTTGCATCATTAGAAAGGCGAACAGCCAGATAAATATGTCTATGAGATGCCAGGCGAACCCCCTCCCAACAACTTGATTTTTAAAAATCCAACCTGAAAACCCTAATCAGATTGTTAGAAATAAAGTTAAAGGAGGAATTTAAATTTTTTTGTGGCTGGAAATGAAACAAATCAGTGCCTAAACTAACCTAGGGCTATGGCATCTAATGCATGCAACCAAAGAGGGGTTTCTTCTAAGAAGTCCTAGGCCTAAAGGTCTGAAAACCAAACTTTCTTAAGACCCTCGAAACTCAAAATGGGATCTAATGCAAGCAAGCAGGTGTGGACTCACAAGAAGCTCCACAAACTAACAATCTGCAAGAAAACTTTGCTTCAAAGAAAAAAATTGTGCTATAACTTACTAGAATGTTTTTAACATGCAATTTCTAACTTAAGAAGACAAATTCAAAAAGGAAATATCCCCCAAGTGGCTAGGAGCAACTTGGGCACTCTCCAAACCCTACAAGAAATCCCTTCTATATGCTCCAATAAACAAAATATCCACACATATATGGCTAAGCAAACACTAAACCCTCAATACACTAGCAAAAGTAGAAGCAAGAGGCTCTATAACATTGATATCCAACCAAATACAATGAAGGGAGGGCCTCCTTATGTAGATGAGATGCCCCACCAATACCATTGAGTGAGAAACCATGTACTTTAATCCGAACCCATGGGCAAAAACAATGAGCAACTAGGGCACCCTCATAAACCATGGGCCAAAACCATGAGCTCCCTAAAAACCATAGGCAAATACCACCCAAGGAAGGGCACGCTCACAAAACATTGGGAAAAAACCATCAGCGCCCTCCAAAAACCACCATGCATATGAGAAATGGGCCCCACGAGAGGTGCGCCCCCACCAAAAGTCTAGTTGTCCACTCGTATGTGAGAAATGAGCCCCACAAGAGGTGCACCCCACCAAAAGTCTAGTTGTCCACTCAGATGTGAGAAATGGGCCCCACAAAAGGTGCACCCCACCAAATCTTCTAGAAGTATTCATGCATGTGGTCTAGGAGAGAGAAAGTGCGCCCTCCATGTCTATGAAATGGGCCCCAATAGTGTAGCACCCCATCAAATAAGCTAGTTGTCCACTCACAAGTGTGAAAAGGGGTCCACAAAGGGGTGCACCCTATCCAAAATGACAAGTACTCATTCCCACGTGTGAAGTGGGTCCCAAAATATGTGCCCCCCACCATGAGTGTTATAAATGCCACGTAATCACCTAGTAACCAACTCATGCATGCTCCGTATGCTGTCAACTGTGCAAATGATGATGTGGACACCTTCGTGACTCCGTCATGCTATCCATTGTACTGTCATGGTTCCTAATGCAAGGTTCCAACTCATAGTGATGAGTCAAGCTCGTTACATAAGTCAATTAGTGGTTCACATAAGTGATATCTTCTAGAAACATAATAACATCAAATTAATTTTATAACTTGCTAAGGTGATTGATAGCGGAAAGGGAATAAGGGGACTTCATATATTGACCCATACAGTGAGATGTTGGTGCACAGGTCTTCTTTTACTAGCTTTCAAGAGCTAGAAGTCTCCATTTGTTCCACATGTGTCGAGAGGGATCCTTTAGCGTTGAAGTAACATTTTTCCCCCTTTTTCTTTAATTTTTCTTTATTTTCTTGGTCCCTTTCTTTAGATATTCCTTATTAAGCATATGACCATATGAACAAGGGTACATGGCTTTTTTATCTTTGTCGTTCTTTCCTCTAGCCTTTTTTCGGCTTTATTCAACGTTGGGCTTCTATACATGGAGTATTCTTTTCCTTTGCTTAGACACCTTGCTAAATGATATACAACAAAACAATCATGGACGGGAAATATGATGAATGGAACAGAATGAAATAGGAAGGATGAAAAGGGTGTCAAGAATGGTTGGGGACTTGCGACACACTACATTAACCAAATTCCTAGTGGTACAACCTGACTTAAGAGATGACAACACTTGTCTGGAGGAAATCTATGTCCCACCCAAGGTTTTAAAAACCGAAACCGGTACCGGAACCGGTCGAGGGTCCAACCTGAACCGGAACCGGAACCGGTAATAAACCGGTCGAACCGGTTTCAATGAACCG
>ML778558.1:1351073-1390476 GCA_009831015.1 Picea engelmannii | reverse complement strand
ACCGGCCGGTTCCGGTTCCGGTTAGACCGGTTTTTAAAACTATGGTCCCACCACAGTACGACAAGGCAAGAGATAAAATTTGTGACTGTTATAAAGCGTTATTTGATTCCACTTAGTGTTCACCACAGTTGTGACTAAATTAAGGAGCTATCACACCATGTCTAAGCAAGAAACCATACATGAAGCCATAGTAAAGTAATTGAAATGATGCAACTGAACCTGAGTACCATGGTCATGGAAGTATAGTGCACTGACTACATGCGCATCAATCTGAGGCATGAATATGGTGAGTTGTAATACCATTGAATGAGCAAAGCTGAGGTTGACTGGCAAGTCCATTGTGAGTTGAAGTCATCGTATAGTGAAGGTTGGAGGATATCATAGAACCCGAGATCTGGCTGACCAAGCAGGAATGCTTCACATAAAATGTGAACTTAAATGTACCACTGGAAGAGTGGCTCTGGAATAGTATATTAGTTGCCCAAATCTAGTCAAGGTTTCCTCATGCCAAGTGAGGGGGCAACAGAAAACCATGATGGGCTGTTAGATTTTATACCTGGTTTAGATCAGAAAGTCTTCTCCACAGCACCAAGGCGCATACAGTCACCACCTACAGCAGCAGCCTAAATAGCGCATTTAATGCAGGTCCATACAGCAGCAGCTATGGCAGCAGTTTGCCTAAGTTCTTGTGTGCAGCAGAGTGTGAAGGAGGCAAAGTTATGTAGGGAAGTAGGGTGCATGCATGCACCAATCTTGGCATATTTCCAATTTGGCCACCATCAGTTAAACCCAGTTCACTGCTGTTCCAGAAGCAGCAAGTTCCAGTTTCAATTCAGTTTCTATTTCAGTTCAGTTCAGTTTAGGTTACATGTATGATCTACTCATAAACAGGGTGCGGAGATCTCAAGGGTACCTAAGGCACTTCCATAAGAGCTGTCCATTATGGGATTAGGGAGCAGGTCTCTAGGAGGCACCAGCAGTTTGTTTGATGCAGTTGTCTCCAGAAGGAGGTGCCCTTCTCTAGGCACACTTATCCATGCAGCTAGGGCACACTCAGGGTCCAGATTAGGATTAGGATTTGACACAGAAACCTAGTGCTCTTTGCATGTGTCCAGATACATCGTATTTTCCCTTGTCTCTTATTCTACAAAAGAAATGAAGCGGACACCACTGGGCTAGTTAGCAACTTAGAGATTTGAGCATTTTGCATTGTGATTTTATTATTTACAAGTAATAGAATACAGATGCTGTTTTGAGAGTTCAGATGTGTCTTTGCTGTTCACATTATCAGCAGTATGTGTTTGTAAGTTAATGTACTCTATAGCTGTTACTTTGACTGGTGTTTTCAGTTTTCAAGCTATCTGGGATTTAGGTTAAATTCCTCAGTGTGGAATCTGGTTATCATAGTCTGATTTTTGGCAGGGGCCTCCAAACAAAATCCATTCCTGCTAATTGTGGGGGAACCTTTAGAGATGACAAGGATATAGGACTCCTATTCTATGCAGAATATCTAGGCCTGGCAACCAATAACAGATCTAAATTTGATGCTCTCTAATTCAGTAGTAAGCTAGCAGCTGCCCAAGGCTTTAAAGACTTAGAAACAGGATAATCAAAGCTGATGATCACCCTTCTCAACAAAACAATTGGAAGAAAAACATTCATTTGTTAAATCAAGGCCAAACATTTGGAAATTAGAGGATTTTTTGGCCAGGCAATAAGGTCACTGATAAATTGGCTAATGAAACAATAGACAAGACTCTCAACAGTTTTGTCTGCAACTGGAAAATAACAGATCAGTGTTGAGAAAATAATCCTGGACAGAAAAGCTATCAAGGATGACTGCTGAAATACCTGACATCTCTGAAACGTCAACTTCCCATTATCTCAGTCTTATCCTTCTGTCAATGGCCACAGTCCCCAATAGCAACTTCCTCCTGGACCATTTTTGTCCAATGTTTAAATTGTTCCCCCAGTGGTTGGCAAGTGTTCATTGACTAGTGTTACCCTTTGTTTTTATGCTTGTGACTATGACTGTCGGGGGTGTTTTGGCCTATGCTGGCACTGTATTATTTTGGAGTTCACTCGTGACCTGGACTTCCCCGATTTCGAGTCTTGAACTTGCCCGTGGAGGCTGCTAGGACAACCCACTTTTTTGTATTAAAGCATGTACATATTGCCTCTCAATAGACTTTAAAGGAAGCTTAATTTTTAAAAAAATTAAATTGTTTGCAGAACTCCCCATTCTAGCACTGTAGATAATTTGGCAACTGCCATTTTGTTTGAACATGACTTCAAAGTCAACAGTTCTACATCTGTGGCTTTCAGATGAGCTTGAGAGTCAGCACCTTATGGCCAGAGGACAGGCAGGCTTCCACCTGGAGCACCAGACGACCAACCGCATATTCACACTTGGGGCCTTATAGAGGAGGCTCATCATCACTCTTCAAAAGTCTATTTTTGTTTTGTAAACATTTGAAAAGCATCCAATACAGTACCGAGAGGCTCTTTGTTTTAAACACTACTAAAAACTAGTTGTGCAGTACAGGAACCAACCAATCCAGACCGGTTCACTCCTTAGGGACCTCATACCAATTTGTGAACCGGATTGGCCTGTTCACAAACCGGTTTGACCAGTTCACAGCCCGGTTCAGAGACCTTTTCCAAGAAAAAGAAGAAATGGTGCCCCACCCCCCTCCCAAACCCTAACTTAAGGTGATATAATCACACACCCACTTTATTTGAATATTTGGATTCTAATGGTTGGGATTTACATTGATGTACATGAATATACATATTTTTTATTCAAATTTCATATTTTATGCATATTTTAGTAAACTAGTTCAAACACTAGTTTATCGGCTGATTCTAGTTCGGCCCCACTTTGACCCTCATCCAATTTTGGTCCTGTTATCGACCAAACTAGCAGCCTCATCAAGGTCCCTCAAGGTGCGAAGGCGGTACCACGTAGGACAAGTGCCCAATGTCACCACGGCACAAGTCCTTCCCTGTTCAAGCCCAACTCCTACGCAAAAGGACTTTGGGAGGCTTCCCTAACACAATAACTTTACCTGGAAATTAGTACTGGTGCCTATGTAATCTAGAGGTGAAGGTAGGAGTTAATTATTTAAGCTAACTGATCTGGAAAGATAAATAACTAAGAGCAATAATGCAGACCAGCAAAATAAAACCACTCAAGATTCGTAAGATAAAGCAACAAAATAGTGCAAAAGAGCAGTGAACTATCCTTGGGTGGAAGACAGATCTAGTGGTAAAACCCCAAGGATCTGCTAGTTGTGAAGATGAAACTTTAAGAGCAAGCTAGGATAAATATTTTTTGTTTTTTTATATTTTATTTAAACAGAAAATAAAAGAGATTTTGAGATTTTCTTTAAATAAAAATGGTTGAAGTAGTGAGGCTTACCTCACAGCCTTGCTCTTACCTTCGGAGCGTCGGATTGCGAATACAACCCTTTCTAAGTCAGTCGTAGAATTTGGACTAGAAGTTGGGTTTGGAGTTGGACTATCACCCCCAATCTAGTCTAGAATAGTTGTATTGCTTCTAGATCTTGCCAGGAAAGCTCAGCTAGTGCGATGGTCTCCAACCATTAGATCAATGTGGATGTGAAATAAGATCCCCTCCTTGTTGAAGATACCCCCGAGAAGGGTTTGTCCAACACTTGGGTTTGAACCACTTGACACCACCAAAGGAGTAGATGAGACGAAGTCTAGACCTCTCCTTCAACGTGACTATGTAGCCCCTCGATAAATTGATCCAATAACCCTACAAATAATACGGAAAAAAACAATATCTACTCTATGAATCACTCTTACACTTAGCCAAGAAGAAAGAGCATAAAATAATCAATCCATAAAATGCACTAGAAAATAAAAGTTCTTATTGGATGGCATAAATGATCTCACAATTCAACAACAACCAAAATGGGAGGAGGATCTAGACTTATATAAGGTTCCTTGTAACGGCTAGTTTTCCTTTCTCCCAAAAATAATAATAATCTGACTAGTCATCCACAAAGGTCGGAGACTAAGTCAATATATAAAAATAAGTTCCTTTACATGGAAAAAAACACCCACAAAGGGGTTTGACTCAATATACAATGTATAGCTTGATTGATATTCCAACAGTCCACTCTCCCTTTCACCCAACGTCCAATTTGATGCTCAACAACTGGGGTGATTTAATTGATTGATGGTCAATTTAGTGGATGGATGAAGCTGTTGGTTTAAATATTTGTGCAACGATTACTCAAGGAATCTTCCACAACTCATTTAAACTACCCACGACTCATTTGATTTAATATGTGAGCCGAGGAGAAAAGAGCGGATTTAATTCATTTGTGCACACAATTCACTTTATTTGACCAACGGCTCCCTTTGAAAATGCCCCAGCCACTAGGAAGAGATATGATTTAATTAGAGGGGACTCAATTTAGTTTGACCATACCACTGAGTCATTTGTCCAATGACTCTGTTAGGTTGCGGTTGCCTTTTTAGTTGTTGGCGGCTAAATGAATGAGGCGACTTCTTCATATAGTATGGGGGCTCCTATTGGTGGCGGCTCTATGTGCTCACAACCCCATATCTCCACGAACTCAAACCATATAATAAAATACTTTGGTTTTAAAAGGAGTTTTAACTTTGGTTATGACTCATTGTATAAAGAAGGGGGTTCCTTCATGTAATGCTTAGTTTGTCCCACGGCCTCCTCATTCACTTTAGCAAAAGGAGCGACCCCTTCATAACATGTTGTATAACTCTATGTAAGTCAATAACCCATCACATACTTTAATGATGACATCATTATCCACTCCCTCTTTGGACCACGATATAATATTATGTTCAATGTTTTCACTTTTCCTTTTTATCGAATGGTGGGTTAGAATTTTATAAAGTGATCTTCACCTCTGGCTTAGTTATGTGTCCTCGCCATGAAAATGGGTGTCCCCTTTTCAACTTTGATTCCCTGTATAATGGTTGAAATGCATAAAGAAGGTGGCCCCTTTGTAACACCTTTACCACTACGTAAATAATTCCATGCCAATAGATAACACCAGGAAACAGACACTGACACCATCATATCAACACCCTCCATAAAATCACACATGGAACCATGAGGCTAGGAACTCACATCCATTAATCGAAGATATGTGATCAAGAAGAGAGAACCCGTGTGACTAATGCATCAGTCTCGGACGATATTTACTTGTGTTTTGTCGTTGGATTTATCTTTGCATGTCAAGGAATGGCCCTCTTATGCTACGTTCACCCATAAATATACCTGCGTGACCCTTTGGCAACTGATTTTTGCTTATAACCGAACCTTTTTCCAAAACTGCAATGCGGCATGTCAAGTACACATCATGGCGGTCAATCTGAGCCCCTGTTGTATTTTCAACCACGGGACCCCGTGCATCGGGATTCATGAACTACCTTGAAAAATGTGAGATATTGAGAATTGTGAGACTACCATGTTGAGAACTGTAAAATGATAAATGCACTAAAGCCAAGAGATGCATACAAACTCTAGACACATGACCATGTGGGGAAAGACAGGTGCACAAGACCATGGGTCAAACTAGCCCTACATAGTACGATCACCCCTACAAAGACCCTGACACCTATAAACCATGTGTCCCAATAGATCCACCTCAAGACCTCCAATCCTATCCAAGACAAAAGGGTATGAGAGTGGCGACTAGAAGGATTGGGATGGCCGACCACAAAGGCCTAGAAGTCCATATTACAATAACATCCACATGGCTTACAAGGATTTAACTTGCATCTTCCTGGGCTTACAATGGTGTAGCTAATTAAAAAATCATAGGGTACCTCCCCATGAGGTAACAGGTCCAAGTGCCTATTTTTAATACATTGGTTTCAAAGGTTCTATGACAAGCCATCTCAAACCCTCATAGTTGACATAATGAGACTCAATAAGTCAGCTCTCAACTACCTTCGTATAGCGCACAACCTCTCTAATTTAATCCAAAGTACCATTGAACTTTAATAGGGGCACCCCCTCTAATCAACTCTCTTTGGGTCCATATAGACAAGTTAGAACCTTTCCTCCACAAGCATACTCAAAATGAGGATGGTTGCCTACCCCACATTATGCATTGATCTCTCTACCCCTCTTCATCAATGACTTGATCCTCATAGCCTCCTCGTCGAAGGGCCAAAGGAGAAAGATTGATCCCTGGCTAGCTTCTATGATCTCCGATAGTTGACGGTCAACTTGGGCAAAACCATGGTTACAATCTTCAACACATTGAAGGGTGCTTTCTTTGACTCACATTTCTACTTCCACAAGGAAGAGATTGAAATTAAGATCATGACAACCTAAGCTCTTTGAGGGTCAAATGTGTGGGGCCTCATTTTAGCATGAGTCTAACCCTCCATCCCCAACACAACAAGGGATATGGCTCCTTTGCCTTCTTAAAGAAGTAGTGCTTCTACAATCAATTTTAGGACATCTCATCCATGATGCACCTCCTAGATATGATCATTAGACATGCGGCCACTATGGTTCGAAGTTCTGGGGACTGCATTTGTTGCAGCCCAACTAATCCAAGACCAAAAGAGTCCAAACGCTTCTTCTCAAGTGCATCATGCAAACAGATGGTACCCCAACCCGTTGTTCAAGCAAGGTGCGAAGCCCACCTTTTTGCCCTTGAGGTCATCTTTTGTTTGGCCTCTTTTCTACACAAAGTTCGAACTTTTGGGGACTTGCCTTGTAGGAGAGATTAATACCCCTACCTTGCACTCTTCTCTTTCAAGACCATTGTCTCAATCGACCCCATAGAGCATACACATGTCTAGTACTCATAGGTGTCTCAAATTCTATAATCGGTGGCCAATTCTCAAGACTACTTACCCCCATTCAACTACTCTTTGGACATGACAAGCCACCTTGTGTCACCTAAGCAAGAGTTAAACCAAGCCATCCAAGAGCACATCTATAGAAAATATATCCATGTCACTTTGAGCGCACATTCAAAAAGCCTTAGATTGAAGATGCCTTTCTACTTGGAGCTACAGGATGGCAACATCGTTTGTCCTTTGTATGCATGGAGACATTGGATGTTTTCTACTTGGAGCTACAGGATGGCAACATCGTTTGTCCTTCGTATGCATGGAGACATTAGATGCATGCACTCAAGATCCCCTAGGGTTCATTTCAAGTGGGCTCTCATAGACTCCAATTAGAGACCGACCACCATGTTATGACAGGATTTGTACTTGTGTAAAACCCTCCACAAGATCTCAAATCTTGTGTAACAATCGGAAATATCCACCACTGTCACCTAAGCAGATATTTCCCTTGTTTTAGTGAAGGAGAAAGATCCAACACAAGGGAGGCTTCCCTAGTGACTTCAAGGGATCAAATAGCAAGATTAGCCAAGACTATAGCCCCCTATCTTGGTCACTTAGATGATCAAGCTAGGTCTAGGGAAAGGTTAGGGGTCAAATTGGTTGGAACAAGGTAATTCGACAACCTGTACACGACAATAAACACTTGAATGCATAATATCATCAACTACCAAGTTATACAGCATAATAATCACCTCTAGACACTAGATGACAAGTAAACCATATTGCTATTGTAAATTTGCAGCAGTCAACCAGTTTATATCAGCAATGTAAGATTTATAACAGCAACAAGAAATACAACCCAGAAAATTAGCAATTGACTCTCTAAATTTATCTTAAAACAAGAGAAACAATATCCGAGTGCTAAGACAATTTTCTAGGCAAGTTTTGCCACAATATAAAGTGAATTTGTAGCAAAAAACTGCAGCCCTAATGGCTGTAGCAAACCATTTATTACAGCAGCAAGTAAACCAATGAGTTTGCAAAACGTTGGAGTAAAATCAACTTGCTAATGATGTCATATATCAAGTTTAAGAGAAAGTTTTAAGAGAGAGAAAGTTTAAATCTAGCTAGGGTTTTAACTATCACTTGCATTCAATAAATTAGTGTCGTTTTCCTTTTCTTGGGCAATGGAGTCAAGCAACACACCATGGAATTGCTAGGTGCAAGAGAGATGAAGGTCAAATTAGGGCATATAGCCTCATAAACCCTAATCCAACTTCTTAAAAAACAAACCCTAGGGCATAGAGCCTCATAAACCCTAGGTGTCGTTTTCTCCTCTAGCCTCTAGCAACAAGATTTCATTAACAAGATTAAACACTAGGGTATAAAGCCTCTTAAGCCTTGTTGTCGTCCGTATACACACCTACAATCGTGGAGAAGTCTCCAACCCACTTGGTGTGTCCTTGGAGGCACAATGCCTAAGTCCAAGTTCCAACCCCATTGTCACCTCGACTTGAACTTCTTCTGTCTAGGCTCACTCCTAGGGAAGCCAAGGGGGGTAGACCCTACTTACTATGTAAGTTGATTAATGTGATCTAGGAGTTAATTTTAATTATTAAGTTAGGGAGACCTAACCTATATGACAAGCAGCAATGCAATGCAAAGCTTCAATGACAAGTAGAACCTTTACCTACAAGTTGAGTAATACTAGTGCCTAAAGATTGGGTAAGATGGAGTCAATGAAAACCATACAACAAGTATACAATTAGATGAACTAATCACAATGAAATAAAGGATATAATCTACACTTTAAACAATTATGAAATGAAATATCCAAATGAAATATGTTAAGAACAAATATACAATGGAACTAACAACTTAGATAATTGCAAAACTATACGAAAGAACTAAAGAATAATTAGATCCAATATACAATGAAACATAAGATTATCCACAATGAAAAATGTAACCTAAAATAACTTGGAAGCAATTGAGAGATGCGCAACTTAGGAAGTAAAGAAGCTTGAAAGTAAATGTGCCCAACTTAGAAAAGTAATTCGAGTTGCAAAGTAGATAATTGCTTGTAAAGTAAGGTGCATGAAAGTAAAATTACACAACTTGTATTAAGATGATTAAAACTGAAAAGTAAAGGTTGTGTAGGTAGATTTTTAGAAGAATTTTAAACCTAAGTTAAACTAGGTGAGGATTCAAGCCTAGACTATGTGTCTACCCCTAAACTCTTACCGCTTTGACCAAAATGACTGCTGGGTGCTCAGTAAGCAGGACAAACGAGGTCATTCCCTAGCTCCACAGGTCAATCCGGAATGTTTGGGTGCTCAAGCAAGGGGGACACCTAGTGTCGTGAAGTCGTCCCCGACTTAGCACTCCCTGTAGCTTCCACAAGTCACCCTTTTTGATGGTGAAAGTTGTACCAGTTTGGGTGCCTAGTTAAACTAGATATGATTACTTCCAAGTTAAAAAGATTTACAACATATGATTACTTCCCAACTTAAAAAGATTTTAACAAATTATACAAGAAATGCAAGCCTTGCGATATTGCATGGGTTGGCTAAGCCAAACCACTTTGCAAGGGGTAAGCAAAATAAATCAGTGCAAGTAAAAAGACTTGGAAAGTAAAACAATTGCACCTAGCCACTCAACCTTGCCTTAAGGACAAGTGGGGAAAAAAAGAAATAAACCAAATACTTAGCAACCTCAACAAAGGCACAAGGAGGAGGACAAGCCTATCGGTTTTGTACCAAAGTGGGTGAATAATTAAATGAATAACTTAAGAGATAAGCAAATAAACCTAGCCTCACAACCTTGCCTTAAGGACAAGTGGGGCAAATAATTAGATGCACAAAACAGAAAACTAACTACCTAGCCTTACGATATTGCATGGGTTGGATATGCCAAACCACTTTGCAAGGTGTAGGCAAATTTAAACAATTATTTGCAAAATAGAAATAATTAACTTATGAGAAGAATGCAAACCCAAGAGACTCTCTTGGGCTGCTTACAATGAAGGAAATAGAGAGAAGAAAAAGAGAGTTTTGAAACACCAACTTGGGAGGCTTTTTTGGAGTGTTTTGAGGCCCAAAATAGGCAGCACCTCCCCTTGTTCTGGCGAGAACCTACAAAAAACAGCAAGCTAATGCTTGCTGGAAATGTTGTAAAACAACCAAAAACACTCAGAAATTTCTGGTAGTAAATAACAGAAATTTTACATATAAAAATCGGCAAAGAAATGAAGTAATTTTCAGCCTATTACAGAACAGAAAATGCCCAAAAGATAAAGGGAAATGGCAGAAAATGAAACAGAAACCCTTGGTGACCTGCCAAAATGTGAGATCTTGCTACAGAAAACGAAAGGAGGTGAGTAGATTCAAATGAGATAACAAAATACTTTGCAATATCATAAAAAATCAGTTCACTAAATCTACAGTAATACTACCATAAATTTATCCAAGCAAAATACTTTGCTTGGATCTCCTAAACTAGATCTTTGAGCAAGAAATACACAAAGAAACAAAGCAAATATATCACCTCACTGAAGCATAAACATGGCACCAAGAAGACTCTCAATGCACACCATGGATCCTCCAAAGTTTTTCTATTATTGAGAAAAATGTTGCTACAAATACTTGCAGCAAGATTTACAAGAGAGAAAGAGCAAAATGAGAGAAAGGAATGGGAGAGATTTGGGCAGCATAAACTTGCTCTGAGAATAGATGTCTCAAATGAGGAGGGGTAGGCATTATTTTATACTTGGGAGGCAAGAGAGACCCCTCTTGAATGAGCTCCAAGTGGCACTCACCCAAAGAAAGAGTCAATCTCAAGGAGGGGTGCACTTTTAGGGTTTAGGAGGAGATTAGGGTTTAAGGGTTGAGTGTGGAAAGGGGGAAACACCTTTTCACTCACCCAATGGATGAGTTAGAGGCTTAGGAGGGTGCACTTAGGGTTTAGCATAGTTTCTTGGTTTAAGTTTTGAGTTTGTCTAAGTCAACCACCAAGGGGGGGGCGCACTTTTCTTAGGGAGATGGTCACTTTAAGTTGTGGCTAAGCAATGGGGGGTTGAATAAGTTAGAAAATTGTTTTTCTAACTTAGGAAAAAGGTTGGAAAACCTTTCCCACTCTCTCTCATGACTTTTTGTTCATTTTACAATTTTTGGCATTTTTTACTTAGACAAATTAAAGCAATTAATTGCCGACTCAAGACTGACTTGGACTCCTCATGGACAATGACCTAGCAAAACTTGTCCAAATGAGTTGAAACTTGGTCCAAGGGTGTAGGGCGTCTCTTGCCATTTGTTTTGAGTACTCACACCCCTATCAAAATCCCCTAGGACCAAACTTTTACATTTTTACATCAAATTTAATTAAAATTACCATTAAATGGGTAATTTTAATAAATTAAAAATAACTATTAAAACTCGACAGAATTCCGCAAGAGTCTAGAAGATGTCTAGCATGGTCATTTACAATATTCCTAGACCTTAGTCACCCCTTGGGCTCGATCATTAGAACGCCTTTCACCACTTTGGAGGATTATTGTGAGTGAAAAACTCAAGGGTAATTAAAATGGCTTGTTAGGCCAAATTAATTACCTGAGGATAAAAAACATTGGATGAAAGGACTTCCCTAATGATAAAGTCCTAGGCAACTAACCTAAAATATGACTCATGCTAACTCATTACATTATTATCCCACACAGGGGAGTGGACATTCCGATTACAAAAAGACGTGCCAGGGGCAAAAATTACCTTATAGAACTAGAAGTCTTCAAATAAAAGTTGTACCCCAAGGTACATAGCTTCATGGTACATGGAGTTGACCCCTAGTTGAAATAGGTGGTCAACAAGCCCTTGACACAAAACCTTAATGCTTCAACAATTGATGATAAACGAAAATAGGGAGGGGGATAAAGCCTCTTGAAACCTCCTAGGGTTTCAAGTACAGGATAGCATGCAACAATTAAGCCTCTAAAAGAGCATACACAAAGACAAGCAATAAAACTTGAACAAAAAAGACTTATTAAGCCAAGCGCATGCATGAGGAAACCATAATTCACCATCCAATCATCAACAAGAGAGAAACATCCAATGAAAATCCTCCTCCAAGTGGTTCACACTAGATCCAAGAGCAAGAAGAGAGATTAAGCAACTCTTCTAAGAGTGCTCTCTCACAAATGTTAGGAGTTGTGATGATGAAAAATGAAATAAGTGCTCCCTCTATATATATGAGGTAACCAAGCACAATTGTCACATAATTTGAGTAAAATGTCACCAATCCATGCTAGAAGTGGGGCTGACCCCTCAAAATAGTCTCTACAATGCTAAAACATGAAAATAATACATGATATGGTCACACGAGTGGTGACGTCAAGCCCTCATGAGTGTGGAGAAGGCCTCCAACGGCCACATGTCATCATCAAGGAGTGCAATCAGGGTGAAGACCATCATCAAGTGCCCTGTCACATCTTGTGGTGTCCAAGTGGCAGCAAACCCCAACATCTCCATCAAACCCTAACATGATGTCATCATCCCAAAAGCCTGACGTCTAAGGTGTAAAGGATGGCATCCAAGGTGGAAAAGGGTGTATGTCATCTCTACATGTCATCCAACCATCTACCAGTGCAGCGTCCTCCACCCAATGCATGATAGTCTTTGGGGTGTATTGCCCAGGGTGTGAGCTTTATGTCCATCTTTGTGCCACCATGACCATATCTAGCAAATACAATCCCATTTGTTCGTCATCCAAGGTCCAGAAGATGTGAGAGCATATATCTGAGTGTCTCAAGCCATCTAATGACTCAACACTCTTCATCACACGTGCCATATCCTACAATAAAGGCACAACATCCTGGGTGAAAGCATGAGACGTCCTTCAAAAACCAATGTCCGGTGCATCCAAATCAAATCAAAGCATGAAATCAAGTAAAGCCAATGTTCACAAGGTATAAAAGCCCTTTGATCATACTGAGTAAGTTGATACTTAAAATATAAGCCACATAAACAGTTCAAATCAAGTATCCCCTTCAAATTTCACACTAGCTCAAGACTTTATGTAAGTTAGCAAGTTTGAATATGGGAGGACCATCATTAGTCCCTATTAGATCTGCCCACCAAAACAAGAAAGAAAAGACACAAGTAGAGGGATATGTCCCAGGGGAAGCAGGAAAGAAAAGAACCCTTCAAAAGTAAGTGTGATAGCGGTACGTGTTGGGCTTACTTCATGGCTTATGGTATCATTTAGTCCATTTCTATGAGCACCTTGTGGAGGGTCGCTTGCCTTTGAGTTACCACTTTCTAAGCGCTACATTTTTCCAACCCCTTAATATGCCTTTTTATTGTCCTTTTATCATATTTGCAAGTCCCCTTTAAAAGGTTTCAAGCTATAGCATCATTGCTTTGGGACTGGGGAAAACATGGAAAGGATAGAGCTCAAATATGGACTGGCTTTTGAGAGCCCCTACTATTATCCCTTTCTTTCTTTAGCATTATTCTTTCTTTATTATTCTTTTACTAGCAGTTGCAATCAACCTCTAGGCCTTTAGCCCCTCTTCTCATGAGAGAATAAACCATGACACATTACCGAAGTTTAGTACACTGCGACAGGCTCCAGGATGGTAAGTGTTAAGTATGGCGGGGAGATGGAACATTACCCTTGTGAGGGCCCCCTAGTTGTACCCCTTTTCTTGGGGGTGACAACACGAGACTAGGGTACAAACGTTGGCCACCAAGGTGAAACAAGGAAACAAACATAACTTCTTGAGCTTATCATCCATTATCCAACTTCAACCAATGATCCTCATTCACATGCCTAGTATATTAAGCACAACACCTTGTATGAGAAAAGGAATAACATACCTCAAGGTGACGCTATCTTACCATCTCCCAAACACTGTGTTGACTAGATGTGATGAGCTTGGCTAATCCAAAGTAGAAGAGGCAATCTGGGGGCTGGTGGGCTACCATGGGTGGACATGTTGATCATCATCATCAACGGGATCACTGTCTTCACTGTGGGCCATGAGACATGATCTCCTCCAATTACCCCTATAGGCATGGGTGGGTAACACACCACATCCTACACCTAGATAACTTGCCAGCTTTGTCAATTACAAGAGCCTAAGACGAAGATGCATCTCATTTTTAGGTGCCCCCTCTACTATGAGATTGGAGGTTGTTATCACTTCCTTTTCAAGATTTGGGAGACTCCCTCTCCACTTTCTTTCACTATCCACATCAGCGATGTCTCGCTCTCTTCGTGAGAGAAGTGCTCAGAGACAAATCTCAATCTTTTCTCATCCCATCTTGACCTCAAACTCACAAGAGGATCGCTTCATACTTCCAAGCTATCTCATTTTATTGAGGCAACAAATGACGACAACGAAAGGCTTTGACACATCCTAGGATACCTCAAATCCTAAATCAATGAGACCTCATATCTCTTCTTAGGCTTTGACACATCCTCTCTCCCTCTTGTTCAACACCAAGATCTCTAGTCTCTAGCATTCTTATTGTAACATTGTTTATTGTATCATTGTACTTACACAATCTTATCCTTTTTGCTAGATTATTAGTTTATAGGTTTTTTCTAGGCATTTAGTTCTTTATCATTTTGCTTTCAATATTGATATAGAAGTTGCTTTTGCACTCCCACATTGTATTTACACTAGTTGTACCCTATAGCCCCTTGGACCTACTTTTTTGGTCATTTGTTGGACAATCATGAAGTTATCTTATCTTATCTGATGTAATTCAAGCCAATCTGGAAACAGGAGGCAATATCTATGTATATCCTTTTTTGTATAAAATATAAACATAATCAATTTTATTTTCTTCTACCACAAAATTTATTAAAAAAACATTAAAATTATACTCTTAATTCAATGTCAATAACAATTAAATTTTACATTTCATAAAATTACAACAGATTGCATCAATAGAAACAGCGTATAGCTGTTGTCAACTGGCAAAATATCTCAAAGCCAACTGGCATTGGAGGCTGGGCTTTAAAAAATATTTTTCAATTCAGAAAAGCACTAGCAGCTAAGAGCGTGTGGAGACTGATCTCAAAGGATGGCCTGTGGAATCCAATATTAGTCCAGAAATATATTGCTCCAAACAGCATAGAAGATTGGATCAAAAGTCCAACTAAATCCATAAAAAATGTATCTATTATCTGGAAAGCAATGGTACAAGCTTTTCCTTTGGTAGGAAACTGGCTAGTTTGGAAGATAGGGAAAGGACACAAGGTAAGAATTGGAAGAGATCCCTGAGCGGGTTGTGGTGAAGATTTCAAGCAGTCAGAAGCTGTGATCAATACTTTGCACAGGGAGCATATAACATTAGCTCAAGCAGCCTCACCAGATACCTCATCCATTTGGCAACAAGATTAGAAGAAGGTTGATCAGCTAGGATTGAAAGTAATGAACAGATAGAGTGGGAAGCCTACACTGCTAAGCTTAAGAGGAGTCATGTGAGAATCAAAGAATCAGAAGATGAGCTGGCATTGGTCCAACAACCAAAACTCTAGGAATTTATACCCCAAAACTAGGCTATAAAGCTATGTTCACCTCATGAAGTTCAGAAGACACTCAGTGGTGTAGAGTTTCTGAGATACCTGCACAGAAGATCTAGATAACAATGAAACATACACAGCTTGCAAATGGTGTGAAGAGAAGACAAAAAATGGAGGAAAAAATGAAAGAATTTCTATCAACCGAATGAACGAAATGATACAATACAAGTGATATACTTTGTATCACACAACTAACTCGCCATAGTAGTCAACTAAAGCGCATTAGGAATGTTCTAGAGAGATCTGATACACACTGGCAGTCACTGGAGTCAACTGCCACCTAGTCCTAGTTAACCGGCCATGCGGTCATCAGTTAAATAGCCAAACCGGAGTGAAATGAGGAGAACACTCACACATGTGGAATGCGCCTTACTGGTGATGATCCCAATGCAAGTGCACATTACTGGTGATGCTCCTGAGGTTAGCATGCAACACTTGGTGATAAAACCAAAGTTGACATGCAAAAATTCAGTCAACTAGTCTAACTGAACGGTAACTGAGAGTTGACTGGAGGGTATGTGGCACCCTTGTCTAGGGGAGAATATTCTCAATGAGGGGAGAATATCTCAGACTAAGGGACCCTCAACATAGCCATATAAACTTAGGAAAAGAAAATAAAAGGAAAATCCTAGGTGTGTGTAATATCTCCAACAAGTGGTGGTGGAAGGATATTTGGAAGATTAAAGCCCCCTAGAAATCCCGAATATTCATGTGGCTAGCCATTAAAAATAAGGCTCTAACCTGGGAAATTCTCCAAAAGAGGAACAGAGAAGGCCTGACAGATTAAAGCCCCCTTGAAATCCCAAATATTCATGTGACTTGCCATTAAAAATAAGGCTTTAACCTGAGAAATTCTCCAGAAGAGGAACAGAGAGGACCTAGCAGATGTCTGCTCTGAAAAAACAATGAAGACGACACATCTCATCTTCTCGATAACTATCCCTACTCCAGAGAAGTATGGAGTGAGATGGACTCCTTAAGACGTAAAAAGGACAGCTGGAAGGGGACCTCTGTAGAAGAATGTCTTAGATTATGGAACCAAAATCCAGCTTTTAAAAAATTAAAAGGTCTTCCTTTAATTATTTCCTGGGGAATATGGTTAGAATGAAATGAGAGGATATTTGAGGATAAAGTTATTCCCCTAATTCAATATGCTACTCAAGCCAAAACTATTTTTTCTAGCTTTAAATCTGCATCTAAAATCTCAGTACCCAGGCAGCAGACTCACCCTCAAATAGATAGATCTGGGGCCTGGGAATCTTTTGATTGGGCTAGTCAAGAAACCCCAAAAAGAGTGGAACCAGGTGGCATAATTCATTTGAGTGATACCCATCTAATCAACTTCAAAGCTGGCTTAGGGCAAGGGTCCAATAATCATGCAGAACTCAATGCTTTAGAAATTCTCTTAAAATTAGCAGCTCAACAGGGAATTCAAAAGTTCCAGGTCTTTGGTGACTCCCAGATTGTAATAAACTGGACAAATGGAACAAGCAGAAGGTCAAATTTGGTTCTATCTCCAACTCTTGATGAGGTTAAAACCTCCCTAGATGTTTTTAAGTCAGTCTCTTTTGATCATGAATAAATAGAATTTAACAGGGACACTGATTCCCAGTCAAAGGCAGGAATTCAAATGGCTGAAGGTACAGGGTCATGGCTCAAAGTCGAGGATGGTACTCCTATTCAGAAACAGCATTTCAATCTCATCATCTAAACATTCCTTTTCCAGCTGCTCATCTGATGAAGATCAGGTTTACTCTGAAGAATTTGTATGAACAGTCAAGGGGTTCTCTTTTGTCAATTACTTCTTTATTCAGTGAAGCAGTGATGCACAGAGTAGAAAACCAATTTTTGCTTTACATGATCCCATGAAGTATATTCCTTTATATATATAGCTCTTTTGAACTTTTTGGAGATAAACAGGCAGCCTACAGGTCAGCTTTGATCTACAAGTAATAAAGACTTAATTGGCAGGATGTATGAACAGATTTTTTAATCTTCTGTAACAGAATCACCAGTTTGGATATGCAGCTCAGGTGAAAGGCCTCAGCTATTAGAGATATAAGGCTTACTATATAATAAAGTCATTTTGACTTTAGAATGTGTTAATGTTCACTTTTTGTGTAAAACAATCTATCCCACATTCATAAGTGGAAATGATTTGCTTAATGAACAATGATATATAAGGAGGTAAACTCCTTTGTAATAGGTGCACCGGTTATTCATTGATAATATCATATGGTGTTATTGTTAGTATTTTTCTTTGAGCTTAGTTATGTGACTCAACCCTATCTAGGGTTTCCTCATTTAATGATCTAGCTCATTTTGTAATAGGGTATCATAGCGGGAAGGCATATCAAGAGTCTCGGGCCTTTGAAAGACAAGGTTTCCACTCTTGCGACTTCAATATTCTGAAAGCCACAAAGTGCCACAATTTGAGGGTGATTTAATACAGGATCCTTCTTAATTTTCTCAACCGAGGAAGCAAGGGTTTTATTGCAGTTACGGCCGATCTCTCTCAAATTTGCAATATCTACAACTCTGGTTTGTATAACCTTTCTTTGCATCTATCGGTAATTAGTTTTTAGTGGTGAAAAAGATCAGATCTGATCACTCATGGAGATGTCGTTAAAGAAGTACTCGGGTTTCAATTTCCATATGTGGAAAGTGAATATTCAGATGCAATTAATGAATAAGCACCTTTGGGGAATTGTCAAAGGAACCGAGGCAGCACCTGCAAATCCGAACAAGTTGATAGAATGGCAGAGTAGAGATGATAAGGCAAAAGCCATTATTGGCCTTGCCCTCTCAAATTCAAAGCTACATCACATAGATCTGGACAAATCATCCAAGGAGATCTAGGAAAATCTCAACAACTTATTTGGGGCACAAGAAGTGAATGCGAAATTTTCCATGAAATGACAGTTATTCAGCTTTAAGATGCCCACTGAAGCCACCGTGTCAAGTCAAGTAAACAATCTAAGATCCATTATCAGACATCTTGCAGAAGTCAAGGCACTAGTTGATGAGGAGGGTGCCAGGGCTATTCTCCTGAATAGTTTGTCGCCTAAATACAGTAGTGCTATCTTTACCCCGAGTCAGCAACCTTCACAAAGTCTGGACGAAATTATTGCAGCATTGCTAGCAGAAGAAAAGAAAACCACTGAAGGTGATAGCCAATCAGAACTTGCATTCTATGCAAGAAACAACCGCAATAGATCAGCAAAAGACAAAGAGGAAATAGAATGCCACTATTGCAAGAAGTTGGGTCATACAGCTTGGAATTGTAGACAGCGAACTAATGACGTTCTTAAGGGAAAGATCAAAGATAGACAACATATAGCGAGTGTAGCCATGATTGAAGATCCACCAGATGCTGACAATGGTGAAGAATCTACTGAAGAAAAGGGATTTTATGCATTTTAGGAATCCCGCGCTTTGAAGACAGGAAGGGATTAGTAAACACTCAAAATGGATTGTTGCCCAATTAGTTCAGAAGTTGTGGATCTAGGGAAAGATCCCTCATTAGTTGGAGAGACATGCATGTGGATTGCAGTCCACTAGTAAGGTTACACGACATGCATGTGGATTGTTGTCTAGTAATTGACTTTGGGAGATTCATGATTCAGGAGTTCGAGGAGGTGGAATCCGGGAACTCAGGAATTCAACTCAGCAGCTACATCGTTACGACGGTTATGAAGCAACTTGATGGAGCTCAAATTGGTCCAGAAACTGTGTTCAAAGAAGAAGCTTCTAAAGGATGTTATTGATGTTTAGTGTTCAATTTATGTGGTTTACATTCAGTATATATATTTGATTTCAGTTTGTTTCAACAATGTATGCCTTATGGGGGATTACTAAAGAAATAAGGCCTACTATGTAATAAAGTCACTTTATGACTTTAGAATATGTTAATGTTCACTTTTTGTGTAAAGCAATATATCCCACATTCATAAGTGAAAATGAATTGCTTAATGTACATTGAACAATGATATATAAGGAGGTAAACTCCTTTGTAATAAGTGCACCGGTTATTCATTGATAATATTATATGGTGTTATTGTGAGTATCTTTCTTCGAGCTTGGTCATGTGACTCAACCCTATCTAGGGTTTCCTCATTTAATGATCTAGCTCATTTTGTAATATCAGTTACTCTCACCTTGCTTTTCTGATTTTCATGCTCTTATATGTATGGACAGCCCTCGAACCCTTTTTTTCACTTCTTGACAAAAATGGAATTTGGAAGTCCATGGAAAGCTTCTTTTTGTAATCATGTTTGGATCCTACATGGGACTCATGTTCAAAGCCCTGATGAAAGCTACAGTCCTCTTTTGTGATAGGAACAGTCAGTTGTCTAGTCGAGAATCAATATTTTTTATTTCTCAAGCAATGCTTCAGCATCTACAGAATGTATTTCTTTTCATCTCGAATAGTAAAAACCAATTATTTCCCAAAGAAAAAAAAAGAAACAGTAAATACATCTCTCTCCAGTACATAATTCAACAATTCAATCCATCTGCCTCGGTCAAATGTCATTATATTTTAGCAAGATGCCATAACAACTAGGAAACAAATGCAGTGAGTACTAGCCATAAACCTAGGCACCAATGGACCCTTTTTTTGTTTCATTTACTTCCTGCAGTTTGAATTTCCACGTGAAGGGGGCACTATGTGGATGGAGGGTTTCCACAGGTCACAGAAGGTCGAAGAATAGGGTTACTACAGAAAAGCTAGGGTGGAATAATAAGGTTCGATGGATCAAAACCTGGACCTTATGGAATATGGTGAGGAGGAGTTTCCTAGCTCTAGTTCCATCTTCCTTTGTAGGGAAGAATTAGCAGAAATTTGGGGGAGCACCAGGGCATTTAGCACGATGCTGGATTTGGCACAAGCTTCTGATGTGACAGAGAATAGAAACATGGCATAAGACAGCCAGGAGGAGCAGTTATTAACAGGCAGGCAGGACAGTACTGGGAGGTGTCTCTTGCCAGATATCCATAAGTGCATTTATGTCAAGGATTTGGTCCAGAAAACAAGTTGAAGGAATACGATCAGGGTCATCATTGCCATGGTGACAAGGATCAAGAAGCCTGTTCACAAGGGATCTCAAATAAAGGCACAAAAAACCTATGTCAATGCTGCAATCAACCTGTACTCCTGTCTGATGAAAATCACGAAGGGGATGCCAGTTTAGGTCAAGATTCTATTGGAAGAAAGGGACAGGAGCTAGGTCCTAATAGTGGAGGCATAGCAGTTAAACCTACAGTAAAAAGTAAGAGAAAACAGAAGGGCATTCCACCCAAAAAAGAACAGATAAAAATGGTGCTTGCAGGAGATATCAGCATAGAAAATGTAAAAGGGCTGATGGCGAAAGCGGTCGCTGGGCGGTTTATGGACAAAAAAGTAAAAGGGGGTTCTCTGAGAGATTGGTTAGAGAATAACTGGAGAGGGCTTTTAGGTTATTTGCCAAAATTTCACATTCTGGATAGACGGTGGATATGCTTCAAATTAGGGATGCAAAAGATACAGAAGTTCTCAATCGTCATTGGATGTGGGGTCCGTCAGGGTTGTGTTTGAAACATTTGAGGCGGGGTTTCGACCCAAAAAGTGAACCTGGTTACATTCAACAGGTCTGAGAGCTATTACCAGGGCTTCCAATCAAGCTATGGGGCACAAATATCCTGGAGAAACTGGGAAATTCTCTAGGCAATTTCATAACCCTGGACGACAATTTTTGGAACCCGGAATATGTTGAGAAGAGTAACTCAAAAGGTCTTCTTCCATGTGTGGCCTTCTTCCATGTGTGGCTTCCTAGCATGGGCAATGAAACTTAGCCAAGTTGATGTGTTGATCTCTTTCCTAAAGTTTACTTAGGAAAAAGTCACTTAAATGTGTTATATTTTAATGTTGACTTATTGAGCACTTTTCTATAAAGTTAAAAGTGAAAATAATTTAAGTGATGATCTTTTAATCTTGGCCATCCATCTCATTGTGTGAGGATGAGAGTTGATCTCAGCCCTTAATCATTTTGGAGATAGGGTTTTCGCTTACTCAATGGAGAAAAAGAAGTTGACTTGGTGGTTGGGGGCATTATTCACTTGAGAGAGGGCGATTTTCAGGAGAGAGAAGAAAATTGCTCAAAGGTTTGCTGGAGGAAGTTTGCAGAGAGGACGGAGGAGATTTTTCACAGGTGGATCGACTTCATCTCAGCATTTTGCAGAAGCCGTACACTTCAGATTTGTAGAGTTGTCGTACAGTAACGTAGAGCTTATGCAGGCAGTCGTACAGCACCGTACAGGTGACGCAGAGACTTACGTAGGAGCTTTTCAGAGTTGGGTTTGGCTTGTTAATTTGACAAAGGGCCATGTTAGAAATAAAGAGATGTGCTCGTTTTTCCATAGACAATATAGCAATATTATCACCCAACCATAGGCCGAAGGCACCCCCGAGCACCTTCACCTTGACAGATAGAATAATTCCAGAAACAAACCCTTAGAACCAATAGCCAACCAAGGTAGCATACTTCTCTCCAAAGCTAGCGCACCAAGCAGAGAGTCCAAACCATAACCAAAGCAGAAAGTCCAAACCATAAACAAAGACCAAAATCCCAGTTGCAGTAGTTGCAGCTGCACTCCAAAACTAGCGCACCACTAGTCTGTGTGAGTTGTGAGTGTGTGTCAAATGAGCTCTAGTGCCCTCTTATTTATAGTCTTCCAAGTGACCTAACTGAGCCGACTTGTAGTTCTGGAGGATAATAATTTAATATAAATTATTATCTTGAGTAGACTTGCCTTCTAGTGTCATTATCCAACATTTTAGGGTTTCTCTTGCTTCCCAGAATATTCTAGTCTCGTCAAAGGTTACACATAGAGGTTAATAACTCTCGCAGCTACCATAATATCAACACTCCTTCCTAGCTGGGGAGGTATTAAAGGAAATGGTCTTGAGCACAGACAGACCATTCAACCGGTGGCATCATCATAGCCACACAGACTATCTCATGATCACATAGATCAACTCACGAGCAACATCATCACTATCAGTATCATCTGATAGCATCAACTACATCATCTCTTGAAGCCATACTCCATCTGAGTAATCGAGCATGATGTTGAATAAGTCACTCACTCCAAAGAGTGATACAACGACCATTCTTCTAATCCGAACATATATCCTAGAAGAATAATTGTTCCAACAAATGTTGAAAGCCACGCCAAGGGCTACAAGGACCATTCTTTTAATCCGGACATACGTCCTAGAAGAATGATTGTCCTCAACCATTTTTCCCTCCGGCCACTACTGTGAACTCAAGGAAAATGTCTGTCCTGTACTAATTTCTCCACTCTGGTCACTACTATGAACTCAGGGAGATGAACCATTCTTCTTATCCGGACATACGTCCTAGAAGAATAGTTGTCCATTGTATATCAGCAATCTATCAACCCGGACCATTCTCCACAGGGAGAATGTTTGTCCACTAGCAATCTTTCAACCTAGACCATCCTCCACAGGGAGGATGTCTGTCCATGTTAGAATTAGGGAAGTAGGGTAGAAAATTACTATCTTTTCAAATTTCAGTTAGATAGAAAAACAATAGAACAATTAACCAATACTATATTGAACTGTTGAACAAAGTAAATCAGATCAAAGAAAGAACAACTATAAGCTTTGAATCTTTAAACAAAATTCTGAGTGTGTACAACACTCAGGTCTAACCTGGCAGTAACTAGATTCAACTAAACCCAAAGACAAGATCATAGGAGTAGATCTAGATTAATCAACAAACACTCTTTCTGATCTAAACTAAAGAACAGATTTAATTAATGATATAGATCATAATCCAACTCTAATCTATAAAGCTGATATAGATCTATACAAATCAAAACTAAAACCAATCTCCAGATCTGATATAGATCTAGGTAATGAGCAGACTATAACATTTAAACAACTTCATAAACAAAGAACAACAGATCTAAATAATAGTAAACTGAACAAGTCACTTACCTTGTAGTCTTACCTCTGAAGGAGTCCATGCCACACACAAGAGATGTAATGCCACTTGTAATTATGCTCAAAAAAAATTCAGAATCATAGATCTACCATAAAGGTTAGATGATAGATCTCTTGCCAAGAGATGAATAGACTTACTTGCCACCAAGGAAGAAAAACCACTTGAACACCACACAGAAATTTCTGTGATTAAACCCTCACACACACAGAAATTTCAAGGACCCAAACCCTCATGCAAGAAGAGGTAGCAGGGGTTACAACCAGCTTAGAGGGGTCGTGGCTCAATGGATAGGGGTCGGATCTATGCTGCAGGTGTCACAGCTCAATGAGAAGGGGTCGGATCTATGTTGGAGGAGTCACGACTCAAAGAGAGGGGCCAGATCTACACTAGAGAGGAGACGGCAGCTTCAAACACTTTGCAACAACAAACAAAGTAAACCTCGGCTCAGCAACCCTTAACACAGACTTGGCATCAGCAAGGAAGGACCTTCATCACACCAAAGACACATGGACCTGTCCACAAAAATAACCAAGGCTGAACTGAACTGTTGGAGGAGGGTCGAAGCTTCAAAGAGGAGATCCACTCACTTTGAAAGATAACATGAGTGTGTCTCAAAGGTAGAGGGGTAGGTCTCTATTTATACTTTAGGCTAGGGTAGGTTAATAAAAATAACAATTAAAAATAACATGTTTAATTAATATAAATATTAATTAAACATGTTATAATTAAAACATTTAATTAATCTTTTCACATTAACCCCTAAAGAAAAAAAACAAAAACCCCAATTAAACACAAGCAAGGGTGAAGGGGGTTTAGGAGGGGTGACTTGGTGGCAATATTTGTCCATTCATTCTCAAGGTGACCTTTTTAACTTTATCATCACTACATATGGGATACATCCCTCATGTGGTCATGCCCACCTTCAAAGAGGGTCATATACCAACAAACACCTGATCAAAGACCAGGTGGCCCCAAAACATCTCTGGGGTCTTATCCACCAAGGTACAAGACCAAGGATCAACCCATGTCCCAGACATGGGTACCCTGGAACATGTCCAGGGGCCCTAGACATATCTAGGGACTTTTAACTGCTTGGTCCCAGACCAAGAACCCCAGTTATATACTGGGGGCCCTCACAAGGGTCTTCACTGCTTGGTCCCAAACCAAGAACCCCAGTCATCTACTGGGGGCCCTTACAAGTGTCTTTTGCCATGGCACTGATTGTTTGGTCCTAGACCAAATCCCCAGGAGTGCACTGGGGGCCCTATATCTCAGCTAGGGTCTTTGCCATCCTCCCGGAGAATGGCTCTTGCAGCTGCTTTAAATTCAACAATCCACCAGCAATCTGTCCTGCCTGGACCATTCTCTGCCTAGAGAATGTTTGTCCATCAGCACACTGACTATCCATCTAGCTGGAAATCATCTCCAACACTAGTGGCAGTCTCTATGGCAATCAAAACAATGCCATCTAATAGAACACAACTGTGTCTATTCATAGTAGTATACAACTACTCTCCGGTAGTACACAACCACTCCTAGTACCACACGGCTACTAACCAGTGACACATAGTCACAACCAGTGGAACACATCCACCACAGTAGCATACAACTACTATCCAGAGACATACAGTCTCCACAGCAATCATATCATCTTATATCAACTTGCATAACAATATCATGATACAAACTGAGTCATCTGGGCCATTCTTCCACTCACATCTATGAGATCTGGAAGAGCATCTGCCCTCGAAAAGTGAAGCATCAGTCATGGGCTATCTGAACTATTCTTCTCAAGCATAGAAGAATAATTGTCCCTGATTTCTGAACCTGGACCATTCACCTAACTAGGCCATTCCTCCGACACTAATCACAGTGCAACCTGGAGAGAATGAGTCTGCCCTAGGGAATGATTGTCCCTGATTGCTTAACCTGGACCATTCACCTAACTGGGCCATTCCTCTGGCACTAATCATAGTGCAACCTGGAGAGAATGAGTCTACCCTAAGGAATGACTGTCCGGACCATTTCCTAAGGAAATAACTATCCTGCACCAACCTCCAAAACAGACCATTCTTCGAAACTGCTCACAACTATGAATTTCGAAAGAATGCCCGCCCGGGGAGGCGGACCATTCTACTTGACCACTACTCAAAGTGACTACCAAGAAGAATGATTGTCCTAGACCATTCCCCCACACTGGCCACAAGGGGAATCAGTGTCTATGGTACATCAGCAATCTATCAGACCATTTTCATTACGAAAATGACTGTCCAATCTAGACCATTTTCTGAAATGGAAAATGCTTGTCCGTCAGAAATCTTGGGCCACTTTCCGGACTGGAAGGTGACTGCCCAACCTGGACCATTTTTCGAACTGGAAAATGACTGCACATAAATCAATAACATATCAGTGCTCCCTCCCAACCTGGGAGTAATCTCTTCCTTAAGGAAGACATCTCCACGAGTACCAGCTTGTCCCTTAAGTACGCAAACTTTTCGTCTTGGACAGAGGCTTTTCCAAAATATCTGTTATCAACTCATCTGTGAAGATATACTGGAGAACCACTTCTCCCCTCTGGACTCTATCATGGAGAAAATAATACTCGATCTGAATGTGCTTTGACCTGTCATGGAACATTGGGTTCTCTGAAAGCTTCACACAACTCTAATTATCACAATATATCATGGTCGAATCGAGCACCTGATCAAACAATCCATAAACCAGCTTACAGAGCCACACTGCTTTCGTACAAGCATCACAAGTTGCAATATACTCTGCTTCTGTAGTGCTTGAATGCAACATACATCGTGGCAAAGCTCAAACTGAAACATATCCAAGTAGCACTTCTTCTGTCATCTGCACTCCTTGCCCAATCTGAATTGATAAATCCATGCAGTTGTATATCATAACTCAAATGTCTCACAAAGCAAATATTTGGCCGAGTATTCTCCAAATACATTAACGAGCCAATCAATTGTCGATACAGAGACGAGTCTACTGGATCAGAGTCTCTCATCTTCTTCAAATCCGTAATCATGGGAGTTTTCCATAGATTTACAATCCATCATCCCGTACTTCTGAAGAATCATTTCAATACACTTCCTATCATAGGAAGTTTTCACCACGCTTTTGTTGTACATGAGAGGCTCTGCACCAGGTTGCTTGAATCCATACAAGATCTTCTTTTATCTTCATACATGGGTCTCTTCTGGTATACCTCAAAACCTTGAGGTTGTTCTATATGCTTCTCCTTCAATTACTCTATTGAGAAGAACAGTCTTTACATCCATCTGATGTAAACTCCAACCCATGGATACTGCAGGAGATATAATGGCTCAGGTAGAGGTATGTCTGGTTACTGGAACAAGTTGTCATCGTAGTCTTCTCCCTCCTTCTGGGAGAACCTTCTAGCCTTGAGTCTCGCCTTGTATCTCTCAATGCTTAAGTCTTTTTCACAATTTCTCACATACATTGTTCTTCATCACAACTTCCTTCCATTCCTTCTGCTTGACTACTTCTAGTGGGTTCAAACTGGTTCAATTGGTTGTTCTGACTTTTCTTTCTTTCTTGGAATCTTCATGTTCTTCCTCATGTTTCTCTTTAATGGGGTCCATGGAATCTTCTATAGATTCCATTCCCTTCCTTCCTGAAGGTTCCAACTTCTTCCTTTCACCATAGGAACATAAATGTAGATGGACAACCACAGATATTCAAGGCTTCTTTTCGGAGAAGACTTCTTCTAGAGTCAAGCTAAACATGTGTTGTTTATCATGGTTGTTACTTATAATGAAGAACATGGACAGATACTTCATAGTATTCACAGATTCTTCAATGGATCATATTATTGGGGATTAGCTCCCTCCTAATCCAGGCTTCATGCCTAAATGAGCAATATGCATGCTCTTCTTTTGGAATTCTGTAATCAACTCCCTCCATCTGAGAGAGTCCATGCTTCCGTTTGCATCCTTCTTGCTTTCTGCAAAGTATCACAAGTTTGTTCTAGTTTCCTCTTGATTACTGACTTCTTTCTGAGTCTGACTCCCTCTGAGTCTCTTCAAGTTTGTTTCTATTTGTTTTGATTGTTGCCCATCCGGTAGTTGTTGCAAGCATTGTGTCATCCTTATAAACTTCTTCTATGACAGCTTCTGCAAATATTGTTCATCAAACATATTTCACAAGGGTACCTGCCTGGAACAAGAACAACAAGAGCAAACAAGAAATATCTCTCTAGAGGAAATGTTAGTTCAACTTGCAAACAAGTACAATAGGCATCTATATCAATGGTATTCATATGCAGTCAAGTATTCATTGCACCTAGCAATAATAGAACCTTTCAAAGACTGTTTTTGTAATGTAGCAACTATCACCCTTGATATATACAAATTTGAAGTTTAACAATTTAATCAAACCTGGAACCTGAAGCCTCACTTACAATGGAGGGTGCGCTTGTTCTTATAAATGCACTGAATCCAAGATTACTGCTTGGACAAGGTCTCTAGTACTTTCCCTGCAAACACACTCATGTTTTGCTAGATGATATAACTTGGATAGCATATACAAGTGCATACCTTTGAAGTCTTGTAGCATTGTCCGGCTTGTTTTCTAGTCTAAAACTAGATACCATCTTGACAAGAAGAGATTAGACACTGAATCGGAAGATTCAATGATTAGAACAAGCTAGAAACTCTAGAATTTCAACTTTGACCACAAAATCAATTTGACCAAAAGTCAACTTTTGACTTTGACCAATCAACCTTTGACTTTGACCCGTTAAACTTTGACTTTGACCATGACCAAATATTCAAACCTGACGTTTTTGCTAGTTGAGGGTACCAAGAGATGCGCTAGGCTAGGGCACACTAGGATGTCAACAAATTAGGTCAAATGCTTCACCAAAAGTGCCCGAACATAAGGGTTAGGGTTTGTTGCAGCGGCATAACTAGAAAACCTAGCTGCAACTGTAACTGGTGCCACAACCAGCTTAACAAATAACTTCCCAATATATCTTCCAGTGGTTAGAGTGTCTGAAGATAGTGTGGGCCCATAACCTGTTGGAAATAAAGAGATGTGCTCTTTTTTCAATAGACAATATAGCAATATTGTCACCCAACCATAGGTTGAAGCCACCCCCGAGCACCTTAACCTTGACAGATAGAATAATTCCAGAAGCAAACCCTTAAAACCTCTTTTTTCAATAGACAATATAGCAATATTGTCACCCAACCATAGGTTGAAGCCACCCCCGAGCACCTTAACCTTGACAAATAGAATAATTCCAGAAGCAAACCCTTAAAACCAATAGCCAACCAAGGTAGCATACTTCTCTCCAAAGCTAGCGCACCAAGCAGAGAGTCCAAACCATAACCAAGGCAGAAAGTCCAAACCATAACCAAAGACCAAAATCCCAATTGCAGTAGTTGCAGCTGCACTCCAAAACTAGCGCACCACTAGTCTGTGTGAGTTGTGAGTGTGTCAAATGAGCTCTAGCGCCCTCTTATTTATAGTCTTCCAAGTGACCTAACCAGGCCGACTTGTAGTTCTGGAGGATAATAATTTAATATAAATTATTATCTTGAGTCGACTTGCCTTCTAGGGTTATTATCCAACGTTTTAGGGTTTCTCTAGCTTCCCGAAATATTCTATGCAAGGATGTGCACTTCAAGGAGCAGCGAGCCTTGAGAAGATCCAGAGATATGCCATCACAGGTATAGGACCAACAGGGACAAGACTCGGGGGTGAAGAATGAGAGGTTACAGGTACAAAATTTAGGATCACAGGGACAGTCACAAGTTACAGGAGTTGATAGGGAGATTAGTGGACAGGACAGTCGGGGGACTGATAAGGAGGATGAGCAGTATGAGGTTGCTCCACATGATTCAGATACTAGGCCACGGCCTAAGTGGTACAAATCCACAGTTAGTGATTCCAGACACGTTGGGTCTCCTGAGAGGTCCATGAGACAAAGTAGACCACCAGAGAGATTCAGCTACATGGCACTCATGACAGAGCTTATAGATGTCGAGCCTTCCACTTATGAGCAAGCTACACAACATGGAGTGTGGCAGGAGGCCATGATGGAGGAGTATGCCTCCATTATGAAGAACAATATATGGGAAGTGGTGCCCAGGCCTGAGGGCAAACACGTGTGGTTGGTTCCATATGGCTATACAAAGTCAAAAATACGACAAATGGAAGCGTGGAGAAGTATAAAGCACGCTTCGTGGCCAAGGGGTTTTCACAGAAAGAGGGAGTCGATTATGAGGAGACTTTTGCCCCAGTGGCCAGGTATTCGTCCATTCGAGTAGTGATTTCATTAGCAACAGAGATGGGTTGGCACGTTCATCAGATGGACATGAAGACTACCTTCCTCAATAGAGTTATTGAGGAAGAAGTCTATATTGAGCAGCCTCAAGGGTTTGAGGTTGGTAACAAAGAGACACATGTTCGCAGGTTGAGACGAACCTTGTATGGGCTCAAACAGGCACCTCGGGCATGGTACTCGAGGATAGACAGCGACTTGAGAGAGATGGGTTTCTAGCAAAGTGAGGTTGATCTGAACCTGTGTTTTCTAACAGGTGAGGTGCCTCTCATACTGGTGCTATATGTTGATGATCTCTTTCTTACTAGAGATGAATAGTTGATTGCAGAGTGCAAGGGCAACCTTGCAACAGAGTTTGAGATGAAAGACCTTGGATTGATGCATTATTTCCTTGGTCTAGAGGTTTGGCAGCAGGATGGCCGCTTCTTCTTAAGACAGGGGAAGTATATTGTGGAGATCTTGCGCAGGTTCAGGATGACAGATTGCAGGCCCATGTCCACGCCTCTAGTGACAAATTAGAGGAAGATTGATGTGTCTAGTTCAGAGACAGTTGACCCCATTAGCTATCGTCAGTTGATTGGGTCACTCATGTATCTGGTCAACGCTAGGCCAGATATCAACTTTGCAGTTAACTCGGTGAGTCAGTTCATGGTGGACCCTTGAAGAGTGCATTGGATAGCTATGAAGCATGTGCTTTGGTACATGAGAGGTACAATAGAGTACGGGTTGTTGTATGAGCATTGTGGTGGAGTGAGATTGGCAGGTTTTACAGATGTTGATTGGGCAGGATACACAGAGGACAGGAAGAGCACTTCAGGTTGTTGCTTCAGTATTGGATCGGGCATTATTCCCTGGTTCAGCAAGAAGCAAAGATCAATGGCATTAAGCTCTGTTGAGGCATAGTACATGGCAACATGTGAGGCACTGTGGTTGAGGAAGTTGTTCTTTAGACTATTTGGTGTGGGGTTGGAGGCTACACTGATACATTGTGATAATCATAGTGGCATCAGGCTCTCTAAGAATCCTGTGTTTCATGATCGTAGCAAGCATATAGACATCCGCTATCACTTCCTACGAGATTGTGTGCAAAAGGGGGTTGGGAGGCTTCAATACATTCAGACTAATGATCAAATGACAGACATATTTACCAAGGCACTAAGCAGACAGAAGTTTGAGAAGTTCTAAGATAAGATGAGGTTGGTGAAAAATCCCATCCTCGTTAAGAGGGGGTGTTGAGAAGAGTAACTCAGAAGGTCTTCTTTCATGTGTGGCTTCCTAGCATGGACAATGAAACTTAGCCAAGTTGATGTGTTAATCTCTTTCCTAAAGTTTACTTAGGAAAAAGTCACTTAAATGTGTTATATTTTAATGTTGACTTCTTGAGCACTTTTTTATTAGGTTAAAAGTGAAAATAATTTAAGTGATGGTCTTTTAATCTTGGACATCCTCTCATTGTGAGGATAAGGGTTGATCTCTGCCCTTAATCATTTTGGAGATAGGGTTTTTGCTTACTCAATGGAGAAAAAGAAGCCGACTTGGTGGCTGAGGGCATTATTCACTTGAGGGAGGGCGATTTTCAGGAGAGAAGAAGAAGATTGCTGAAGAGTTTCCTGGAGAAAATTTGCAGAGAGGACGGAGGAGAATTTTCACAGGTGGATCGACTTCATCTCAGCATTTTGCAGAGGCCGTAAACTTCATATTTGCAGAGCTGTTGTACAGTGACGCAAAGCTTATGCGGGCAATCGTACAGCAAAGGCTTACGTGGGAGATTTTCAGAGCTAGGTTTGGCTTTTTAATTTGACAGAGGGTCGTACGATTTGTTGAGAGGGTTTTGTACTGGGGTTTTGCTCAGTCATTTGGAGAAATCGATTTGTACTATAAGAGATCTCTATATTCTTTCTATTGCATAATAAAAAATCCACAAACAGAAGAACGGGTTTTCCCATATTGGGTTTTTCCCGGGGTTATTTACCCAAAAATATTTGTGTCTCTCATGGTTGTGATTGCTGTTATATTCTTCATTATTGATCAGATTTATTTTTCTGTTGTAAATTTAAAATTTTGTGAAGAAACCTAGTTGTAGCCACAAAAGAACAATTTCAGAAATTTAAATTAAACGGAAGAAATAATTTCTGAGTGAAATATTGTTTTAAATATTAGTTCATTTTGCTGGGTTTTTGAAATTTCACAGAATATAAGAGTATCATAAAGATTTTGGTAGAGTTCAATTTGAGAGAGGGACTCCCTGCAGAAATTGAAGTTGAAACGGGATCCAGAAAATATATGCAAAAACTTGACTATTGGAAGATGACTTCCCGGTGTGTTGTATGCCATGAGGTAGGCCATTTATGGAATGATTGCTCTATAAAGCAGGAGGGACGGCCTCGGGAAAGAAAAGTCTAAGTAAAGAAAGCAAATGAAGGTACGGGGAACCAGAAAGGGCAGAAGGATTATGTTTGTATTTTGGAAGAAGGTCTAAATCGAAAAGGCAGCAAGCCTCCTCTGAAAGAATCAGTCCTATCCTGAAACTCTGAAGATGAACAAAAAATTCCAGAAGGACCAGTCCAAATGGAAACAATGGAGGTGGGAGCAGATCATCTCTCCAGTCTTGAAGATGCTACAACTCAAGGTATGCATTCTCAAAGCCTTGATCATCAGTCTGGCTCTATGAGAAATGAAATAGTTTCCCTTTCGGATGTTCAGCACTCTGGTTCTGTAATGAAAAAAGAGGGGTTTCAAGTAGAGCACATCAAAATGTCAGAAATCCATTGTAACCAAACAGTGGATAATGAAATCTCTCAAACTCCAATCCTCAAGGTTTATTCAGAAGTTGAAGTCTGCTCTGTCGATATCTCTTTAAAGGAGGGAGGGGATAGAGTTCTTTCAAGGAATCCAAAGTCCTCTTATAGCTTAAGGCCCAGGAAAGAAATCCCAGTGGAAGATGGGAGAGAGATTGAGGGAAGGCTTGCTGTGAAGACAAGCCAAACCTCCACTGTAGGGAGAAAGTCATTCATGTCAATAGCCAAAAAGAAAGCATCAAAAGAAGTCAGCAAGGGAAAACAATTAACAATCAATCGAGTCCTTAGAGTAGAGAAGACCCGGAAGATGGTGTCAAAATGATTATTCTCTCTCTGTAAGACAGAGAAGTAGGGGGTGCTTGGAAAAAACTAGCCCTGAAAAGACTTCGTTCTGTATATAAGCCAGATATAATGTTATTCCAAGAAACCATCTGTAAAGGAATTTAAGCAATTGAAGTTTTATCCTCTTTCTTGAAGGATTGGTCTTTCTGCACATTAGATGCAGAGGGTCTTCCTGGTGGCCTCATTACAGGTTGGAATGCCAGTATTGACTCCCTCTACTTCTCTATTGAATGCAGGAATCCAGCTAGACTGTAGATCAAAAGAGCCAGGGAGGGATTTCAAAGTTATAAATCTTTATGGCCCTTATGTGGAGAGAAATCCCTTTTGGGATATGTTAATACCCCAAGATTCCTTGGCAAGTGAAAATGTTATAAAAGGAGAGGACCTGAATTTGACTTTGCATTCAAGGGAGATCTAGGGTGCAACTGCCAGATCTGATCCTTTAGTAGATTTGTTGAGTCGCACCTTTAAAAAACTGAAGCTTATTGATGTTGAACCTATACAATTAATCTCTGCTTGGAGAAACTCTAGAAGAGGTAGTGCCGAAATATCTAAGAGACTTGACAGGTTCTTGGTCACAGAAAACATTGTAGAGGAGGTGGCAAAATTTAAATCTTGGGTTGGACTGGGGGTCTTCAGACCACTTACCAATCTTGCTTCAGTTAGAAAATGACTCTCAGAAGCGTCCAACTCCTTTTAAATTCAATCATGTGTAGCTAACAGATGAGAAATTTAGAAACCCGGTGATTGAAAATTGGAAAAATTATGACAACAGTTCTGAGGACTCTCCACCTTTACAGTTTGCTGAAAACTTTAAACAAGTTAAAAAAGTATTAGTGGAATGGGCCGGGAAGAAAGCAAAAGAAAATTAAAAAGATTGGAGGACGCTCAAAGGAAGACTGCAGGACTGTTTCAGCATAATGTTGTAGGAGTCTTCTTGGAAGAGGAATTTCAGAGGCTAGAACTGCTCAAGGAAAAGAAGAAAAACCTACTTCAAAAGGAAGAGACAGAAAGGAGACTAAAGAGTTGAGTTATTCAGCTAGCTGAAGGAGATGATAATAAAAAAAAAAATCAAAACTATGCTAAACACAGAAAGCATGTGAACGCAATATGGAAAATTGAACTACAGGATGGTTCAAAAGTAGAGTCCTTCCCAGATATTACAGAAGCAGGAATGAGGAATTTCAAAAATCTGTTTAAAGAACCTGATGAGGCAAACATAGGAAAGGTTATGAAGATTGTAAGCTTATTTCCAAAGCACATTGATGATCAAATGAACAAGGATTTGGATGAAGAGGTGACAAAAGAGGAGCTTAAAGCAGTTTTAAACTCATTCAAGAAGGTAAAGAGCCCAGGTCCGGATGGGTGGACTGTCAAAATCTTTTGGGGATTTTATGATTTTATAGAAGAAAAGTTGTTGAGAATAGTGGAGGAATCAAGGGTATCCAGCAAGATACTAGACACCCTCAATTCTACTTTCACAGCTCTCATTCCCAAAAAGAATGAGCAAGGATATTTCAAAGACTACAAACTGTTAAATTTCAGCAACCCAACACCCGGCAATTTACTTCCCTAGTAATCCCTTGCTGTAATAAACTCATTAAGCAAATTTACTGACTAAAAGCACAGCTGAGCTTTAACAATCTAAATAAATAAATCAGCGGAAGCACAACTGGAAACCAAAGACATTTGCACACACAAATTTCTGGGTAAATACCCCTAGAAAAACCCCCAAGGGAAAACCAGTACTGTAATAATTTTATTAATATAAAATCTGGGCTCCCGTCCTGGGATAATGGCCCACCCGAGGAATAATACAAAACAGCAAATAGCCTAGCCTAACACACATCAAGATCTGTCCTTTGCTCTTGTTGGTTGCTACTTCCTTTGTTGCCCCTTGCTCCTTTCCTCGGACCCTACCCCTGCACACTTGGATGGAAGTCCTTCTCCACCCAATCATGAGATCTCCTATCTCACTCTGTCTGTGTCTCCTCCTCTCACCCCTGGAAAAAACCCCAAGGGAAAACCAGTACTGTAATGATTTTATTAATATAAAATCCGGGCTCTCGTCCTGGGATAATGGCCCACCTGAGGAATAATACAAAACAGCAAATAGCCTAGCCTAACACACCTCAAGATCTGTCCTTTGATCTTGTTGGTTGCTACTTCCTTTGTTGCCCCTTGCTCCTTTCCTCGGACCCTTCCCCTGCACACTTGGATGGAAGTCCTTCTCCACCCAATCAATGAGATCTCCTATCTCACTCGGTGTGTGTCTTCTCCTTTACCCTAAATCCAAAACCCTAGATCTCCAAAGTGATTAATGGCTAAGATTAGATCTCACCTTCACTTTATGATCTAATGGCTAGGATTTAATTTAACTCACTAATGCCAAATACTTAGGCATTTGACTTAAATTAAACTTCATTAATTATAAAAGTACATTCACTTTAATAATCACTTTATTAAAATGAATCGCCTAAGTCTTGAGAGATATTAAGGACGACTTCCACATGTTAGACACAAAATAGATGTGGAAGTACATGTCCAATGCTACAAACATCAACACTCCCTCTTAGCAAGGAAGGTACTTCTCGAAGAGCCACCTGGAACCGGTTCTTCCTCCGACCCTGGCACAATGTCGCAAACATCATCCTGCACACTGGCATCCCTCCAACCTTGTTGGTCAATTGCTCCCCAAACACTGGAAGTCACGGAATAGATGACACTATATATCAGTGCCATGAAACTTGGAAACTTCGTCAAAGGCATGCTCTCCTTAAATATGCTCCTAGGAGCCTCATCCTACTCCTAAGCATCCATCAATGTCATCTCGTACCAACTAGGTCTCCTGCAGAACCGGAAGGGGCTAACTCCCTCTTCCCATTTGAAGGTTAACTCCCCACACTGAAAATCTGTGAACTCTGCTCACCCTCCAAAGCCTCCTACTCCTCATCCTCTATCACTGACATGGATCCATGATCCAAGATCCCCTTAGATCCACGTACAGGCTTGCCATGCAATCTGTATACCTTGAGCTCTCTGATACCAACGTTGACTGTTGTATCAAAGCTAGCTCCTCTGAATGCATGAACACTTGTCTATTCTGGAACAAGACTGCATAACCCTTGTCCACCAGAGCTGAGACTGAGAGCAAATTCCTCTTCAGCTCTGGGTCATACAACACATCTGCCACCTCCAAAGAACCTCCTAACTCTAGCTAGAACTTGACTGTCCCAACTCCCTCTACAACATACTTGGCATTGGTGCCAAGCTCCACATGCAGATTTGAGTTTATCTTTGACCAACTAGTGAACAACTCATGTGTCCTTGTCATGTGACAAGAAGTCCCACTATCCACGAACCGAGCACTACCAACATCTGTGCCAGAAAGACAAGAGACTAACAAGAACTTTGTCTCGAACTTCTCAGCAAACTCCTTGACTTGTGCTTCTGCAAAGATGTTGCTACATGCTAAGACTTAATCTTCTCTTTCTTCCGTTTTGGCTAATCTTGTGGCACACAAAGCATTTCACTTTGCTGAAATCCTTCTTCTTTCCAACCTGTGGAGTTGACTCTCCATTTGTACTTCCCCTGCTCCTCCTTACCTAACTGGCAAGGGCCAAATTCTCATCATCACCAACCTGTTAGCCTGCTAGATATTCCTCCTGAATCTCCTCCTAATGAAATCATCCCATAGTCTGTCAAACTTGGGAAGTGTCTCTCGTGCTACAATGCCCTCGATGAATGGGGCCCATGGCTTAGAAAAACCATTTAGGGCCAAATTCTCATCATCGCCAACATGTTAGCCTGCTAGAGATTTCTCCTGAATCTCCTCTTGGATGAAATCATCCCATAGCCTGTCAGACTTGGGAAGTGTCTCTCATGCTACAATGCCCTTGATGAATGGGGCCCATGGCTTAGAAAAACCATTTAGGGTCGTCCTCACCAACTCCTCATTTGACACAGCTTCCCCAACAACTGCCAATTGATCATGTACCTAAGTGATCTTGGTGAGATAATTGATCACTATATCTGATATGGTCATCTTATTGTCTCTGAGCTTTTCTCTCAACACCATCTTCCTGTTTGTATTGTTGCTCTGGAAAATATCCGTCAAAGCTACAAACATCTCCTCGGTTGACTTCTTCTCAAATATGTGAGGAATCAAATGATCCTTCACTGCATCTAAGATGATCCTCTCGGCTTTCACGTCCTTCAACTCATGGGCGGGTAGGTCATTTGAATCCGTCGATGGGGTCACCTTTGTATTAGCAAACTCCCACAACCCGTTCTCCATGAGAACCAATGTGACCCTCACCTTCCAAGGGACGAAGTTAGATGCACCCTCTAGCCTGACCTCAAACCTCAAACCAGCTGCGACCATCTCCAAATCAGAAATTTACCGAGAACACAAACTGTTGAAAATGTGCCTAGTTTTTTAGTCACGAAAAAATGAACAATTTTGTGCTTTGTCCTTCAAGCATAAAAATAATCTATGGCTACCCAAATCCCTACCCAAAACCCTACTACCTGCAACTCGTTGCCCGGACCTCCTGAAGTTTGCCCAACTATTGTTTGAGCTTTGTCTAGCGCTGATCGAGCCCTTCTGGGCTGCCTGAGGCTTCTTAGGCCATGTTGACGACTCTGTTGGCACTCAGCTGACCTGCGGCCCTGCTACCCGTGCCTGCTTGCCTGTGGCAGTTGGCCCTGTCGGTGGCTATTGCTACCAGCCTTCTGCTGGTGGCCCTGCCAGCTCGCAGCTATGACTACCTGGTTGGTGGCTAGTTGTCGGCGACCAATTGTTTCCTGCAACTGCTCCCCAACCCCGCGCCCTCAGGGGTCACCTATGTCGGTCACTAACACCTGCTCCTCCCGCCTCTGCAACCCACAACCCCCTACCACTTCTCCTCTGCTCGCCCAGCCGTCTCGACCACCATCACCTCACCCCCTGCAACCACGACACAGCAACTGCCCTCTCAGTAGCCCAATGTTTCACCCAAGGGCTCGATCTGTCTCCGCAGCTACTAGATCATGCGATCACATGGCTATACGACCCATATGGCGATCGTACGTTGTACCTTTCTCTTCTTTTTTTGAATTATTTACCCCGCAGACCTGCAAAACAAAAAAAAAAAATGCGCTGCAAATCACGATCTTTGTGCAATGGTTTCCTCCTCAT
Source organism: Picea engelmannii (assembly GCA_009831015.1). NCBI lineage: Eukaryota > Viridiplantae > Streptophyta > Pinopsida > Pinales > Pinaceae > Picea > Picea engelmannii. The sequence continues at coordinate 1,352,412 of ML778558.1, read as the reverse complement.
AGTTGATTAGCTCTAATACCATGTTAAATTTCAGCAACCCATCACCCGACAATTTACTTCCTAGTGAACCCTTGTTGTAATAAAGTCACTAAGAAAATTTACTGAATAAAAGCACGGCTAAGTTTTAACAATCTAAATAAATATATCAACGAAAGCACAATTGGAAACCAAACACATTTGCACACATAATTTTATGGGTAAATAGCCTTGGAAAAACTCCTAAGACAAAACCAATACTGTGATGATTTTATTAATAAAAAAATTGGGCTCTCGTCCTAGCATAATGACCCACCTGAGGAAAAATACAAAACAGCAAATAGCCTAGCCTAACACACCTTACAATCTCATTTGATTTTGTTAGCTGCTACTTCCTTTGCTGCCCCTTGCTCCTTTCCTCGGACCCTGCCCCTTGCTCCTTTCCTCGGACCCTGCCCCTGCACACTTGGATGGAAGTCCTTCTCCACCCAATCAATGAGATCTCCTATCTCACTCTATGTGTGTCTCCACCTCTCACTTAAGCTATCTTTTATAATCTTGAGTTTACCCTAAATCCAAAACCTTAGATCTCTTAAGCAATCAATGGCTAAGAATAGATCTCACCTTCACTTTATGATCTAATGGCTAGGATTTAATTTAACTCACTAATGCCAAATACTTAGGCATTTGACTTAAATTAAACTCCATTAATTATAAAAGTACATTCACTTTAATAATCTCCTGAGAGGCATTAAAGACGACTTCCGCATGTTAGACAAAAAACCGATGTGGAAGTACCTATCCGATGCTACAAACATCAACACAAACCTATCTCTCTATGTAACATGGTTTACAAAATTATATCAAAAATAATTGCCAACAGATTGAAACCTATTTTATCAGGTTTTATTTCAGAAGTGGAGTTTGGGTTCTTATGTAATAGGCAAATTCATGATGCAGTGGGGACAGCTCAAGAAGGTATGAACTATATGAAGTTAGGGAAAACACTAGCAATGGTCCTGAAGATTGATCTTGCAGAAGTCGATAACAAGGTAAGTTGGCTGTACTTGAAGCTGACTAACGCAAATTGGAATGAATCTACAAGTAGTAAATTGGATTATGGGGTGTCTCTCTTTAGCCTCCGTTGCAGTCGTATAAATGGATCCCCTTCAGGGTTTTTTCAGGCATCATGTTAAATTTACATGCAGCAGCGAGAGCCTTTCTCCTGGAGGATGGCTAAGACCCTAGACAGCTCTAGGGCCCCCAGTGCACTCCTGGGGTATGTGGTCTGGGACCAAGTTGATAAAGACCCTAGACGAATGTCTAGGGCCCCTGGACTGGATCCAGGGTAACCATGCCTGGG
>ML778558.1:1319092-1338692 GCA_009831015.1 Picea engelmannii | reverse complement strand
CCCCCCCCCATTTTGCGAAACTCAGCGAAACACACAGCGAAACGTTTCGCCAAGGTGCAAAACACGTTTCAGATTGGTTGTTGTTGTAACAAAAAATAAAGAAAAGAGTTTCACTTTGGTGTCACAGGTGGTCATCAAGAGGAGGGAGGCTGGTGCCAGTGAATCTGTTCTGGAAAGTATCCCAGTTTATTGGATGGCTCTTGCCCATATTCCGAATGAACTCTAAATAAAATTAGATGAAAATGCTTCAGTGTTTTGTGGACAGGCAAGAGAGAGAGAACAGATTCCCCTAGTAAAATGGACCAAAATAGCTAGTGGACAAGGTATAAACAATAGAGCTGAGTGTCTGGCTCTATGGTTACTTATGAAATGTGCAGTGGAAAAAGATATGGATCCCCTTCCAAGTTTTTGAAGACTCAAAGTGGATTGGACAAATGGAAACTGTATAGTTGAGAATTTGACTCTTGCTCCTTTTTTAAACAGGGCTCTTCAGGTAAAGAACAAATTTACAATATCAATTTCTCTCATATGCATAAGGAATTCAATAATGAAACAGACAGGTTATCTAAAGAAGCTCTTTCATTACAGGAAGCAACCCTTTCTGAGCAGGAGTTCAAGAATGGAAAACTCCATTAGGAAACTGTTTTTTCTCTATATTAACTTTTAAGGAGTTTTGATTTGTTTTATTTTGTAATACTGAAATGGCAAGTTGCTGGTGATGGAAAGGCATAAAAGCCTTATGTATGTATCTTTTTTGGTGCTTTAATGCATATCAGGGGTATTAATTGATCCAGGAAGGCTGCAACTAATAGGAATAAATAACAAACTGGATGTTGTGACATGATGTAGAGTAATCAGCAAGAGTGGAAGGACAGTAATATGTATATTCTGATTTCAACCTTCAAAATATCGGATATAAAGTTTTTATTCATGGAAAGAAAAAACTAAGCAGCAATGAATCAAAATTTCAACAGGCAGTGAATAAAAAAGAATATCAAGGACTTTGTAAATGCACCTGTCCATAATGGCCAGCAATTGCTTTCTCACGTCCTGGGCTCTCCTTAACGAGCGAGACTGCACAAAATTCTCAAAACACCAGGGACCTGAGAAGTTTTTCGCCTTCCAGGCCTCATACACGGCTAATAATGTTAAGTGGTCCCCTTCTGGTTGGAAAAACTTTGCCCTTTTTTGGTCAGCCTGAGCTTGCTTCTCTCGAGGCCTGTAGAAGATGTTCTGTGTCTGAAGCATTGCTATTATGGTTAAGATCTCATCGCTACAGCCAAGATCCACACTAGCAAGGAGCATCTTTGACAAAGGAGGTTCCAGTGGAAATTCAGCCATTTTCCTCCCCAGTTTGGTTAGAAGGCCCTCCTCATCCAAAGCTCCTAAACTGTACAGCTGTTCCATTGCAGATATAAGTGCTTGAGGAGGAGGGGGATCCATAAAATCAAACGAGAGGAGGTCATTGATTCCCATGGCTTTCATGTTGAGTGTTGTGAGTCCAAGATTGATCCTCTGTATTTCTGGCACAGTGGTGGGCAACATCTCATTGCGATACGCACTTTCTGTGTATAGACGATAACACTTACCAGGACCTGTACGACCAGCACGACCAGCACGTTGCTTAGCCGATGCTTGAGAAATTGGTGTAATGACCAGAGAATCCAGACCAAGTTTTGGATTGTATACATTCTGCTTAGCAAAGCCAGGATCAACAACATAGTAGATTCCATCGATGGTCAGAGAAGCTTCTGCAATATTGGTGGCCACAACCACTTTTCTTTTACCTGGAGGGGCAGGCTCAAAAATTCTTGACTGCATCTCACTGGGAAGAGCACTGTATACTGGCAAGATGATCAGTTCAGGAACATTCTTTCCAAGTCCTTTAATTCGCTCATAGAGAATCTGACAGGCAGTATCAATTTCCTCCTGTCCTGTTAAAAAGAGAAGAACATCACCTTCCGGTTCGGTCAAGTGAATCTGCATGACCGTGATCAATGCAGCATCCAAATAGTCACTCTCCGGCTGCTTGGTATACAGTATCTCTACAGGATAAGTTCTCCCTGGGATAGTGAATATATTGCAGTTAAAGAAATACCCTGAGAATTTCTCAGCATCCAGAGTGGCAGAGGTGACAATTAACCGAAGATCAGGCCTGCGTCTAACCAACTGCTTCAGGAGCCCGAACAACACATCTGTATGAATTGTCCTCTCGTGGGCCTCATCGAGCATGACTACTGAATACTGAGATAGTTCTTCATCAACTAAAATCTCTCTAAGAAGCATACCATCGGTCATGTACTTAATCACAGTCTCTGGCCCAGTGCAATCCTCGAAACGAATGGCATACCCGACCTCCTCCCCTAAACGACATCCAAATTCCTCCGCTACTCTTTTCGCTACAGACATAGCTGCCACTCTACGAGGTTGGGTACAGCCAATCTTACCTCTAGTAGTGTAGCCTGCCTCTGCCAAATATTGGGTCACTTGAGTGGTCTTTCCGGAACCAGTCTCCCCGATGACAACCAGAACTTGGTTGTCGTTCACTGCCTGGATCAACTCCTTCTTCAACTTGTAGATGGGAAGGCTCTGCCTCTGTTCCTGAATTGAGAGCTTTGACCGCTGTCCGAATGTTGGTGCTTTGCCGAAAGCATCCTTCTTCCAATCAGGCATATCATAAGCAGAAAGTCCCACACCTCTCAACTCCTGTGCAAGATGCCTCTCACCTGTCTCCGGCATTGGATCCTCCCATGGTCGATTCAAATCCTTGGGAATGGAGTCCAGCATGGTCCTCTGCTGCTGTTCTCGAAGCTCCCTTCGCTCCTTCGCAAGCGCTGACTGCGTCATCGCTGCTCTCTGCAGTGAACCATCGGGATTCTTCACAATCTTCACAGGTGAAACATCGATCGAGTAACGAGTCTGCCCCTGCAGGAAAGCAGGCTCATCCTCATTCAACTCGATCTCGAGCTCCTCCTCGGCAGTACCCTCGTCTTGGTAAAGCATGCCATCACCATCTTCGTCGTACATAGGATATTCCCTCACATCCAAGACCCCGGATGCAACCAGCTGCTTTGCTTCCCACTTCTCGGGAGAGCTCATTCTCTTCAGGGGCCTCCGCGAAGGCATGTTTTCGTCCTCATCCACAATGGTGATACCTGAAAGTCCGGTCCTCTTGGTGGGAGGCTGATTGGAACTGAGAGGATTGGCCCTCAGAGCATCATCATCGGTGCTTTTCTTCATGGGCAACATGTCCTCGCCGGTTTTCTGATCAACATCCCTCAAGGAGAGGCTCATTTTCTGTCCCGATATAGAAATGACCTTGACCCAAACATCCTGATCTCTCTTAACGGCTTCTTTGGCATTAACCACCCTCCTGCTTGCAATCTGTGAAATATGGACCAAACCCTCTTTCCCTCGAAAATCATTCAACTGAACAAAGCACCCTGTATCCATTACCCTGGAAACCCTACCCTGATAAACCCCAAATAACTCGGGCTCCTTATTGTAGTTGTTCTGCTTTCTTTCATCCCTGTAATCAACTTTATCCCTGTGCCCTCTGCTCCTTTCGTCATCTCTGTCATCACCATTCTCTTCCCTCCTATCTCTGCCATATCTATCCCTGTCTCTCTCTCTGCTATATTTATCCTTGTCCCTGTCCCTGTCCCTATCTTTGCCATATTTATCCCTATCCCGGTCTCTATCTCTGCCTCTGTCTCTTCTGTCATCACCATAACCCTCTTCCCTCCTGCTATATTTATCTCCATCCCTGCTACTCTTTTCGTGCCTCCGCTCTCCTCTCCCTCGATCATCTTCTCTATCAGAATCCTTCCTCGACTCCTTTTCAATCTCCTTCTCCAATTCCTTAACCCTCAGTCGGTTATCGGGCACCGAAAGCCCTGGGAACTTGGCAGGCGGATCCCCTTTTGTTCTATCCTTGTCCGACTTCGTTTTTGGAGGAAGAATGGCATGGATGATTGTAAGCAATGTCCTCACAAAATACTCGGGCATTTCTGCTCCATTATCCTTCAGCTGTGCAGCGAATTCTTCCACAGTCTCGCTCTTTTCACCCAAATCCGTAATAAACTCTGCCAAGACCTTGTCCGCACATCCGATATGGGCCTCCAGCTCTGTACAGACCTTGGAAACCAAGGACAAGTATTCCAGTCTCTTCAATCCATCGTCCTTTTCTTTCTCCCCCATTTCTGAAACCCCAAACAATCGAAATTATTAGCAGAAGAATTCAAAACCCTCGGCGAGTGGTCCAGATAGAGTGCAGGAGGGCAGATCGAGTCACAGAGTCCGTTCAGGACAAGCGGTCGTTACAGGGTTTGTCGATCGATTTATAAAGAGGATTATCAGGACTGAACCTTTAACCCTTCCTCAGAAGCCTAAACGAATCCCGGATACAGATTTCTTCAAGACCTTAGCCTTGTTTGGAGAAGTATATGGTGTCTCGCCATTCTATTTTGCACACTATGTGATTTTTGAATTATTATTGTGTGGCCAACGTTAACGCTTTCTCAATCATAGTGATTTGGAAAACTTTTGTTTGTGAAAGTTGTTAGGTCCTCTAATCCACCATTTCATCTCCCTTTTAAGTTTGGTTGTTTGAAACACTCATAGACATATACCTTTCATAGTCCTCTCATAGTTGAGAGCATTTGTCATATGAATTGAGACGAGTATTTGTCATCTGAACTGAACTGAGACTATTTGAGATCCTATAATTTTAGAAGAGAAAGAGAGAGGGGAAAACTTCCCAAATATTGCATTATTATTTTATTGCAAGTTTGGCTTTAAGATTCATCCCGAGTCTTGGCTCCTGAGATTCCTCGGCATCGTTCCAAAAATAGCCTGGAACATCTCGAGGGATAACACCCATTATAATCCCAATTTAATTAATGCAAAATGTAGATATGAATATGATTATGGCCAAGCGATGTAATATGCGAAATGTATTTTGTGTTTTTGATAAAAATAATGTGATGGCAACAGCTAGGAATATGGACAAAGATGGGGACTGAGTTTTCCACAAGAGAAGAGAGTGTTTAAGAGGGGGCCCAAAGGGAAATGGTTTATGGGTATTAATCCAAACCTAGTTTTCTGAATTTTATTATCATTGGGGAAAACTTCTAATTTATGTTTTAGTGTGTGAGAGTCCAATCATTAAACTCAAGTAAGAGGCTCGGTGTGAGAGTCACACCCCATAGTTATTGGAAAACACACGGAAGAAGCAATCAACATTGGCAGTGTGAGTAGTCAATGGTCTTGGGGACAATAGAAAAAATTCATATGGACTGTTACAGGAGGGAATATGTACATCGTTAATAATAGATGCAACTTCTTTGCCTCTACCTTCTGCCCAAGATTGCTACCATAAACAGTTGCTTCAACATATGTAGCCTTCCACACGTGCATGTTTTAGAATGTAATCCAGGATTCTTAGCATAAAAATAAGGCTTTTGCAGTCCATTGTCTAGCTCTCAACAATCATCAAATCACGGATCATATCTTCCAACATGGTCTTTATATAGTCCCTCCTCATGGGACTATCTCAGCGTGTAACTCCTTGTTTCACCTCTGTCCTCTATTGAAAAGACCTCCACTCATGAGTGGACAGGAACTTATCTTATAGTTGTTCACCTCCATAAGCTATACATGCATGAATATTAATGAACACTTAACATTAGTCTTCCTTATGACGGTCCACCATTATTAACATGAGACTTCAAGGCATAAACACAAACATGTTTCCCTCTTCCATTATGCACACCAATGCATATCTATTTCAATTTTATTTATGTTGATGAAATGTTGTAGCTCCATGTTGACTTGCTCTTCTTACCGATCACCTCTATCCAAGCCCAACTAGGTTGACTTGCATTTCCATCCAATCTATCCACTAGTGTTTCCACCTCGGACCTGCTTCCTTCACGTAGAAGAATCTTGTTCCAACTTTATCCACATATTAGCGTCTTGGATTTTCAATCCCTCTATAACATACCTACACACTACTTTATGCTTCCTTTGACACCCTTTAGAGTGAATGTATCTTCACTATTTCATCCCCTAAATGATTACTCTTAGACCATGCTTCTACTGAGCACTCTGATAATAGAAGTGGCTTTCTTACTGTAAATACTTTAGCTACAGTTGCCAATTCATAATAGAAATTCTTATAAGTCCTCATAGGCTAGGCCCTAGAGATGAATTTTACCCATCCCATGAGTCACACCTCACCCCATGAGATCCTTATTTTTTTATGGCAGTAGACCTTGCCACCTTCACTACATTCTACCTTCAAGGCTATGGAGTCCTCCTTAACTCTTTGTGCATGCTATGACATTCTTCACCTATTGGCTTCATGTTTCACGTGAGAAACTTTGTTGATTTACCTTTGTATACCATTCAGACTCTATAACAGCTGATACTAGCCTTTCTCTCCTCTTTTTGATTCCTTTGCCAACCTTTAAATTACCTGCTATATAGCCCCGTGCTTCCCTTTGCAGCTCTTTGATTCCTCAACAACTGCACAAGCTTGACTTGCTTCCCTGTCCAATGGACCTTGGGATAAATCTAGAATAAATCCACACAATCCTCATTTGTGGAATATTATCCTCTTGTCCCTTCACACAACACTCTCCACTGGAGTGTTCCTCTGCTAATTAATAATGCCTTGTTAATAAGCTCAACCCCCCCCCAGTTTTTTTCCAAGCTATTACACTTCAAATGTGTCTCTACACTCATGTGTATGCACTATCATGAGTTTCAATACTCTTCCTTACCCATCAACCACATCTAGCACTCACCTCTGTCATCTGGGAAAGTTTCTCCAATTTTTGGCATTATTCGGAAAAATATTCACATCGAGTAGTTACATGGTTCATGGAATCTGATTCCACCTTTTCCTGCAACTTTATGGAGAAACTCGATGCTCCCTAGGAAAACTTAGACCTTATGGCATGTTATCCTCTGGATTACCTTTCCAATGACAATACTCATGCTTCAATATGATTTATGAGCCAAAAGTTATGGCTTCCTGAAATTCCTATTTTGCTCAATGGTGTCCATCAAGTCCACCAATTACCTTCCTTTTGATTCCTTGAGGATCCTTCGGCTCAAAACTAAATTATTGGTGGATATATAGATTCCCCTATCCAATATATTTCCAATGACTACTCTCTTGCTCAATTCTGAGCACTAAGCAGAAAGTTATAGTCATCTGAATGTTGCTAATGTACTCTTATTGTACACTTTTCATTCTAGTGCAATTAATCCCGGACGCCAACTTCTGTCACTTTTAGAAGTAATTATGTCAGGAACTAGGGAAAATTTTGTATGAGACAAAGATAACAATGATGATAGAGAAATCATAATAACTCTCAGATTGTTAATCTAAACTCCAGTAAAAAAACTGTAGCAATGTAGAAATGACAACTTTGTCCTTTTTTCACCCATTTTTCCAGACTTGGAAGTTTTATCCAAACTGGCTATCTCCCACACTGTGCACTTTTGGAAAAACTTCACTGAACCAAAGTTATATGTATTGACGAGTACACAAAATGTTGAGTAAATAATTGTTTCCATAATTTCCATATGGGGACCCATTTCCTCCTTCAAAAATCTAGAAAATCCCCCAAAAGTGGTCTAGAATAGTGGATTTTGGCATGTTTCATTATCCCCATTCCAAACCCCTTAGACTTTGTCCAATCACTTCACACACTATTTTCATGTCTACTTTATAGACACTTTGTACAAGTTTCAACAGTAATTGTGCTCCTGCCACTGAGTTTGACCCTGATCTTTAAAAAACATGTAATTTGCATTTTCTTGAAAATTAGAGCATAATTGGCTAATGGCCCTATCTTGCATTTTTGTAGCCCTCAACGTAGACAAAAACTAGAAAATCATATCTTCTTCTAAGGTATCTTGCTCCTGCTAGGCCCAAAATACGAAAATGGCTCTAGACTTAGATTTTTTTGAAACTATAGGACAATTTTGCCTATGTGGCATCCTTGCTAATGTGGCATCTTAAATCCACATGGCACCTTGAAGTGATGACATGTCACCCTATTTGCCACTCTCTCCCTACCTCACCAACATTTACCTTCCTCCTCCTTCTCTATTTCTTCCTTATTTCAATTTATTTCGAGACCACCAGCATCAACTGCCATCCTAGCACATATCTGACCTCGGATGGGACAAGGGTCCCACCCCATTTGTCAGACCTCCACCTGGTACCCTTTCACTGCCCATGGGGATGAGAGAGTCCCATCCCACACCCTTTTTCCCTTGGCACGTAAACTTGCTTTCCCCCTTGATCCAATGGTGGAAATGATCAAGAAATCGACGACCCACATTGATTTTGCATTGCTTACATGTGTGAGGGTTAACACCTCCACGAACTTGCATGCTCCCTAGATCCATAAATTGTGTTCCTCGCTAGGAATATTGCACTCTAACTATCATGATAAATTGGGTTCCTCGCTAGGAATACTGCACTCTAACTGTCACAATCTATCCTTATAGCTTGATGTACCAACCCAATACCTTAACATAATCTTTGTAACCATACTACTTCGTTTCTTGCATGAGTGATTGTCATGTATTCAAATTCTATAGTTGAGAGTGCCACTACAAACTTTATTTTGCTCATTCAACTGATTGCTCCTCCAAATAGGTTAAACACATACCCACTTGTATATCTCATGTGATTCAGATCTCTAGCCCAATATACATCAACAAAGTCATGTATGTCCAACACTTTGTCCAATCCATGTCTTCCTTTGTAATAGAATCCATAAGTAGCAGTGCCACATAAATACCTAGAAACCCTCTTTATTGTTGCTCAATGCTCCTTCTCAGGTTTTGACATATACGTGCTCAAAACTCCCACTGAATGTGCAACGTCCAGTTTAGTATAGGCCATTGCATACATCAAGCTACCAATCACACTATCATAAGGAACATGGGACATGTCCTCTTCCTCTTCATCTTTCTTCGAACATTGATATGTGGATAACTTTACACCTATAGGAATAGGGACCTTGATAGGTTTACATTCCTGCATATTAAACCTTCACAATATTGACTTAACATATTTTCTCTAGTTCAACCAGAGTTTCCCGTTTGCCCAATTTATTTTAATTTCCATGCCCAAAATAAAATTTGCAGCACCAAGATCTTTCATATTAAATTTAGAGGACAATTGAGTTTTCACATCTTGGATAATTTCCTTGTTGTTTCCTATCAACAACATAGCATCCACATATAAGACCAAATAAATAAGATGATCACCTATTAATTTGAAATACACACAATGATCGGCTTTGCTTCTCGTGAAGCCATGTCCCAATATACAATTAGCAAATTTTTGATACCACATCTCTGGTGATTATTTTAACCTATACATGGACTTTTTCAACCTGCATACTAGCTCTTTCTTTCCCTTCACTGCAAAGCCTTATGGTTGCTTCAAGCAGATTTCTTTTTCGTGATCCCCATGTAGGAATGTTGTTTTCACATCCCTATGTTCTACTTCAAAATCAAAAGTAGCAACAACAAATAAATAAAATCTAATATAAATTAACTTAACAACATGAGAACAAATTTCACCAAAGTCAATTCCCTCTACCGGGAAATAACCTTTTACTACTAACCAAGATTTGTATTTCTCCACTTTTCCTTTTGCATCCAACTTTTTCTTAAACACCCATTTGTTGGCAATGGGATTTCTTCCAGTTGGCAACTCCACTAGATTCCAAGCCTCATTCTTGTGCAAGGCTACCATCTCTTCAACCATGGCCTTTTTTCTAGAGTTTTCCATCCTCTGAATCCACTGACTCCCTAACAATTCTAGGATCATCATTGTTAACAAACAAATCAAAATTCAAATGGAAATTAGGTGGAGTATACATTTTTGGTTGCCTTCTTTCCTGAACTGATCTCCTCAATACTAGAGTATGAGGCTCTTCTTCTTATTATCCCTATTCTTCTATAGAGTTTGATTCATTATCCTTCAATTCAAACTTTGTTTTCTCTGGTTCTTCCTCCCTTGGAAGGACTTCCCATTTGAAAACATCTTTGATTTCTCTAAATACCACATCTAGGCTATACACTACCTCCTTAGTTTTTAAATCCCAAAGCTTATAACTTTTATACCATCTTTATAGCCAATAAAGATACACTTTTCAACCTTTTGATCCAACTTACTCCTATTTTCCTTTGAAATGTGTACATAAGAATCATAACCAAAAAGCCTAAAATGTGTTAGAGAGGGTTTCTTACCAGTCCATACCTCATGTGGAATCATGCCATCAAATGCTTACGAGGGTGATTGATTTACTAGGTAACATGCAGTGTCCACTGCCTCTGCCCATAATTCATGTCCCAACCCAACACCACTGAGCATTCTCCTATTTCCTTCCATCAAAGTCCTATTCATCCTTTCTGCAACTCCATTATGATGAGGTGTGTATGGAGTAGTCTTTTTCCTTTCTATACCACGTTTCTTATCGAATTCCTCGAATTCATTCCTACATAATTCCTCGAAATTCATTCCTACATAATTCTCCACCATTATCCGTCCTTGACACCTTAATTTTCATATCTGTTTGATTTTCCACAAGAGCCTTAAAATCTTTAAATTTGTCAAAGACTTCAGATTTCTTCTCGAGGAAATAAAACAATGTATTCCTTGAGAATTCATCTATAAATGAGACATAGTACAAAGATTTACCTAGTGATGAAATCCTCACGGGTCCAAACACATCACTCCACACCAACTATAAAACCCCCCCTGCCCTCATAGAATCAGAGGAGAATCTTACCAAGTTCTGCTTCCCATACAAGCAATGTTCACAAAAATCAAGATCCATAGAGCAATTCAACATATCTTATACCATACCTTTACCATGTAGTACTTGAAGCCCCTTCTCTCCAATATGCCCCAGTCTTTGATACCACACCGCAGTCTTTTCTCCATATATTGCAGGAGTTTTTCCTTCTTCAACTCCAAGCTCAGGAACAATGAAACCGTTGCACCCGTAATTGATAATGCTTCCCAGTAGCTTATATAGAGTTCCACTCCAAACTCCCCTCAAGAACATCATTGCTCCTCGAACCATGTTGTAGGTTTCCTTTTCAAACACTATTTTTTCATCTGCATCATCCATCTTACTTACATAAATCAAATTCCTTGCCAAACTTGGGATATGCAAAACATGAGGAAGTGTTTTAATCCTATCATGGATTCGATTCAACTTGACTTTGCCTTGTCTTATGATTTTAACTACCGAGTCATCTCCTAGAAAAACATACCCCTATCATACCTTTCATACTCTCAAAACCACTCCTTGTGAGGAGTCATATGAAAGAATGCACCTACATCCACTAACCATTCCTCATGGTCTGCATGTGTGCTTGAAGAAGCCAAGTACACATCCCCTCCTTCATTTGCGGGGGTTTTTGATTCCGTAGAAGAGGCATCATCAATTCCCTTCCCTCTCTCAACACTTTTGGATATACATTGTTTATTGTAATGCCCTTCTTTTCCACATCTCCAACATACCTTTATGAATTTTCTTGGAGACTTAGATCTTCCTCTAGATTTATATCTCCCACTCGAGAACTTATTTTTATTTCTTTCATGGAATCGTCCTTTTATGAATAATACATATGTGCTCTAGCTTTCCGTGTTTTTCTACCTCATCTCCTCTAAAAACAAGGATGAGACCGCATCATTGAAACTTAAAGTAGTTGCATTACTGCCTGTGGCCACAACCAGACTATCCCATGAGTATGGTAAAGAGCACAATAAACTAATACACTTGTTTTCATCATAAATCTTAATATCAACAAACAATAACTGACTTACCACGGTATTGAAGGCATTCAAATGCTCTTTTACTGAGTCTCGATCTTTCATCCTCATGTTGAACAACTTATTTCGCTAGAAAAGTTTGTTTACTCGGAACTTAGACTAATACAAATCCCCTAACTTATTCCATAATGGCTTGGTTGTAGCTTCCCATGACATATTTAATAAAACTGCATCTGAGAGACACAACCAAATTGTGCTCTTTGCCTTCTGATCGAACTTTGTCCAGTCTTCTATTAACATTCAGGTAGGTGTAGTACCTAGATATACAGTGACCCATTTATCTTTGTCTACCAAAAGATATTCCATCTTGAGCTTCCATAGGTCAAAAGTTTGGCCATTAAAACTTTTTATCTCTATCTTTGAATTTCTAACCATTTCTTTTCACCACAAGAATCAATATCGCAAATCTCCCACTGAAACAAGGTTGATCACAGACCCAATCCAAACCCTTAGCCACAAAGGCACCCCCCTGAAACCAATAACCTCACTCTTCTACCAAATGTAAGTTTTAAACCTTTTACATTAATGCAATGCACACACAGATTATTAACATAGAAAAGAAAACAATTGCAATCACACATATACACAGATATTTTCCTTGGAAACCCAATCTGGGAAAACCAATAACCTATTTTAGAGCCGCACCTCTAATTTTATTCATAATCCAACTTCATTGTTTACATTACAATATATAAGATCCTGCAACATAAAAAAAAAACCTAATCCATTGACCCAGATTAGATTACAACCTTAATTGCTTAACCGAAATTAAAAAACCATTGGTTGAAGTACCATGTGCCACTAAACCATGAAAGGCGGAAAACCTCCCCAACCAAAGACAAAAGACAACCCAAAAAATTGGCAAATAAACCCCCCCAAAAAAATCATGGGTGCTTTGCCCCTTAAATCCCTAATATGGTGCCCACAATCATGCAAAGAATATAACACATACCCAATAGTTTTCTCCCATCTTAGGTTTCCTTAGATACATCTTGTGTTTATTTGTGTGGATGGTGTGTGTTCATTTGCTTGTTCTTTCATTTTTGTATTTCAATTGTTTTTATAAAATTTAGTAATAATCCAGTAATAACAAATCTGAAATCTGAGGAAATAAACTTGCATAATAAAAGATTTCATAATATTTCAAGATATGTTGTGACAAGCCATTCTGGTGGAATGTCCGCGACAGTTTATAGATCAAGATTTCTATCCTCATTTCTGCAACCCCTCCAACTCCTTCAAATGCACTTCTATATCTCCTTCTCTATCAATATTCCTTTTCACTAATTTTGCCCTCTGATAAACCGCCCACATGTTGTCTAGCCACCACTTATCAATTATTCAATCCTACTTCAAAGCCTATTGTACCCTCTCTAGAGCATATGCTTCCTCCATGGTACCTTCCTCTCTCAGTTATTCATTCTCGATATCTCCATCCTATGTCACCCCCGAGCACAAGTGCTTGCGCTATCATGATCGGTGGGTTAAAAGGCATATAGTCTTCTTCTGCCAAAAGCATCTTCACCTATGTTGTGATTTCCATAACCAAACTTTTGCAAGCTCCTTTCTTGAATTGTTCCTTTACTCTTGAAAAGGATTGATTTGACTCCACTATGAGCTCAATAATTTATCCTTTTATCCTAGTATTAACCTAAAATTCAATAGTTCTTGCAACTTTGTGATCAAATCACTACAATTCAACCATATTCTAGTCATTCCACTAGATCTCTCTTCACCTCTTCCAAGTAGGTCACGAATGTTCACCCACTCTAATCAACCATTCAAACAATACCACTAGAAAATCTACCCAAAATATTGCATAGGTGGCATGGTTGTAATGCATCCAACATGATTGGTTGTCCATAATTCACTACTTCTTAAAGAGATCGATCTACTTGAATCAGTAATATTCCACATAGCTTTGAGTCAAGTTGTTAGTCATATTACTAGAACACCATACACATTATGAAGTAGTCGTGACAACATAGCCATTTGTTGGTTCAATTTTAGACTAGGGTCCATATCAGTGTCCAACAAATGGGGTTAAATTGTAGTCTAATCATTGACATTTTTAATCCTTGTGAAGAGGAAGGTCTCACCCAAAGTGCAATGGCGAGACTGAAGTTTGTATAGGGCTCGTACATTATGATTGTCACAACTAAAACCATATCGATACTTATACTTCCACTTTAACCATCTAAGAATGAAATAGATATGCAATTTGATTACTATTATCTAGCATCACATATAATGAACAAGAGTAGAAGACATCATCATCATCATATAGTTTAAAGACAACACAAAATTTAAAGGGGAACCTCATTTCATACATTTCCAAGATAACCTAATACATCATTACATAATAATTATTCAGTCATGAGACCACAATAGTAGCATAGCTTAGAAATCAGATAGAAACCTACATATATGAATAATACATAGAACCAACATGGAAATCAACCCTTTGAAAAGCCAAGTCCTTTACATTTATCCTAATGTGCATGAAAGTAGGAAAGTACATTCAAAACCTAAAGGGAAGTTAGCCTACTTATAGTTTCTTAATTATGAACCAACATATATTTGCTTCTTCTTCCACTAGGTGTCTTCATCATTTCACCACTTAGCTCCTCGATCACTTGAAATCCCACTCGTTATTTTGGTTCTTACCTCCCTTTATGGTCGATGTTTCTTAATGATATTGATGGTATTCAATCCATGTGGCATGACTCATATCTTGTCTATTAGTTGTTTTGTGCCATCATGTCCTTCCCTACATGCACAACATGTCCTCTGTGAAAATCAAAATGAGGGGCCCAACAAGTGAAGAATATTGACGGTGATGCATGTGCTCGTGACCAAAACATGCAACAAGGTAGGATCATTACTTTAACAAAAAAAAATTTGTATAATCAATTTGAATTGTTGTTTAAGTAATGTGGAAGGGAGAGGATGGAGTGTGAGGGGGAGGAGCTGGTGGATTACATCGCAGATCCGTATGAATGAAAATAAGTCTTTAGTTCATATCCTTAGGGTACATCACCAATCAATAAGACAAATGAAATAAGTCTATATGGATTTTTGGCTTTGCGATGAATACCTTTGAAAAGTGAAAAAAGTGGGTGCAAAAGGAACTAATTATGATCACCACAGATTTGAAAATGGCATTAAAGGAGGTGGTGTATGAGGTAGTAATAGTTAATGAAACTCGCTTATTTTATATATTGAAAGATGTTATAGACATATTATTTCGAGGCAAACCTAGTTAGGGTTTTCAAAAGGGTCATTCCTTGATGAACGAGATTTCGTTAAGAGGTTTAAGCCCAAAATAAGACATCAAGGGTTTAGAATCCATTGGTAGTAGATTGTATCTAGAAGTCTTGAGTGAAAAGGGGTAAGCATCAAGATATAATTTGGGGAAACCTAAAGTAAATTTCGTGAAAAAATTGGAGATGCATGAAGTAGAGAAAGTATCTAGCGAAAATGGTAGTTGGGGAGGACATCTACTTGGAACAAATCCAAGAGTTCCAAGAAAACTATTTAATTAAAAGTTTTACGGGAGGCAAAGAGAACTATTAACAATTGGCTTCAAGAAAATTGGTGTCTAGTCCTAGGGTATGCACCAAAATTTCATTTAATTCCAAGAGGGTGGTTAGGGTTTATATTAAGATATGAAGTAGACACAGAATTTTCTTTTGGGAAGCAACTAGTATCGAGGATTGACGATCTTGTCATTGAAGAAATGGTTTGTTCATCTTGATCTAGGGTCAGAAGCAACTACCAAGTAACAAATCTGGGTGATGCTACTAGGTCTCCCCTTAGAGCTTTGTTCTAATAACATTTTAAGGGCTATAGGGATAGTATGGGCATGACTATTGATATTGGTGGGTCCTACAAAACTAGTGCATATAATACTCTAGCATGCATACTAATGGAATTAGACATAAAAGAGGAGTCACCGTAGTGTATTGAGATTGAAGTGGGGAACAAAACTGGAAAAAAAAATTGTGGATTATGTCAAAATTCCATTCTAATGTGTTAGGTCCTATGTGCATGGGCATATTCTAGAAAGTTGCATGGAACCTTTCACACAGAATTTTTTGTATAGTAAGGTGATTTAGAAGAATGGTAAGGGGAAGGGTTTGGCAAAATCACCCTATGGAAAAGTAGGAGTTATAGAAATCCCTTACATGCAATGCATTTAAATCCAAATAAGATTTGATTAACCAAGGAGTGGAATAAAAAGAGGTAGAGAATATTAAACAATCTCAAGAAACTCAAGCAAAGGAACAACATGACTTATCCATGGAAATATATGAAGAGTAGGTTCCATTGAAGCACTAGACGTGATGCAAATGGAGGAAGAGATTCCACCAAGCAAGGATAATTTTGGTAAGTCAAACTCTTATAGAGTAGAGTCTCCCATTCATTAACTATTTGTTTTTATTTAAACGATAAGAGAATTTGGCCATCTCTTATAGAATCTAGTAGAAAACCTTTCGAGGGATTAAAAGGGATTGGATATACTAAACTACATAGGGATTCATACATTCCCAAAAAAATTCTAGGAAAAGAGAATACAAAAAATTGACAAACTCAAGGAGGAAAAATTGTCATCATGAGTTTTTGTGCCCTTGTGATAAGTCCTTAAGAATAAGTGTCGTAGGAGCCATCCACTAGTCAACCCGACTCTAAATATTAGTCAGGCTCTAAGAAGGGAGACAAATTTAGTGGGAAAGTGGGTATAGGAAGGAGTTTGGGCATTGATCCAACAAGACACCCTCTTATAATATTTGTTGGTAGAAATCAAGCCTTCAATATGCTCAAGAAAAAGCTTTGAAGGAAGTTCAACATGGGAGATAAAAATCATCAAAAGAGGTCCTTAGAGTGGGATAACCCCCCTAGTGTGTGTTGGAACATCAAGTCTTGATGCTTCATCACACTTTTCCTGGAACTATTCGGTTGGATGGTCAACCTACATCTGGAAAGAGTCAGTGAGGAGATCGACCATATATCTATATCACTTGGTCGAGTAGTCAACAAGCTTATCAGTCAGACTGTCGGCCAACAGTCGAAGACAATTAGTTGGTGGATCGACCAGGCGAGCATTCGACTATGCGTTGGACACATGGACAGTCGGAACAAGAATCCTTGTCGAGTTAACTAGACAACTCATATTTGATAGAGTCAACTATAACCCCCGACGATTATATGTGGGCAAAATCTCCCCGATTCCAAGGAAGTTGGTTAGATATTGAAGCTATAAATAACAAACCCAATGGGTCATTATTATTATGTGATTCTTGTTATTGTGTACAAGTTGTCTAAGAACAATATTACCAACTTAACGAAAACTTTGTCGAGTTCTCATTTTTTGAAGGGTCACATTTTTTACCTCGTTTTTAAAAATGGTGCCACCGGTAGCACCCCTCTCCCTTTTTAGGTGGTATTTTGATATTTTAAATTTTTTGATCCATAATATTTCCAAATTTTTTTTTTTTAATGCTTATTTTTCATCTATTTTCAAATTTTTTAATTTTAATTTTTTTTTTCAACGGTGTTTTTAGTCATTTTTCCATACTTCTTTCAATCTTAAAATTTTTTTTTACCATTTACTTTTTTGAAATTAAGATTTCTCATATAATTGTGTCTCCTTAATTAATTTATAGTTCCATACTTTTAAAATATAGTGGAAAACATCATTTAAAAAAAATTGTTTACCTTTACTTCAATACATAAAAAATAATTGTAATTAAACAAGGGTTGCATGACAACTTAGTCCTTGCCAAGTAAATTTGGAAATGGAGATGATAGTTAACACCCTATAATTATTAATGATGAAGATGATGATTACGCTGAAACATGAACAATATGCTAACAAATGGGCTAGTTTCATAATCTTAAAAGAAATCAACTTCTTTGAGGGGTTTTGTTACTTTAAACTAGAAAAATTAACACAAATAACTACACCATAAAAAAAAATTTGAATTCAAAGAATTCGACATAGACTCACAAGGGATGGAGGAAGCCTTATTGCTCCATGATAACACATAGTTTATAGATTTGTCATATTGGGTATTGGACAAAATCTCTTACCATGATTTTACTTTAATGTAGCTGCCATATAATTTTGGGATTAACATGAATTTCCTTCTAATTAAACTAAACAAGCCAAATGCAAATCTCATTTAAAAAAATAAAAATAAAAATAAAACATTTCAAGTTTTATAATATATATTTTAATATATAATATTTTAATGTGTTAACATATATATTATAAAATATATAATATATATTGTAATTTATATAATATTTTTATATGTTATGACATGACACATATCCAACACAAAACACTACGTTCTTTGCACGAATACCCATAGCTATATAGCCCTAGTCCTTGTCGTATCATGTTACAACTTTTTATATTTCTTATTTCTTTATTTTAATTTTGGAATGGGATAAAATTAGAATGGAAACCAATAAATGAAGAGAACGATATTGCCAAACCTTGTGGCGCTCCTACAAGCAGTTAATTGCCTTGCATCCTTCAGTTTACCCAGCGATCGAAGTTTACGGAGAAGTCAGTTTGGATACATAAATCCATATTGGAAAACGTACATTGGGAAAAGTATTTTATTGTGGTGGTGTAATAAGTCTGTTATATATGTTAGATTTGGTTTTTAAGTGGACAAGGAATAGTTGTACAACCAATTAGAATTTGTTATTGATTATGCAATTAATCAATAACAAATTCAGTAGGGGTGCTTACTCTTATGTTGTTATTGGTGCTTTTGGAGAGGACTATGATATATTGGGTAGGCCTGTAGAAAATTGTTTATTCTTTGTTGGGGAGGCAACTTGTAAAGAGCAACGAGATACTGTTGGTGGTGCATTGATGAGTGGTCTTCGAGAAGTTGTCTAAATCATTGACATTCTGGAAAATAGAGAGGACTCCATGGCAGAGGTTGAGGCTATGGTTGCTGCACAAAGACATTCTGATAGTGAAAGAAATGAAGTCAGGGATATGGTGAAGAGACTTGATGCAGGAGAGCTTTCCAATGTTCTTTGCAAAGGATCTCTTGATGGGGAACAAAAGCCTTTGAGCAAATATGCTTTACTTCAAGACATGTTTGGAAGTGCAAAGACAACAGTTGGGCGTCTATGTTTAACAAAGAAGATACTGCAGCTACCTGCTGTTGCTGTGAAGTCCTTTGTTGGCACAAAAGAAGGGCTTAGCATTCTCAACAAATGGATCCTGGATTCTATGGGCAAAGATGGATCACAACTCTTGTGCCACTGTGTACGGTTGCTACTGATTGTTTCAACTGATATGATTGCAGTACGACAATCTGGTATTGGAAGAACAGTCAAGGAGAAAGTTTGTGTGCATACAAGTCGTGATATTCGAGTTGTAGCTAGTCAGCTAGTAAAAATGTGGATTGAAGTATTTCGAAAGGAGAAAGCAAATGGAGGTTTCAAACTCAAGCAGTTGCACGGATCTGCTCCTAACCCCGGTTCATCAGATGCAGTAAAAGCAAAATCTAAATAACAAAGCAATGGGAAACCTTCTGCCATGGTAGTCAATGATGTGAAGGGAAATACAAATCAACCCCTCTCTACTCCAATAAAAAATTGTGTAATTAATTCTGTACATAGAATAACGTGAAGCCTGCAATAAGACATCAAAGATATTAACCAATTAAATTTCAGATTTTTTTTTTT
>ML778558.1:1263531-1302996 GCA_009831015.1 Picea engelmannii | reverse complement strand
TTTCAATGACTGGAGGTGTGTATGAAGATGTACTTGAAGATAATGTTTCCAATCGATACTCCTGCAGATAGTCTGGCCGAAAGTGCCTAAGTAATATCAAAAAAATTCAAAATATGTTACAACATGGAGGAAGATCCTTCTAGAAGCGAAAGCTTCTATTAGGTCTTCTTACATTCAACTTATTCTTCCTTATTGCTATACCTTATTGATATTGACCTTTATTACATCGAAATATATTATTCTACCTACATGAGGGGTTAGGTCCCCAACAATGTCTTTAGACAACACATTTTATATTTAAAAACCTTTTCATCTTCAATTATCTGCAGTTTTTTTTATATGTTTCGTATCAGGTTACACCCAATCCCCAACATGGTATCAGAGTCGATGGTTTAAAACCTCACTCGTTGTCTGCAAATTGTGCTGGGTCTGATCTGTTATGTGATTGACTCTGGGCCGGTGATTTACAGACTGTAACTTGTGGAAACATATCATATTTTTCTAGATATCAATGCTGACTTTGAAGATCGATCTCGTAATTCTAAATGGATCAAATTATGCAGCATGGGCTCCAAAAATGGAAACCATACTAAAGAGTAAAGGACTATGACAGTATACGAAGACTGTGATTCCAGATCCGGAAAATGATCAAGTAAAGTTCGTTGTTGATGGAAATAAGGATGAGGATGTAGGGGTCATCATGACCTATCTCGTAGGAGTTTCTTTTTCACCTCAATGGAATCGACTTTCGTCATCAAGTCTGGAAGAAGTTGAAGTCATTATTCGACATAGACGATGATAGCCACATCATGGAATTGGAGAAATAGTTGATCTCTCTTGATCCTTATTCTTTTGACACGGTAGCAGACTATTTAGCGCGTGTGAAGGAATTACAATTGAAATTAGGATAATGTGAAGATAATTATCAGAAGAAATACAAACAACTCATTGAGTTGGTCCTGATGAATTTGAGAACACCATTCAACATGTTCATTTCAACTTTCCACACCAACTGGAAGGCGCGTAAGGAATATGGTAAGGATTACACATTTGAAGATTTATGTGGCCTTTTGATCAATGATAACATAGACTACTTGACGAAGGCAATCTTGGTGGTAAACATCAATCCCACTTGATCGAGGGAAAGGGAAAGTCAAATCACAAGGAAAGAGGATTGTTTGATACCTCTATACAATGACCTGGATTCCTCGACCATAAACCTAAAGGGAATACAAATGCACCCTATCAAGTCAAAAGAATAAGACATGTCAGTACTATGAGAAGACTAGACATGTGGAGAAGGCATGCTATAAGAAGCGAGAAGATTTAGAGGAGAAGTTAAAGCGCCTTGAAGGAGACACGTCCATTTTTCACCGACCCACTGATAATTTCACCATCCAAGTCGAAATTTCTCAAGCCTTGTTGTCTCATTCTACACAAAACGAAAGGGTAGTTGACTCTAGGTGCACTCGTCATATGGCTAAGGACGCTTCCTTGTTCACCTCCTTAAATGAAGTTGTGAAGAGGAAGATTTATGTTACCGATGATTTTTCTCTCAATATTGTTGGTCTAGGTGATGTTTTCTTTCAACATGGGGGAATTGTCGATGTCTATCACGTTCCAAACCTCAGTGCCAATATGTTGTCTATTTCTTAGTTAACATAGACAACTAAGATTGTGGAGTTTTGGCCAGATTGGTTCTTTATTCGAGATCTGAATAAAGGTTGGTCGATTGTTGGCAAACGGTTTCTCGACCTGAAGGATAATTTGTATAAATTTTGTGACACGACTTGACCCAACTCTTACCTGAATTCTCTTGTTGCTCACACTGACGAAGGAAGTCGAACTTTGCATGAATGACTTGGACACCTAAATTTTCAAATTTTGGAGTCAATGACAACTCATAATATGGTTACTAGTTTACCTAAAGTCCCCCCCCCAATGAAGTCTGTAAAGGATGTATGCTTGGAAAAAATCATCGGGCACCTTTTGACTCTAGCAAAGTGTGGTGAGCACATAATCTTCTGGAGCTGGTTCACAATGATCTTTGTTGCATCAATCTACCTTCCTTGGCAAATGAAAGGTATATCTTGAATTTCATTGATGGTCTCTCTTACTTCACTTAATTTTATTTTCTAAAGAATAAGAATATTTTCTTTGAAAAATTCAAAGAATTCAGAGCCTTTGCTAAAAAACAATGTGGTTGACCCATCGAGTGCTCGAGATCAGACAATGGCGGTGAGTATGTAAATCAACCCTTTGAAGAATGCTTGGTTTGATCTGGTATTGGATGGCAACGATCAGTTCCTCATGCACCTCGGCAAAATGGCGTTGCAGAATTTACAAGAATTAAGAATCAGACAATAGTTGAAATGGCTAGATGTCTTTTGCAGGACAAAGATTTACCTCCTCGCATCTAGGTTGAAGCTATCTATTTTGAAAATTATCTGCTCAATCACATGTCGACTCGAGCTATTCCTTTAGTGACTCCAGTCGAAAAATGGTGTGCAAGGAAGTCCTTAGTCAACCACCTTTGTGTGTTTGGATGTGTTGCCCGAGCTCATATTTCCAATGGTTGCAGAAAGAAGTTGGATGAAAATAGTCATGCTTGCATCGTGATGGGTTGCTCTAAAGAGTACAAATCCTATTAACGGTTTGATCCTATCGAACGAAAAAATCATTATCAGAAGAAATGTATGGTTTGATGAGAAGTATTTTGTCATCAAGTTATTGAATACCTCCTCCAGATTGTTAAAGGACGATCGTTTTGATGTTGTTTCCAAATCTAGTTCTCTTATTCCATTTTTTAGTTCTTCGACTAGACAATCAAACTCTGTTCTTGTTTCGACTTGACCGTTAACCTTGGAGTCGACTAGTCCGTCGATATTTGTTTCGACTGGACCATTAACTTTGGAGTCAACTAGTCTGTTTCTATTTGTTTCGACTGGTTTGCCATCTCCGTCAACTAAAATTGTTTTCACTTATGATTGACCTTCTATAGTGAACAACAATTCACCCCTTTCTTTTCTACCCTGATGGGTCACCAAGACCATTGAAGTTTCTAGACTCGATGTCGGTGATGATTATTTACGCTGACAACTCGAGGTCAAAAGCAACATGATAGTGTTTCTTTGATGACTCATATACTTGAAACTTCTGATCCTATCACCTACTCAGATACCTAGGGATGACATGAATGGGAGCAGGCTATGGTGACAAAATTGGATTCTTTGTCAAAGAATCATAGTTGGGAATTATTTCCTCAACCACAAGGAAAGAATGTGGTGCAGTGTCAATGGGTCCATAGAACCAAAATTACCTCTAAAGATGTAGTTGAGCATCATAAAGATTGCTTGGTTGCAAAGGGATTTTCTCAACAAGAAGGAATCGACTACACCGAGACCTTTGCCCCTGTTGCAAAGATGAACTTTATTCAACTCATTCTTTCTCTTGTTGTTCAATTTGGATGGCAGATTCATCAAATGGATGCGAATAGTGTCTTTCTTCATGGTGAACTATCTGAAGAAATTTCCATGGAACAACCTCATGGTTTTGTGACATATTATAACATGGTTTGTTGACTCAAGAAGTGTCTTTATGGTTTGAAGCAAGCTCCCCGAGTTTGGTATGCTAAGATCGAAAATTTCTTTCTTTGACATAGTTTCAAACATTGTGAATTTTGGGCATGTGTTATATTCTTTGCATGGCTAGACCTAGTGTTGGTTGTTGGGTCATAGGGGTGTTGGTTGTGGAGCCTAATTATCCTTCTAATTCATATGCAGGTATTCCTACCCACCTTCTATTAGGGGTTCGGGGGTTGACCCCCCTCGCTGGGGGGCATGGGGTCTAGCATTCCCTCGAGGAATTTTTTGGTAAAATTGCCTTGTAAAATATTGTAATTTCATAGTCAATCTGGACCATTCATTATAGGGTCGCAGATATGATGGTAAAATATATGTTATGGTTTTCGCCCAAGAAGGAAACTCTTTTTTTGTATGACGACATTGTGTTGTGGCAATGTGTGATGAATAGAAGAGGTGCATCTCTCTAAACATGTTTATGGTTTTCTCGGTTTGTGTTTCTAGGGTAAAATATGTGTAATGTGTGTGCGTGTGCCATTAAATCTTTTATGTTTTTTTATTAAGAATCTATTTGCAATAATTATTTGTACAAGGTTAAATTCTACATTTGGTATCCGAGCTATTTTAGGCTTCAAGGGAATGCCTTTGTGGCTAAGGGTTTGGCTTGGGTATGTGATAAGCCTTGTTATAATGGGAGATATACGGTATTCATTCTTCAGGTGAAAAGAAATGGTAAGTTATTTGAAAATAAAGATCAAGAAATTTAATGGGCAAAGTTTTGAACTGTGGGAGATCTATTGGTAGACAAAGATTAGTGGATCGCGATGGATCTAGGTACTACACCTACAAGAAAGTCAACGAAAGACCTACAAAATTTGGATCGGAAAGCGAAGAGCACAATCTAGTTGTGTCTCTTAGATTCAATATCAATGAATGTGTTAGGGGAAGCTACAACCAAGGAATTATGGGATAAGTAGGGGACTTTGTATCGGTCGAAGTCCATAGTAGATAAATTGTTCTTATTGAATAAGATGTATAACCCGAGGATGAAAGATGGAGACTTGATGACATAGCATTTGAACACCTTCAATACTATGGTAAGTCAGCTATTATATGTTGATATTAAGATTTTTGATGAAGACGAGTGTATTAGTTTACTGTGCTCTTTACCAGACTCGTGGGATACTCTAGTTGTGGCCATACGTAGTAATTCAACTACTTCAACTTTCAATGATGTGGTCTTATCCTTGTTGTCGGAGGAGATGAGGCAGAAAAATATGGAAATCCAGAGCATCGATGCATTATTTGCAAGAGGATATTCCTAAGAAAGAAATAGATCTAAGTCCTCAAGTGGGAGATCTAAATCTAAGGGAAGATCAACATCTCCTGAATAATTTGTAAAGGTATGTTGGAGATGTGGAAAAGAAGGGCACTTCAAGAAGCAATGTAGATCCAAAAATTTTGAGAGAGGGAAGGGATCTGAAGATGATCCTTCTAAAGAAACAAAAACCTTCACGGAAGAAGGAGGGGATGCGTACTTGGCTTCTTCAAGAACACATGCAGATCATGAGGAATGGTTGGTTTATTCATGTGCATCATTTCATATGACTCCTCATAGGGAGTGGTTTACCAAATATGAAATGTATGATGGAGGTGATGTTTTCCTAAGTGATGGCTCAACAACCAAAATCATAGGACAAGGAAAAGTCAAGTTGAAGCTCATGGATGGAAGGATTAGAACACTCCCTGGTGTTCTGCACATCCAACTTTTGGTTAGAAATTTGATTTTTGTAGGAAAAATGGATGATGCAGGGGTAAGAACAATGTTTGAGAAAGAAACTTGCATGATGGTTCGAGAAGCAATGATGTTGCTGAAGGGAGTTCGGTTTGGAACTCTGTATAAGTTGCAGGGAAACACTACTGGTGATGGGTGTAATAGTTCCACTGTTCTGAGATTGGACCTGAAGAAGAAAACACTCCTACAAACTCTGGATAAAAGGTTATGTTGTGGCATCAAAGACTGGGATATATCGAAGAGAAGGGCTTTCGACTACTACACAATAAAGGCATGGTTGAAGGTATGTCTAACTTCTCTCTGGATTTCGATTTATGTGAACGTTGTGTATATGGGAAACAAGATCGGGTAAGATTCCCCTCCAGTGCAATGAGGGCAGAGGGAATTTTATAGTTAGTGCATGGTGATGTGTTTAGACCTATGTCGATTCCATCACTAGGAAAATCTGTGTACTATGTCTCATTTATAGATGACTTCTCGAGGAATACTTGGATATATTTCCTCAGGAAGAATTATGAAGTCTTTGATAGGTTTAAAGAGTTAAAGGATCTTGTGGAGAATTAAACAGAGAAAATAATTAAGATGTCGAGGACAGATAATGGTGGAGAGTTATGCGGAAATATATTCGAAGAATTCTGTAAGAAGTGTGGTATAGCAAGGCAAAATATTACTCCATATACACGTCTGAGTTACAGAAAGGATGAACACGACGTTGATGGAAAAAGCAAGGTGCATGCTCAGTGGTGTTGGGTTAGGATAGGAATTCTGAGCAGAGGCAATGGATATTGCATGTTACCTGGTCAATCGATCACCCTCATCAACACTGTTACACATCAAAATGCCACACTTAAGTGTCGCACCCTAAGTGTTGCAAGTGTAGCAAAGTGTCATATACACCTTAATAAGTGTCGCATGCACTTTGTCATGTGTCGTATGCACATTACTAAGTCTCGCATGCACTTTGTCAATTCCTATAGTGAATCTTAGGTTTCTTAATTTTATTTGTAGTTATTTAAGATGGATTTTCTATGCTTGAAAAAAACATTTTTTTGTTGAGAAACAACTCGTTTCTACAGTTGTATAAAAACCTACAAACTTATATTTTTTCGACTTTAAAAGTCAAGTTTGAAGGTTGTTTGTTTTTTGAGATGAATACGTATTTTTTGGTGTTTACTAGGACAATTGTTTGTGCCCATGGTATATGTAAGTGCAATATGCACACAAAAAATGTAATTTCCATTATGTGAATCGAAATGATGATTTTTTCTTTTAAAGAGAAAGCAATATGGAATAAAATTATTTTGACAGTGGTGTTTGTTTCGAAAAACATCATTCTTATAAGTATGATTAGCTTCAAAACAAGTTAAAAAAATTAAAGGATATAAGGAAATTGAGTCTTTAAAATCATAATATAATGAATTTTTGAAATTAAAGAAGGCTACGGAGGCAAGCCAAAAATGGCGAGGTTGATTCAAATAGCATCGATGTAAGAATTTGCACTGTAGACAATATTGAAAATTTTATTGTATTTTGAATCTATAATATAGATGAAAATTGGAATTAAAAACACAATGCTAATATGATTAGGGAGTTCCTAATGGGATGGTACAAAAAGAACAAAAAGAGTTTGACGATATCTCAAGCAAGGGAAATGTGTTGATGTGAAATGCCATATGCAATTAACGACCTAGTGAAAATTCATATAATACACCATTCCCAATCCATGTAATTTAAATTATTTGTCTTCTCATTCCCTAAATTTTTTTTTAGGGTTTATTTAAAAAATTCATATAATATACCATTCCCAACACATGTAATTTAAATTATTTGTCTTCTCATTTAGTAAATTTTTTTTAGGGTTCATTTAAAATTATTTAAGGTTATGTGAAACAAATTTAATTATGACTGGGAGGATACCCAAATTTGTAAATATTAACATCATTAATTTTATAATTTAATATATATTTTTTACACTATATTTTACAAGTAAATTTTTTTTAGGGTTTATTTAAAAAATTCATATAATATACCATTCCCAACACATGTAATTTAAATTATTTGTCTTCTCATTTAGTAAATTTTTTTTAGGGTTCATTTAAAATTATTTAAGGTTATGTGAAACAAATTTAATTATGACTGGGAGGATACCCCAAATTTGTAAATATTAACATCATTAATTTTATAATTTAATATATATTTTTTACACTATATTTTACAAGTAATTTTTTAAGAGATTTGAGTGAATCATATTCAAGGTTTGTCAAAACAAACTTCACTCGCTCAAGTTGGACTTTATAGTTATTCAATTAGTAACCCAAATATAATTTTTTTACACTATATTTTATTTTACAGGTAGTTTTTTAAGAGATTTGAGTGAATCATATTCAAGATTTGTCAAAACAAACTCCAGTGGCTCAAGTTGGAATTTATAGTTACTCAATTAGTACCCCAAAGTGTAATGAAGATTTTTTTAATTCAATATTATCTTACAATTCCAAGTATTTAAAAACAATTATATTTTATTTTACAGGTAATTTTTTAAGAGATTTGAGTGAATCATATTCAAAGTTTGTCAAAACAAACTCCAGTGGCTCAAGTTGGAATTTATAGTTACTCAATTAGTACCCCAAAGTGGAATGAAATTTTTTTAAATTCAATATTATTTTACAATTCCAAGTATTTAAAAACAAAAAATTATTTATTACTAGGATCACCTAACATATCACATCTGAGTGTTGAATTGAAAGGAAATAATTATTATCATACACTTTTTTCATCTTAGTTGCATGTTGTTTAGGATACATTGATAACATTGACCTAGAATATAACCTACATGAGGTGCTTTTAGGATGAGAATATTATTTTGTGTCCAAAAATAAATTTAAATTTGAAACCATAATATGATGTTACACTTCCACGTATAACTCAAGAGTTTAAAATTTTAGGAGAAACATTTAATAGTTTTTTACCTTGGAACAAGAGTGATAATATACTTATTATAGGACAACATTTATGTCTTTGTATGCATTAGGTATGCTTATGTTATATGGTATGCATATATTTTATTCTATACATCATTCCCAATAACATGTAATGTCGTAAACATTGATAGATCAAAGTGAGAAGATAATCCTTAAATTTGAGAATAAATCCTTAAATTTTAGAAATATCAAATGCATTCACACTACAAACAATACAAAAATATGGATAAAAACCCTTAAGGTAGGGTAACACCATCAATTACTTCTTATGGAAGGAATCACTCCACAAGTCATGATTGCTACAAAAACATACATCTGACATATATCAATACAATGATAGTCATGTGTATCTATACTTTATCACGAGTATTCCTAGGGGTCTATACCAACTACCCCTTATTATTATATTAATTCCTCTTAAATACATAGTGGGCTTATTTATCACCCATCAACTACCAGGTATGCCTATTCCATGATTATGGCCACATGACATTCATTATCCCCTTGGGTACCTCCCTAGGTACCTGGTATTATTCTCCCTAGGTACATTACATTCCATCCCCCTTTAGATGTTTCGTCTCCAAAACATGAGAGGAATTCATATAATATGACCTGTTAAGCAATGTAGTAAATCAATACCATGCACCCGCATGCATCCATCCTAGTGAAATGTAGACATAGGGTCCAACTATGGCCTTTCCTCCTCGATCTTGGTTCTGATTTCTCCTTGGGTTCCATGTCATTGTTGTGCCACTCTGATATCTCCATGCATTGCTTTTAGGCCTCCACGTGCCTCCATATTCATTCCCTTTCTAGTTCCATGTTAATCACAATAAGTTTGTTGGCGTTGATGCCTTTGCTTCGATGATTGTTGTTTCTTTGAGTGGTGTGAGTGGCAATATACAAAAACCTTAGCTACTAGTTCTTCTTTTTTTAATTCTTCAACACGTGGTTCTTTTCAGTGATTTAGCTCCTTAGCTTCTTCTTCCTTTTTATGCCCTTCCTGGGGCTTTGCTTCATGTGATTTTGTAGGATCTTCTTCCAATTCAACCTCAAACTCTTCATCTGATGTGTCATTAGGTACTGCAATTAGTTCCCTTGCAAGGAATTTTTTAGGTGCCTCCCTGGGTCCTTTTTATTTAGTAAGAGAAATATCCTACAATTTCTTTTTCTTTTTCTTGTAAAAAAGCTTCAAAAAATTATTTTGCACATTAATATTAATTGTACCAACTAAATCCATCCAAGGATATCCTAAAATAATATCCACATCATCCATATCTATAGCATGAAAATATGAATGCACCACATATTTATCCATAGTAATATTCAAATCTTAAAAAAATAGAACATTCTCACCCTCAACCTGTGTGCTTTGAATATGTTTTGCAGGAACTTGCAATATTTTAGCCAAGTTAACATTTATGAAATTATGCTTGCAACTAAGGTTAATAGAAACAAAGACCATCTCTTGTTTAATACATCTATGAACCTGTAATATGAAGTTGTCACATGAAAATAAATCCCTAGTGTTATCTCTATCTTTCTTCCCAACATGAGACCACCTATCTAAAATTACTTGTTCATATGCTTAATTTGAAAGTATCTTTAGCTTATCCATGTCAAGTGAATTCCACCATACGAGAGCATAATCTTTTAAACTTGAGAATAGGCAAAGTCTCCAATTCATTCCCCAAGGACCAAGGACCATCATCTTTTCCTATAAAAAAAACATCTTTGAAAACAAAAATAGGGTTTTGAAGAAAATCACTTACTTTTCATAGAGCTCCTTTATGTAGATAGGGTTTGAGGGGTTAATGTAAAATTATCAAAGAGAGAAGATAACCCTAATAATGATGATAAAAAAGGCAATAATGATGATGTTTACCATCCTTTAAGACCCATGAGGTCTACAAACAAATAAAAGGAAAAAAAACATATTATTCAAAAAGTCATTTATATAATTGAATGTAGTGGAAATGAAAGTACAAAGGTAATTATGGTTTTTGTAAGCGGCCCTGAAGAGTAATTAAGTTAAGAAAATAGGCAAAGTTACATATTATATTATAAAGAGTAGGGTGTGTTAAAAGGAACTTTTGTTCATCCTCAACATCCTTTGTATTATAATTTTACAAATTCACTCATCCAAAAGTGTTTTTGGGTTAATCCAATGACTAGTTCCACTATGGAGGTCATGGATATTGGTTTTGATTTTAAGAATAAACATTTTGTCTTCTAAACTCACAATGATGGAAAAATCATTTTGATCAACCGAATCAAGATTCATAAAATCTTTGGAGTAATTCAATTTCCTCTTATTAATCCTTGAGACCCTAACAACTTGAAAATGCTAAGTTAGTAATGGTAGAACAGTTTTGTACAATCACCTATTTCATCATAGGACATACTTCACATTTACATTTTTCTTCTATTACTACCTTTACAAAATTACAATGGAGATGGGAAACTAATATTAAATCAATTCCCTCTACTACTAAGGTTGTATTTAAAGGAACAGTGAATATAATCAAGATACAAGTGTTGGGACAAATCACAACTTCATTATCTCCAACAACATCATCAAAGGTAACAATGAACATAATGATATTAAGATCTCAATAGAAACTTCCATGTTTGCTTAAGCAATAAAGGCTTCATGGTAGAATAATATTACAAGCATAATGCATTCTATGAAGATAATCAATCAAAATATTACATTCAATTACAAAAAATAAAGCCATATATTGTTTGAATAGACTATAATCGGGAAAACAACTTTCTATACATTCAAAAGAACTAGAAGATTGTCAAACTTCGAGAGCATATTGTATAACTCAAAGTGCACAAATCATCGTTGAGGAAAAAAAAAGTGAGAGAACATGTAAATTGACACTAGGTGGAAGCAATGCACAAGAAAGTGACAAATGTAGACATGGATTGGACCATTTTTTTTAATTTTTTTTTTCCGAGGAGAATTTAAGACTTGTGTCCTTGAAATCATGCTTTGTGGGTCATCTTTTGCTTAAATTAACAATGCATGTCTATGGCTTAGGTGTGTGTGTTAGTTTTGTATCTTAGGGGCATAAGTTTGATGTGTGGATTAGGTGTCTGGGATACGTTTGTGAGTTAGGTGTGTTTCTTAATGTGGGTTAGTGTGCTACTTAGGTTCATGGGTGTGTGGATAGGTACATAGGTTAGGTGCATTGCTTATTTGTGTGACTGTTGTGGATAAATCCAACCTACGGATAAGCCATACCTCCCTTGGACCTACCCTTGGTCTAAGACAGATAACAAAGCTAGATTCCTAAACAATTTTCCCTAGATCTAAACAAAATATTTCCTTTCATGCTAAGAAAGAGTAGAAGAGCATATATTTTCACTAAAGGTTGTCCTCGCATGTCCTCGACTGGTGTAGTCCCATAGATCCAACTCCAACTCCTTTAACCTAATACCTGTACATAAGAGAAAAGCAATACCAATCTACCATTTATTTCCGGTGTTAGGAAAACACAATTCTCATTTAGATATATCCTAATATATTAAAGGTAAGATCAGATATAGAGTTCACAAGTGAATACCAATAGTATGAGAGGGGAAAACCATAGATCTATATCAATATGAAATAGATAAGTACATCAAGCTTTTGTTACCTTGAATGCATGATGAGATCCTCTTAATCTCCTTGCTCTTGCTCTTCCTCATCTCTCATTCAAGTAAAGCGAACTTGAACTGAAGGATGAACTGTATGGAGAAGCTCCTCTGAAAATCCAACAATGTGACTTTGTAAACTATTCTTCCTCCCTTTTCCCATGAATGGCATTCCTTATATAGATTGGTGGGGGAGGCTAGGAGGTAGTTCTACATCTCTATAACTTTGTGAACTTCAAGTGTTTAGAGTTACCAAGATCCTACCATGAGATACCCAACTCATATAACAATAATCTCCTCATAATTCACCAATTATAGAAGGCTACAGAGGTGGTCCCGACCCAACAGTACCACAACTAGCAACCAATTGTGGATGAAATGATATGTAGCCAACGACCAATCATGTTCTATCCAATAGTTCAAGTGTGAACTACCTCAAAAATACTTGAATCTTGGGAAGAATGATGTGTCTCAGTCTGATATCCACCGTGTGTCCTCCACGAGACTCAGGGGTGGCAAATAAGGCAGTAATAGATTCCCCCTAATGTGTGAGGTTAGGAGAGGAACATTTGGTCGAAACACACTGCTATAAAAGGTCACCAACGTGAGGTAGCATGAGGGGAGAGAAAAGAGATCAAGAAGCAAAGGAGTATTTTTAATTAGACACCAAGTATATAGATCATCCTCGAGGTAAGCATACCCGTGCTCGGAAGGGAAACAAAGAATGGTCACCAAAACAATACACTGTGGATCCATGAAGTGAATATGAATTACCATGGCCACAAAAGAATACATGGTGGATCCATTCCATCAATAACATCATAGCCACGAGCAAATACAATGTGGATCTATGCCATAGTATATATACTAGGAAGACATCGAGTATTAAGGAGAGTGCCCCAAAGTCTTTAAAGTATTCATACATAAGTGATATAATCCATTGTAACTTGGGAGGGATGTTATGAAGAAGTGATATGGCCCCAAACCCAAGGTATTCATCCCAAACCACGATGGTATGATTCTACAACGTGTGAATAAATGAGTTGATGTCGAGCATGGTAGAAATTGACTGATTACCAATCATT
The DNA here is from genome assembly GCA_009831015.1 of Picea engelmannii. Lineage (NCBI taxonomy): Eukaryota > Viridiplantae > Streptophyta > Pinopsida > Pinales > Pinaceae > Picea > Picea engelmannii. The sequence goes on along the minus strand of ML778558.1, from coordinate 1,289,909 downwards.
GAGGTATGTTGTTAACAAATGCGAGGGGACCCACCAATGATGAATATGGACCCAAATGTACCTAGTACAACCTAGAAAGTGTGAATAGAGGATCTGATGTCGAACAATCATAGAATCAATCGATCATGAGTCAATGATGTAAACCCATTGTTGATTGCGAGGAAGCCCACCACTAAGGACTGCAATATCCAAGGTACTAGCCAGTGTCTAAATCCCTCTCCTAGATATTATGTTGAAGTCGATAGGAAGAGATCCAACAAAGGATGGACTTAATGTATCCCCCATCAATCGACATTAAACATGCACCGAGAGATGATATGAAGAGATATAATCACCAAGTACAACTGACGCAAGGATGACCGATTCAGAAGGTCAACAAAACTGCAGATGACTGACTTAGGCTTAACATCCCTTGAACATATAGCACAACATGACGATGACTTGATAATGAAACTCAAGATAATGACTACTATAGAACAACAATATAGGATGCATTGAAGCACTCTCCATGATGACTGGAAGAGTAACTAGTAAGAGGAGTATCAGTGACTCATATCAATAGTATGGCTCCTAGGCAAGCTATGACCCAATTGTAAGACAATGACTCAAACAAGTGCCATGATCAAGGGTGACACAACCAACACTGCCATTTCATAAACACAGATCAATGGTAAAAAAACCCACTCATTTTTTAATTTTTTTTTGTCTCCTTCATGTTTTAATGAGTGCAAAAGAGAGATAAAAGTTTGCTTAGTAGTATCTTTTTCGTTCAATTTTAGCGAGCCCGAAACATAGTTAAAAGTATACTCAAAGATGTATTTTTTGCATTCTTTTTAAGAGTATGAAAAAATAGTTAAAATGATACTCATAATGGTCTCTTTTTTGTATTCTTTTATGAGTCCAAAAAAGAGTTGAAAGGATACTCGGGATGGTATCTTTTTCATAGTTTAAGGAACACCAAAAATAGTTAAAAGTGAGCTCATCTAGGTGTCTTTTCATGGTTTAACGAGTGCAAAATAGAGTTAAAAGTTTTCTCGGTTGGAGAGAACGAGTGGCTTGACAACATGCTTCTATGTTCCAAGTGCATGGAACTGACCTAAGCAACATGAATCCAAACAAGTTCTGGCAAGTGAGGTCCACTCTTGGTAGTTGCTCTCTCCATGGGAATATGGTAATGAAACGAAGGCCAAATAATGCAAGATATGAATTGTCAAGTGTTGCAACAATAGTGGTAAGTAGTAGTAAGGCAAACAACAATGCGACAACAAGCAACAAATGCATAAGTGACTGTAAAGAAAAATCAAAATTTTGGGAACCCCCCCAGGATATGGCTAGAATATAGATGAAGAGACAAGAATGTGACTCAACAAACAAGTCATGACGGGTCTACAAGAGGGTTCCTGGGCCTCCAAGAAATCACAACATGAGCACCAAATGGATATCGAGGTGCTAACTAGAGCGGCCATAAAGGGTAGGCACTACCGTGCAAATTACGACATGCAAAAAGGAGAGGCTAACGTCACAACTTAACAGGATTGGACCTAAGGCACAATAATGGTAGAACAAATGGTCAATAATGAAAAATGATTTCGTAGGGAAAAATCTATCCCTATATGCTAGTTTGGAATTCATACCTTGGGTTTAATGGAAGTCGCCAGTTCTCGCAAAAAGAGTCCATTTTAGCCCTATCAATATATCAAGACTAGATTCCAACGTCAAAAATTGGACAAAAACACATAAAAACCCAACAAATAAGCCCCCAAAATGAAAAAGCTTGAAGTCAATACACAATTTAGGTGGCAAAATGGGTTTTTATCCACCCAACTAGGTTAAAAACAAATTACCATAGTAAAAAAACACATTTTTACATTTGGTAATTGTAGTTTTTGTAAAACCCCCCTTCCAAGCTTGAACTTCTAGAGCGTATTGTGGGAGATCTGTCTAGTGAAATAAAATTTCGTAGTTTCTAAATAATTCTCTATCCGATTCTACATCGTTTCACTCATGTTCTGTCAATTTTGATTGGTGAAATTTTGTGCAAGGTGACTCGATAGAAGTCAATCTACTAAGGGTGTCAGTAGCAATGGTCGCGGATGAGGAGTGCCTTGATCTGTGACTGACAACTCTAGTGAAAACTAGTCAAATGCGACCATGAGGTACAAATTCAGATCCAAAAGATTTCGTCAACGATTTTGGAATTTTAATTGATGGGTTTTGTTGTTGGGATGTTGCAGGATACCCCATCATCATGATAGAGTGTATAGAGCATGTTAATGAGGCAGAGGACATGTAGACAAGGGTGGACCAACAAAACATGATATTTCGAGCTACTAAAGTTCTTCAAGTGTTCAAACATGAGGTCAAAACCTTATCGGTTGGATAAGTCAATCAATTATCGGGTACCAAAGCAGTAGTGTTTCAATGCGGAGGGGAACTTGTTGACCCTGGAGATCAAGGACATTTACTTTGTCATGGGATTGTCATGACATGGGCCACTCGTAAGGCTGATAGGAGGACCGAGTGGGAAATAGAAGTCCACCATGGATAATATTGTAGAATATCGTCGCCATGGAGCTAGAAAGATGAACAACAAGCTCCCTATCTAAGATGTGGTACATCTTCCTCTGCAGACGATCTTGTTTTCCATCACTCTAGTGGTTGGGTAAAAAACAGTGCATCTGGCCACCAAGGGTCACATTCAATATGCTTTAGCCTTCCTAGAGCCGACAGTCTTTGATTGGTGGTCTAGAGTGCAGGTCAATATGAAAGACCAACTTACTCGATATAAGACAGGGAGACAAACAATTCAGTTACGGGACCATTTTGATCACTTTCTTCTATGAGCGGGTCCCAACCATGTGACCTCGGGTATTGATACTAGATCAGGGGCCTAGTGATCTGAGGATGGTGCGTCAGGCATAGCATATGATCTAAGTCATCAGAGGGAGAGTAGAGTACCACTATGGAACTCGTGGATACTTTGATGGAGAACAAAGTTACCAAATTAATGAGAACTCTTTGGAGTTCTTATTTTTTTAGAGGTTGAATTTAGTGGCTATTTTTACCCATGTTTCAAAAAATGGTGCTACCGGTAGCACCCTTTTTCTTTTTAGAGTTAAAATTGCAAAGTCTTGCAATCATCATCTATAAAGTTGCAAACAAAAACCTTAATCGACCTTGGATACAAAAGGTGGTGCTACTAGCATCACCTGCTTTTTTTAGGTTAAAATTACAACTTGGTTGAAATCGTGGTCTCCACAACTAGTACATCTAAAAAAAAAAACTTAAAATCAACCTTTGAAAGTAAAAGTGGTGTTAGAAGTAACACCCACTTTTGTGCATGGTTAACATTACAATTTGTTTGAAACCATAGCCTTGACAACTAGTATCATTGTGAACCAAGACCACAACATTAACCTCTAAATTGAAACATGATGCCATAGATAACACATTTTTTTTTTAGATTAAAATTGCAACATTTTTTTGACAAATATAGAGAAAAAACCATCAAACAAATAGAAAAAAATCATGTTTTTTTTCAAAAAAAAATAAATAAAAACAACAAAAATGAACAATTTAATTAAAAAAACTTAATAATATTTAAAAATGTGCAAAAAACAATTCAAATTGAAAAAAAAAACTCAAACAAAAAAGGACAAAATTAAAAGAGGACAAAATTAAAAGATTGTATATCATGTTTTTTTCCCAAAAAAAAAATAAAAACAACAAAAATGAACAATTTAATTAAAAAAACATAATAATATTTAAAAATGTGCAAAAAACAATTCAAATTGAAAAAGAAAACTCAAACAAAAAAGGACAAAATTAAAAGAGGACAAAATTAAAAGATTGTATATATTATTATTAAAATATTGAAAAAAAATAATTTGAAAAAATAACTTTATATTATTTTAAGCGACAAAAGAAATTAAAAAAGAAATTTCAAAGAATAAATTTAATTTAATTTTTTTTTTAACTATAAAAAATTAATTATAAAACAAAACAAAATTTAAAAAACAAAAATTTAAACACATTAACTTTTAAACTATGTAAAATAAAAACGTTTATTAAAAATTAAAAACAAAATAAATATTTTTGTAAAAAATAGAAATTAAAAAAAAAAAGTAAAACATTAATGAAAATTTTAAAATAAAAAAAATGGACAATTTTTTTTTTAAATGGCCTTTGTAGAGGGGAGGGGAGCGGGCGATTCTTGGAATCGCCCCTCCCCCCAACATATGCTCGTTCCATCCTCCCAACCACCCACAATATATATGCTAAGTCCCAGCCTTGCCTCCTCCCCCACTCGACCCACGTGGCCCACTCGCTCCCATGTCCATCGTCCACTCTACTACCAACTCCTTGTCATCCCACCCGTAACGAGCAATGGGGTTACAATCAATGTAGGTTTTTTAGGGTATAGTCTCAAAATATTTGCAATTTTAAGTAAAAAAAAATGTGCTACTTGTAACACGATGTTTGGATTCAGAGGTTGATTTTGTGATTTTGGTTTACAATGATACCGATTGTCAAGCTCATTGTTTCAAATAAGTTGTAATGTTAACCCTGAAGAAAAGGGGGTGCCAATGTTAGCACCTCTTTTTGTTTCGAGGATCAATTTTAAGGTTTTTATTGTAATAGTACTGATTGTCAATTCTACGATTTCAACCAAGTTGTAATTTTAACCTTGAAAAAAAAGAGTGATACTAGTAGCGCCACTTTTTGGAACAAGGATATTTTAACCACACACCAAAAAAAGGGTGCTACTGGTAGCGCCACTTTTTCAAACGAGGGTTGATTTTGGTGTTTTTGAGCCAAAAATATGGCTTTTTTGGGCTAGAGTTCTCGTTTTGAGGTCACAATTCTTGTTAAGTTGGTAGTTATGTTGGAAGGGCCAGATAGTAGCCATCGAGGACTTCCCTTATGAGGGGACTGACTACCGATAGGATCTAGAGTTGACACTCCCCTCGGGAGAACAATACAGACCACTCGGTAAGTGTTGTGAAAAATATTTTTTGAACTTTCACTTTTATAATGTTTTTGGATTTTTAGAATATGCATATTTTTTTTTATGCAATATGACTAACCAAATGATTGTACTGACACAAATGTGGGACTAGAACTGCCAATAGGATGGGATTGAGCCCACTGCAGGAGCGGTGATGAAAACACTTCAGAGGAAGAGAGAGGGGGTGATTTCGAGGATCTCCACAAGGTGCATAGAAACTTAGAGGGGCTAACCATGGGAGTGCCCCCTGTCTATGGATGGATAAAGGGATAACCACCCCACTATGCAAAGTTTCCCCTAGGAACAATGGTATATGTGGAAGGCATAGAGATTATAGGAAACAATGTGCTACCACCCCATTGTGCAAAGTCTCCCCTATGAACAATGGTATATGTGGAAGGCATAGAGATTATAGGAAATAATGTGCTACCCCCATCGGATATTGAATACCCCAGAAACATTATTGTCCCCAGACCGATTAGGAACATCCCCAATGATCCAAAAATGCTTAGACACCACTTATTCTTGAAAATATATACATGCAGTACTAACTTGTTTCCGTATAATTTCTAGGATCTATTGAGGTCATTGCAAAAATTTGATGATGCGATTTGAACCCAAAAACTCATAAAATTGAAGAAACACATGTAACATGACTCACATATGTCAATTTAATCGATGCTATTAAATTACATTACTCAAAACAATAACATAAATTCACCATTGAAATCCTTGTGAAATTATGAAACTTTTGACTGTAAACTCGACCACTTTCCAAACTTGCTCAAATTCACACGCTTTGGCACACAAAACAATGCATTAAATACTCATAAATAACAAATTGAGTACATAGTTTTTCAAATGACCTCAAATAAAAAAAATAGACCTCATATTCATGATCCTTGTGAAAAATCGTGCAATTTTGATTTGCAACACTTGAAATTCCGTCAAGGTACCATTTGGCACACTTTATGGTGCAATACAAAATTAAGTTGTACTTGCATGTACTTCTATACAGTCCATACAGTCTCGAAATCCATGCATACCTTGAACTTCATGCAGTCTCAGACTCTGTTCCTCGGGATGCGTGTCATTTTTTTTACTGTGTGCAACATTGGTATTTGTGCCCATTAAATAGTCCCAATCTCCAACCTCCCACACAAAATTAGTGCCAACTTGTTTGCTAAATTCAACGAGAATCTTTGCTATATATGGAGTGTTGGTGTAGTGGTTAGAAATGTCTTTTATTATAGTGGAGGTTTTAGGTTCTATTCTCGTGTATGCACATTCATTGGTTATATGTTATACATATTATATAGTTTTTTTTAAACATTTGTTGGTTGGTTAAGTGGTAATTAATATATATTATATATAATATATATGCCAACAAACTCCTGCCAAAATATGTACTAAGCCCTCGCACTGTATGGTGTAGGTCGTATGGTATAGGGTAAGGACCAGGAGCTGGGGGCTAGCCCTCGACCCTTTTTCTTCCCCAAACGAACTTTAATACAAATACATATATATTAATTGCCATATAGAAGTTAAGAACTACATGGTGGCACGTTGGTTGTGGGAGATTTGGAGGTCATGGGGTCGATTTCCGCGAACTCCATAAAATTTTACATAACTTGAACCATTACAGGCCACTGAGGGGCTGCCATGTGGTAGCGTCTCATTGGCTAATTTGTGCCATGTCTCATTAAATAGTTGGACCACTTGGATGCCAACTCAATTGTTGTCGAATTTGGCACATCACTTGTTTTTGTATGAAGATGTGTCACTATTTACGTCACCATTCCACGTGTCACCCTCTGGTGGTGCCACGTGGCACCCCTATTTTGCCTAGTTTAACCAAACTTTGACTACCCATAAATTTGGCATACGAGCTTTGTTTGACACGTCGTTTGCACCGTTGGAAAGATGACGATGAGATCTATGCAATGATGTCATTTTTTTAGATGACTTGATATGTTCAAATTTTGAGCATTTATGGATCCCTTGGGACCTCTATGAGTGTTCTCGATCCTCCTAGACCTCTGTGAGCATTTTGGATCCTCCTGGATCACCCAAAACCACTAAGTATATTCCAAACGAAGGAAAACTAGCACTCAACATTATCAATATCCTCGTCGAAATGGTGGAGGTGGAAGGAATTCTACTCCCCATGCCGAAGCCAAGGCTTGGCCCCCCATTGAAAACATATTCATTTGTAGGCATCGAAACAGATGGGATGGGTGTAGGAATGATTGGTATACTTATGGAAGGAAAAGAGGACACAACCAACATCCCCCAAATGGAGACACTTGTGGAAACAGGTATGGACAGTGTAGGTCCAATGACACTTAGAGATGACAAGGTGGACATCGTTGGGATGCCCACTGCCACGCTTGTCGACGAACTTGAAGGCTGGTGTAAATTGGATAAAAAACTTTGGCCTGACATGATATAAGGATCACCAAACAAAGAAAATGGCTCACTGAAGATTTCCCTAACATGAACGAGTATAGGGTTGTCAAGACCAGTCAAAGGAGGGTTAAAACGTGGTAGAGGACTTTCGTCGACCACTTCCACTTCGACAAACTCACTCTCCTTGGACCTGTTATTAGACTCTTCAAATTCTTGTTCACCTAGCTTGCACCGCTTAAGAGGTGGTTGTTCCTCTCTGATAGGTGCAGGTCCTCGTTGTCGATAGGACCAGTGATGTGGTTGTTTAGCCACAATGAATAATATGTGTTAAAACTAAAACCACAATTAACCTAAGTTCGACGTAGATTCAGAAACAAAGATAACACCCCTAAAAAATCTAGGCCAACAACAGGAAAATCAATGGATCATGGTTCCTTTTGAAAACCAACCCTTTGGGGGAGATGAAGTCCCCAAAATATTGGCTAGAGAAGGTGCAAGGAATAGTTACGATAATCTACACAAAGCATCCTTGATCGATGCAAGTACCATTTATTAAGGAAGACACCCTCTGGGGGAATTGAAATTGTGATTGAACATCTGTCCTAGGTACCTAGGAATGGTCACTAGGGTTTCCACTTCACAATTGATGAACAGGTGAATTGTCATAGGTCTGACCACACGTAAGGGTAGGGTAATTAAGCCTAAATCTTCCAAAGCACTAACTCATAGGGACACTTGGGCACTAATAAAACCCTCGTATATGTAGTAGTTGAAGCAGTCTAGCAAACACCAAGACAAACAGAGAGGGGTAATCACCCTACTTGCCCCAATGTGACCTTGTGCTTTACTCATGTTTCAAAGGAGGCTCATGACACACTGGTTGTGAAAATGGGTTTATACACTCTTTAATGACGTCTAGGTTTCATTTTGTGGCCTTGGAGAGTCAATTCTCCAATCGTGCACTAAGGCCCTAATCTTGTTTATGTTGGTGTTGCTATCAAGAAAAAGATTCTAATTATTTTTAGATTTCTTGTTCTTTTTCTTATGGTTGTTTTTAAGTAAAGGGAAATGAATGAAACTTCAATGGTGTGTTCTTGACTCTTTTCAAATCCAAAGCAATGCAAAAAATGAAGTGAAACAATGCAATATTTTCACTTTCGATGAATGCTAGCTAAGGAAGGGAGGAATACCTTTCTTTACAAGTTTTATAATCAACAACCTCACAACCACAAAACAACCATGCAAGGCAAGCCAATAACTAAACAAGATATTTTAATCAAACACAATGATGCACTTTGTTCTTCAAATGCTCAAAAGATTTTATGAAAGCAAGTTTTTTTTTTTCATCTTCTATTGATATACAACAAGTTTCTTAAACTAATTAAGAAAAAAAAAATTGCAAACAAAAAACCAACAAACAACACACAAGGGTTGTAGGATATCGATAGTGATGCACCAAAGCACACTCCAATGTCTTTATGAGAATCACAACCCAAAATTTACAATGTGATCTAGCAATGTAAACCAAATGCGAAAAGGCACTCACAAACCAAGTGCAAAAGGGAAAGAAGAGACAACCAGATCTAAAAATATCTATTGGGTGTGTTGTCCCAATCTATACTTCACTAGACAAATATCACATGCAAACAAGTAGTCCCAACAAAATATTCAAAAAACCTCAAATTCACTTCAAATGAAAATAGCAAAAAAGAGGTTCGAATAAAGGGAGGATTAGAATGATCAGATCACCTATGGGCTCATCAAACTAGATACATCCAAATGCGATCAAGGAAATTCAAGGAAACTTGAAAAACAATCACTTATGGGGGAGGTCGCAACCCAACAAGTTTCCAGCTAGCGACCATCTGTAGGAGGTCGTAAATAAACATGCATGGAGCTCGTGATCGATCGCTCTAGTATGAACTACTCAGTTGCAATCGTTTGTAATTTTTTTGGAAAAAGCCCAGATCTAATAGATCTTAACGATCTGTGACGAGCCGCATAAATGTCAACATTTTACATCCTTTTTTCTCTATTCCTAATCCTTTTTCACTTACTTATGACCTTGTATTAGTTTGTTTTAATGTTTATGTGTGGGATTTAGAACCAAAGTTTTTTCCATTGCATTTCCTTAGTATTTCGTATGAATTATGGTTAAATATTATATAAATAACATATTTTGCATTTATCTTTGAAAAATAGGTACGCCTATTGATTGTTGCAAAACTAGTTGTCACTGTTGTTACTCATACAACAAAAAATCTATGAAGTGGGTACTTTATATTTTTAATATGAGACAACATCATATCAACATAAGGTTATCCTCAAAATGTCTCAACAACCCAAATCGTACTTTTTGAGAAATCAACATTTTATCACTTCGTGCAACACTAGAAGCTACAACACCCATACATTTATTACAACACCCACGTAGTTGTTGCAACACCAACTCAGTTGATGCAACACCCACATAATTATTGCAACACCAACACAGTTGTTGCAACACCCACAATGATGCGGCAACATCTCATGATGCTGGAACACCATCCTGTTGTTGCAACACCATCTTGATGCTACTACACGGTTGTTGCTACAATTGTTATTACATAGTTGTTGCTACTCCATGGGATAGTTGTGTGGCTCCACATAAAGTCAATCTTGAACCACCACCAACCATGGAAAATATAAGTTATATGGATTAATTATGAATAATGGATTTTCCATATGCATAAATCCATTTTTCTACAATTTCATATTTTCCAATTTAATTTGGGTAGCTACAATTTATTTGCCGGATATCCCAAATTATAATTTTAATAGTTTGAAGACAAATGAGGCAGTTTGTTGTTGGATATGGGTGCAGATTTGATTTTCCACACAAGATTTGAAGATCTCCATGGCATATATTATGCATCTAAGAAGTGAAACATTATTCAAATCCATTTGGGATGTGTTTTGACCAAGTTGTTATAAGCTACATCTCCAACTTCAAATTTGACTTCAAAGGCATCCTAAAGTCAAGAGTTAACAACAATCTTGGAATTCTTAGACAAGTTGTTAGGAAGGATCTTGGAATTGTGTATTTATTAGCAAATTGTTAGCAAACCACATGAGAAACTTGTGGATCTCATTTATTATTTGTTTCAATAAAATTTATGTATAAAAGAGAGTTCCTTCTCCATTCTACGAGGAGGACTCTTGGAGCACAAGTCCAAATTATGATGGAATAAAAGTATATTTTCTGAAATTTCATCCTAATTTAGATTTTAGTTTTATAATTTATGCAATATGTAATTAGAATTAATTTATTTACATCATAGATTAGTTGTAGATTAATTTAATTGATTTGTGTTACACATGTAGCGAGTGTTGATATAAAATAATATCAACATTATGTTCTATGGAGGCAGGGCCCCATAGAATAGAACAAAGTGTTGTAGGTAGGTTTTTATTTTTTTATTTTATTTTTTATTTTTTAATTTTTTTAATTTGTGGTTGTGTAATTTAATTCTGCAATTAGTCATTCACAAAGGATTTATTCAATTGTTTCTGTAATTAATTTCTCGTTGTGAAATTCAAATCACTCATGCAATTAATCATTCATGCAGGATTGCAATTATTTATGTATTTGATCATTCATGTGGGATTGCAAATTGGGTTTGCATTCTTTAATTCGTTTTTTTAATAAATGTGTTGAACGTAATGGTTACGTTTTTCGGTTTGAGTAATGACTGAATTATTTAATTAGTTTAGTTTCAATTTCAATTACATTCAATCAGGGTCATAACACTAAGGGCTTCTAGGCCGGTTGAATTAGATTAGTTTACTTTCATTTCTTGTGATTTCAATTGCATTCAACCGAGGTCATAGCCTTAAGGGTTTCCATGCTAGTTGAATTAGCTTAGTTTACTTTCCTTTAAGCAGGTGTGGATTTTATTTCCTGTAGTTTGTAGAACCTTTCCAGAACTCTTGAATTGTCTATACTCTCCTGGCAAAAGTAATCATTGATACTATGACTACACAACAAACCAGTGGAAGAATAGAGTGCAGTCTGCATATACAATGCATGGTAAGTCACAAGTTCCATACGAGTCTTGGATTCACAATTAAATGCAGAGTCTTTCTAACTGTCTTTTTGAAAAATTAGAAAGTTAATTAAAAAGCTCATCATTTGTGGTGTCGTTGTCAGGGAGTTACCAAATATGCATTTTCATTCTTGCATTGGTTTGAAATTCATAGATTCATTTTCATTTTTGCATTGGTTTGAAATTCATAAATGCATTCTCATTCTTACATTGGTTTGAAATTCATAGGGGCATTTTCATTCATGCATTGGTTTGAATAGTATTTGTTTACTTAGATACATTGATTGAGTTATTCAAGATTTTTTTTGTGGTGCAGTAAGAGCCACCCATGGTACTAATCTCTCTTTTGCAGGAGGCTTGGTAGGAGGAAAGAAAACATCGGTGAATGAAGAAAAGGAGCCAAGGGGATGACAAAGCCTTCAAGTTTGATTTTGGTATGTACGCTTTGCAAATTACAATTTTGTTGTGGACAATTATGAGATGTTGTTTTCCATCTATTCTTGTCTCTTTCCTCCACTTGCATGACACTCTTCTTTCTCATTCTTCATCTTCCCCCTCTTCTCCTCCCCCCCTCATTCCTTTTCCAACCATGAACTGTTATAACAAGATTTGCCTCACCATTGCTATCTTGCACAGAGGGCCTTTTTCCATTTCCCTATGCAGACTTGTCATCCCTTTTTTATGAATCCGGAGCTAAAAATACATATTTTTCCACATATACGTGCCCTATCTACTATACATCATGTGTATACGCAAGCTGCTACACTACAACCCACGTACATCGGGATTTGTGCCAAAAAATACAAAAATGAAGTCGGGTTTCCATGTCACAATAGGAGATCTCTGATCCTTGGCCTTCCATATACTGGAAATGTTTTGACTCGGCCCTTCAGTTGCATTTTGAAGGCTATAAGAGCACAATTATGAGCTATGGAAAAAAGGAGAAAGTATTCAACTTTGAGAGCAAAGTTACTCTGGAGAAATTACTTCATATTGAGTCTGCATCCCTTTGTCCCTCAAGTCTGAACACAGTGTTCAACCCCCAAGCTCTTTCCCTATTGTTGAGAGAACCTCATTATCTCTTTTCTATGAGCTTGCCTTTGGTGGAAGATTGAAGTGGTGGAGACCCAGTTGGAAGGAACTTGGTTTCTTGGTTCCGAACCGTGATGACACGGAAGTTTGTAATGTTATCACTTTTGTTGATCATTTATTAATAGAAATACTCATTTCCCGTCCTATTGGTATCATGCAAATATATTATTATTATCCATGGGCATGCTTGTAATGTTTATTAATGGATTATGCTATCTAATGTGCTAACCTTTTATATTATCAGTATCTGCTTGCTCTACTTGTATGTTGAGAACTTGTCGCAGGTATAAAGTTTTGAGTCGAAGTGCTCAACGGTGGACATCTTCAAACGTTGGAACGAGGTAGGCTTATTTCTTATCTCACTTGCACATTGGTTTATATAGCATATGTTGGAATTGAGTAGATTTCTGCAGTCATACTTGTCTGTTGTGGTTTACCCTGGCCATAGAGAGTTTTTCCCTCATAACAGAATTGGCGACTCCACTGGGGAGAGATATTCTTTCTAAGGGTTGAAGTATTTTTTCTCCTTGCATTGCTCTTTTTACTTTGTGTTTCTTGTCGTATCACTGCTTGACAGATTCTGTTCACTCTGGGTCTGAGTTTTCAGCCTTTTGCCCTTGTCTGGCCTTGTTTTCAAGCTTGTACACACCTTCTGCCTTGACAGTCGTGTATACATGCGTGCTGTCTCACTGCAAGCTGCGTATATACACACTGTTTTATTGAATAGTCGCGTATAACACTTTTCCTTGCATGTTTGCTTGGTTTTGTGATTGTTGGGTGGAATTTGATAGTTGTTGAGCCTTCTTAGGTTTTTGTAGTGCTTGTTAAGCTTATATGGGTTGACAGGAAACCCGTTTGGAGTTGAATTTTTCGGCGAAGTCTTTCTCATTGTTTTTCATTTTTTGATTTGTCCTTGAACTTTGGGTTGTTTGCTTGTCTGCCTATTATTTTGCTTGAGTTATTTCGTTTATACACAGTAGAATTTATATATCAAGTTGCTTATCAGTCCATGCATTTTCTTTTTAATATATTGAAAATACAAAAAAATAGGCATTTTACATTGCTTGGCATTTTTGTCTTCTGAATCTTTATCATTAGCTTAGTGCATTTAGTGAAAGATTGCATTTTACTTTTGAATTGCAGAGTTGAAATTGAAAATTGCATTGTTTTTATACGCATATCATTCATTGAAAAGTTAAAATTAGACTTTGCATTGCATTTATATTTATTTTCTTGCAGAGTCATAATATCATGAGTTTCACTTCCATACCCTTTTGAGTAATCACGACCAATAAAATTTACGCTTTAAACTAAAATTGATTAGTCATGATTTTATTTTTAGGGTGCACAAACTAGTATAGGATTTAGTGCCTTGGAATAGGATTTTGTGAGTAAACTTCTCCAAGGCAATTAAATCAACATATGTGTCTAAGACAGGGAGTTGAGAAGTCCATTGTATAATTGGTAAGATCAGGAGGCTCCGCTCACACCAGAGTTAATCACGAGGTCACGCGAAGTTAGTTGAAGGGATAACCCTTGGATACTCGCCTAACGTTAGAGATATTTCTGTGGATTTATTCATATTTGTGGATCTTTCTAGTACCCATACCTCTGTGAGAGGCGATGCTTTCAAGGTTTCGGGCTTTACTACCCTGCCCATACGGTAATCTAGACTTATGACTGCTCGTTTGTGCATTGATTATACAATGGTTTATTAGTTGCTTGACTTAGGTATCTCATAGGTTACTTGCAGGGGTTATTCTGCTTGTACCATGGGTCAAATAGGGGTCAGACAACACACAACCTTTATGGAGGATTACCTCTTCGGGGGGATCTGACCGACTGGTTGTTAAGCCCACGAGGGCCCCTATAACTAATTTTGTTACCTCCAAACTTTAGCTGGGAGTCTCAGGTCCCTCTTGGACGAAACATACCTTCTTTAGCGAGGGAGGCCACTCAGCCACTTTAGCTCATTTGCATGCATATTGGCTGTTTGAATTTTGGTATTCTTTTTTACTACTAGTTGGCCTTAGGAGTCTCTTTTGGGTGTCATCATGATGGATAGTGGAGTTTCTTTTGCTCCCTCATTTACTGCTATCCATCCCATGATACCTACTCATTTCATGGGGATAGATCCCTCTACTTTTCACAATGGTATGCATAACTATAATGCTCAGTCCGCACCTTGGGTCTCTAGTCATTTTTCTGTTGATATGCCTTCACCTATGCAATCCTCTCCCTGGCCCACGTATATGAATCCTAGCATTGGATCTGGGGGAACCATGGCTCCATTGCCTACCTCTTCGTTTGATATGAGTCGTGTCCCCATGGGAGGTTGGAATCTTCCCCCTTATGGATCCAATGCTAGCTATGTTCTTCCAGGAGCCAATGCTCAGATGGGTACTTATCCTACTTATTATGCCCCATCCATGTATCTTTCATCTGTCATGTCGGTTCCGTCGAACACTTTTTCCATGACAGGCCCTCAAGTACCCTCAGGTATTTCATATGGGGAGAATCAATTTTATGGTTCGGGCAACCCTCTTTATGGAACCCCTTCACAAGGGGGCAGCATATATCATCACTCGAATAATTCTTATCCTACCTCTGTCTCTTCGCAGACCTCGATGATGATGCCCATCCAAACCTCTTCAGACCATTTTGGCATAGGCCACCACCTTTCTGAGCAGGGACATGAGATACACCAAGATCCTTCCTGGCCTGCAATGTTTCAAAACCAATATTTCCCCAGACCTTGGCATCAAATGCCACAATCTACCACTAGCCCAGTCATTGTCAGTCATACTGGTGCTCCATCACCAACCTCTGCCAGTAACGTCGGAGATGGGTCAACATTTTTAACAAATTATGTTGACAACTCTCACCCAACCTCTGCCAATTATGTTGGGGGCACCATCCTATTCACCCCGAGTCACAACTTTGTCACATCTCCAACCTCTATTCATCATATAGGAGAAGACTCTCTTACCTCTGCCAGTCATGACGAGAGCATGTCACAAGTTGTTGTAAACAACACTGGGGGCATCAAGAAGCCCAGATGTCTTAGACGTAAGCATAAATTCCTTTGCAGGACTTATGAAGGAATTCACCTTACTCGTTTGTGTTCGGCTACTACCGAGATACCAGGAGCATGGAGCTCTCCCAAGAGCCCTTCAGATTCCGATACATCTGTAATTTCGTTGCACCCTGTTCTTCCTTCGAGCGACACAGTGCTACCTTCTCCTGACCTCATCCTCGTTATCAAAGATACTATATCTATCACCATGCATCCTCTTCAGCCTAGATCCGAAGAGGTGGTCATACTAGTACAATCTCGTGTCAGTTCCACTCTCCATGTAGAGAATGATACATTCTTCACTCATGTCATCAACATGTCAGATCCTTCTCCTTCGGAACGAGAGAGATTTATTCTTCCCCCGAACGATCTCCCTCCAAGTCCTGACGAGGTTCCCTTCAATTGGGACGACCCGATGGGGCATCCCATACCCCCCCACCTATGTCTTTTCCAATACGAGACATTATTCGAACCATCAGGGAGACTATATACTCCGTTATCACTTTCTCCTCCTCAACTTGGAGAGCTTTGGGTTTTCCCAAGCTTTTGCCAACTATCCGTAAGATACTGACCTTCTGCAGAAGACCGGTATGGAAGCCTTGGCCTCCGCCTTTACATGTTGATTAGAACAACATCACGAGTCTTAGTTAAGCTCTTTTCCAACTCGTATAAAAACCGAAAAGATTGTTGAATGATTTGTCCCTTTCACACTCGTTAAATTGGATTTGAAAGGTCATGAGTCTTAGTTAAGCTCTTTTCCAACTCGTATAAAAACCAAAAAGATTGTCGTGTGATTTGTCCCTTTCACACTCATTAAATTGGATTTGAAAGGTCACGAGTCTTAGTTAAGCTATTTTCCGACTTGTTACCAAAAATATAAAAGATCATCGAGTGAACTTGTCTTTTCACACTCATAATTTGGATTTGAAAAGACGTCTATTTGGCACAAGTTTATCCCTTTTTCACACCAAGTAGACTAAAAGACATAAAAGGGACATTTTTTGGCGTTAAGTTGTGATTGCATCTCATGCCCTTGCAGTATTGAGCCTTTAGCCGGTTCTCACTTTGCGTTATAAATCGTTGCCTAAGCAGTTTTTGCATCCTCAACCAAGCAGAGCCTTGTTTATATCCTTCACAATTTGACACCCTATACCCTGGAGGGAATATCACCCCGAGTGTCCATCTCCTGCATGTTTTTTCTTGCATTGAGCATAGGTACGTTCCACTGCTCGAACTAGTTTTGCTTACTTGCGACACTCGTTTCCTCCTCTGTATCATAGCATTCATTTGTTATGAAAAAATAAAAAAAAAGACGGACGGGAAGGGAGTACTATATCATATTTGGTAGCAGTTATGTCGCCTTTGAACAAAGCACAAAGTTATTGAGTCCTTGTGTCATCATAATTTTGGGTTTAGCATGGCCTCAAGAAGCTGATCATGTTACAGTGTTTTCTCTACCGACTAGTTACTCTTCCAGTCCCTATATAGAACATTATTGATGCCTCCAACATCTAATAGTTACATCATTGAGTCTATGTTGTTGGAGTCTACCATATGTCTCATGCTCTTGTTCAAAGGAAGTCTATCAACCCGTGTCGACCATTTCTCAGAACTCTTGACTTTGCATGTCGGCCATACCCTCAATTTGTCTCAGAATCACATGATACTATGGTCTAATCATGCACCATGGCCCTACTTTCATCATTGGTATGTCACCTTGAACCCAACAGTCGACATTTCATCATTGGTCGTTGACTGGGTGGTTTCCCTTGTGTTCGACGACAAGACATCTATTCACACTTTGGGGTTCGTGCAGTGTCTTGGATGCCATTAGCCTTATTGGTGGTTTCCTCTCCTTTGTCAGCAATTTTCATCATTGGATGCTATTCAGAGGGTCTTTTTCGTGCACCGCTTGCATTTGGCACACGTGAAAGACACACAGGGTCGTTGGTTCGTGAACATGTTCTTCATCCGAACTCCACCAAATTATGAAGCTTCTGCTTTGTTCCTCATGTTGACTGATGAGAGATGCCTTAATGCTCTCCTTTCAGCGGGTCTCTTTCCATCGACTTCAACTCATTTATTCAGGATATGGACCTATATTTTTATGAGTACATTGAGGCTTGCAGTCATTAGTGGCAGGCTCTCTCGCCATTGTCAGATGGGAATACATCAATGTCTCCTGATCAATGGATTCCTCAAGTGTTCGACATCGACTCCTTTATTCACACTTGTAGGAATGTGCTCGGTGCCTTGATACCTACTTTCATTATTGGTAGGTTGTCTCGCATTTGTTAACGATATACCTCAATGACTGGTAATCAAATGATGTCTCATTGTGTTCGAACTCAACTCCTTTATTCACATGATGTAGACTTGCACCTTTGGCGGATAGTGTAGAAGACTTGAAGGCATCACTATGTGGCCGCAACTTTCCTGAGTTGTTGCTTCCCTTTCATTGGACCAACACCTATTTGACTTCAGTAATCATAGGACATCAGATTATACTCCATTGTATACAGATATCTTCAGATTGGTTTTGAGACTGGTTCTACTGGGGCTTGTTCATGATTATGACAACTTTTGGCATATAACCACATTTGTATTTGCCTATTCATGGCCACAGACACTTATTTGGAATATTTTCCACATGGATTTGCATTGTATTCTATTGGCAACCATGTATGTAAAGTCAACACATAATGTAATGGACAACTAGTCTTTCCAGTTGGGTTTACACCACTCCACTTTTGGGTTATTTATAATGTATTTCGGCCATCACAGATTATCCTTTGATCTCACACATTAGGAGGCATCTGTTATAGCAAGATTTGCCTCACCATTGCTATCTTGCACAGAGGGCCTTTTTCCATTTCCCCATGCAGACTTTTCATCCCTTTTTTATGAATCCAGATCTAAAAATACATATTTTTCCACATATATGCGCCCTATCTACTATATAACATGCATATATGCAGGCTGCTCCACTACAACCCACGTACATTAGGATTTTTGCCAGAAAATACAAAAATGAAGTTGGGTTTCCTTGTCACGACATGAGATCTCTGATCCTTGGCCTTCCATATACTGGAAACATTTCAAATCGACCCTTCAGTTGCATTTTGAAGTCTATAAGAGCACAATTCCGAGCTATGGAAAAAAGGAGAAAGCATTCAACTTTGAGAGAAAAGTTACTCTGGAGAAATTACTTCATATTGAGTCTACATCCCTTTGTCCCTCAAGTCTGAACACAGTGTTCAGCCCCCAAGCTCTTTCCCTATTGTTGAGAGAACCTCATTGTCTCTTTTCTATGAGCTTTCCTTTGGTGGAGGATTGAAGTGGTGGAGACCCAGTTGGAAGGAACTTGGTTTCTTGGTTCCGAACCGTGCCGACACGGAAGTCTGTAATGTTATCACTTCTGCTGATCGTTTATTAATAGAAATACTCATTTCCCGTCCTATTGGTATCATGCAAATATATGATTATTATCCATGGGCATGCTTGTAATGTTTATTAATGGATTATGCTATCTAATGTGCTAACCTTTTATATTAGAACTATATGCTTGCTCTACTTGTATGTTGAGAACTTGTCGCAAGTATAAAATTTTGAGTCAAAGTGCTCAACGGTGGACATCTTCAAATGTTGGAACGAGGTATGCTTCTTTCTTATCTCGCTTGCACATTGGTCTATATAGCATATGTTGGAATTGAGTAGATTTCTGCAGTCATACCTGTTTGTTGTGGTTTACCCTAGCCATAGAGAGTTTTTCCCTCGTAACATGAACCCATGGTTTTTGTCTGCAAATACACCCAGTATCTTTGTTTTTGGGAAATTGTGCGTTAAATCTTTAAGGAATTAATGGTTGGTAGTGGTATATAATGGTTCTTGAGTCTGCATGGTAAAGTGTGGTTACAAGTCCCATCTCCTTTATTTGTTTATTGTTTAAATATTATTGCACTATAATTCCTCAGTGGCAAGTGCATAAAAGAATGTAGGATTGATGTTGGTACATCCCATATCCAGACTATTCTCCTGGAAAATTGGCGAGCACTATGGTTGAGTACCTAGGTGTCTCGGTAGATGAGAGTATGTCCATAGGATGACTAACAATTCTGTCTTTGCATCTAGTTTGATGTTTGGCCCTGGAGTACAACAATTTCTTAATCAACCTTATACCAGTGTTTGGCCCAAAGGTACAGTTGGTTCCCAACTAGTATATTGCTCCAAAATCATAGTCTTCGAGTGAAGAGAGGAGCCTTGTCATCTAATAGATTTAAACCAAGTTTTGTCCATATAATTACATGTTTCATCTTCTCTAATTTGTTCTTGAATAATTGTCATACTATAGATAATGTAAGATTGAAATTGATACATCATGTATATAGACAATTCTTCTAGAGAACTAGTGAGCACCATGGTTGGGTACCTAGGTGTCTCGGAGATGGGAATATGTCCATAAGATGACCAATGGTTCAATCTTTACATCTAGATTGATGTTCAACCCTAGAGTACAACATGTTCTAATTAAATCTTATATCGATGTTTGGCCCAAAGGTACAATTGTTCCTAGTGAATATATTGCTCCAATTAACATTCTTACAAGTGAACGATGGGAGAATCATTATTTGACTAAGCCAAATTCTATTTTTATGCATCTTTTTTTTTACAAATTTCCTAAGAACATAGTTGGATTTGGAATTCTAACTGCTCAACTTCATGTTTGGCACCTCAAATCATTTCATATTGTAAGTAACAGGGAACTTTGTGGACTCCCACAATCATTATGTCAAGATCCTATTGTTATCATATTCTTGATTTAAGTATTGTCTTTGCATTTTTCTCCTAGTCTTATCAAGGTGATCTAGCTCAATATAGGCACAGGATGTTTGAATTTTTTGTATGTGGATACCTTATATTCAAAATCATATTCCTACAAAAATTCACGCATATCTAGATCATAATTTGGGATACATATCATGTTGAACAAATTCTTGTAGCATGTGGACTTGTTACAATTACTAAAAACACAGTTGGGACAACCCTATTTTGAGAGGCCATATAGGCATATTTTAAAAACATGTTTCTACCTAAAACATCCCTCGAAATCTATTTTCTAACCCAACTTGAATTTTTCAATTTTGATATCAAAGGAAAAAGATATGGTCAAAACACTTACTAGATGTCAAATAAGAAGTTCACGAACAGAGTTGGGACAATTCATTTTTGGGGAACCTAATGGATGATTTTTTCAAATCTATCTCTAAAATATGTCCTTCTATGGACCTAGTTTCCAACACAGTTTGAATCGCTTCATTTCGATATCTTATGAGAAACTTATGCCCAAAATACTAACTTCCCATCATAAATCTGCACTGTTGAAACTCTGTTTCCTAGTATGTTCATTGGCCTATTTTATCCATCAATTCTTCTTATTTTCAAAACTTGTTTCTATTGAAGATACCTAAATGAACCTGTTAGCACATAAAGTTGTCATGGGTCATGTATAGTTATTGTTAAAACCTGTGTCTACACCTCGGCCGAGTCTCTCTCTTTTTTGCATACCTTCCTATAAGTTTTTCCTCTTCTGGTTGATAAAGTTAGTCCAGTCAAGTATGTTGTATGCACAGGGAAAAGCCATGAGAAAAATGCAGCATTAAGAGCAGTCCATTTTGGGATTGAAATACAAGCAAACATGCAGGTTCTATTTTCAACAGTGGATATCCCATGTACAGTTCAGATTAGTGGCTCTCAGACAATCGAAGTTTAAAAGTCGCGCAAGGATTAACAACTAGACAAAAGCCCGAGTCCCGAAGTAACGAGAGGTTGCCACGTCAACCAAGACAAAGTGACTTCGGGATATTTCCATCCAAATATCCCAAAGTCCTGAAGTCCCGAAGTGACGAGAGACTGCCACGTCAACCGGAAGAAAGTTACTTCATGAGATTTTCATGCCAGCGTTCAAAGGCTCCCGAAGCTCGAAGTCTTGAAGTAATGAGAGGCTGCCACGTCAACCAGAAGAAATTTACTTCGAGAGATTTCCATCTAAGCGTCCCGAAGTCCCGAAGTAAATCTGAGCCATTGAAGGCTGAGGACACGCGTCAATAGATCTAACACTTAAAAAATACAACACATTGGAGGGTTGTGCAAGCAAACTGAAGAAATCTCCCGAAGCCCGAAGACCCGAAGTGAATCCCGACCGTCCAAAACAGGAGGACACGTGGAGGCAGATCTCTCACTTCAAAGATATGACACTCTGGAGGATTGTAAGAACTATGCATTGAAAAGGCCCGAAGCCCGAACTCCCGAAGTAATTGTGGACCGCTAATCTCAAATCAACAAGAACCCTTGATGTTTGTAGCAGGTGAGAAAGGATTAATGACCAGACAGAATCCCGAAGCGCCGAAGTAACAAGCGACTGCCATGTTAACCGGGAGAAAGTTACTTCGGGAGATTTCCATGCTTCACAATCCAGAACTCCCAAAGCTCGAAGTGTCGAAGACACATGGCGCTCATCCATTCGACATAAGCGTGTGGCAACAAAAGCGGGGCGTTCCCAGATCACGGATTGCGATAAGATCGACGACCACACTTCACTGCGGGGACAGAACATGCTCAAACGATAAAATCTTAGAGCGACGTTCCGCAATCGAAACCATGGTATAGATAAAGAGGTACATGAAAGTTGGTGGTGAATTGCGGGGGTCGAAGCGGTGTGGACCCTGCTAGCACAAGATTGGTTTATGCCTCAGCTTTGCATAAGTCCTTCATTATTCATTTTGGCAAATGAATATAATTGTTATGGGATATTTTATTTATTTTGGGGAAACTTAAAATTATATTAGGTTATGCCCAATCTCCAAGTTCAAGCATTAATCGACATCTCAAGACAACACTAGCCAAAGACACAGGCCAATGCCAGCATATTGATCAAGTTATACACAAAGCACCAAGAGAGAGACCATCATTCAAATTTAAGGTGCCAAGTGTCAAGAACAAGCATTGACAACACTCTCACAAGGTTCCAAGCATCAAAATCACCCACAGAAAGTGTTTACAGTTCTCGATGGTTGCTATAGCTATAAGTAATCATTCTCCTTTTTTATCTCAATTATTTTGATGGATGGTGCTAAGAAATTTGTAGAGTTTTCACAGGATTTACGTTACCCAATTGCACGTAGACACACAAGCGAACGCTACCGAAATTTTGGCAGAGACCAAATTGTGCAGAATTATTTTACAAGGACGCTTCTGCCAGTTTTGAGTGACTAACTTAAAACTTGGATGGATGAGCCAAGAGAGGTTAGATAGAGTAGGAGCAGGAAGTTTTCCTCTGTGTGTTCATTTGTAAGCCTGTGGGAATTTTATGATTGTAAGCATTAATGCTATTGGAGACTCATGAGAGCTATGATTTCAGATTGTAAATCTTTTGTTTATATTTATTCTTATTTGAATATATTGCAGATTTGAGGATCAAAGGCTGTCAATGATTTATGGATCCCTAAGCAAAATAGGATTTGTTGTATTTTGCCCATCAATCATTGTTTATATTCAAGTATTTGTTGATTCATTAAATTGAGAGGATCCCTGTTTAGTGAACATTCTATCCTATGTTTTCCTTCTTCCTTCTTCCACCTATAATCATATAATCTTGTTTTCTGTTGAGCAACTTTTGTGTCTTCGATGAGTAGAATGTTTGTGACTCCATTGCCCATTGGTGTAGCCTACTGATCTGCAATTTGTTTCCCTCTCCCTTTCTTTCTCCATCTTCTTGATATGCCTATTCAAAACCAAAATTATCTTTTACATTCTGATGGGTGTTGAGCTTACACTTTAGCAGTCAAAGTGTGACTTTCAATGCTAACAGACCCAAACTTCCCTTGGCAACTTCCGCAATCACGTGCTTATAGAGGGCCCAATCTGAGAGCAATGCGTGGCAACAAACTAGGCGTAAGGCCTTGTCCTGATCCTAAGGAGAAATCAATCAATGAAAGAAGGACTGGTGGTTGAACAATTGACTACCCCCCTTAAATGGAAGCATGAGGGGTTTGGCCGAGAAGACAAAAATTTGTCAGCCCGAAGTACCACAGAAGGTAGTTTTTCCTACATGCCCATACTGACCAGAGTTTCCTTTTGACAGAAGGAACAAGACAAACAAGAGAAGACATAGGGCACTAGAGAAGAGGCGCCCAAGCAACAAGATATGGCTATGGTTTTGATTATAAATACATTGTAGGAATGATATAAAAGGAGGAGGGGGGTTCAACCCAACACCGAAGGAAGTTTTGAGAAATGTTTATGATTGTATATTTTATTTTGTAACTCGGAGGGGCATGTAGTTGTAAATTGTATTGTTATTGAAGATTCATATGACTTGTTTCATCAGACTTGTTTTATTCTTCATCTTGTTTGAACGTATCACGGATTTTAAGGATTAAAATTTGCCTTTGATTGATAGATTCCTGATGCGGTAGAGGATCTGCTATAAGATTGCCTATTTATCATTGTTTATTGTTTAGACACATCTATATTCTCTTTGCAGAGAGGATCTTTTCTTAGCGAACATTCATCTTTATGTTATTCTCCTATTCTTCTCTTCATTGTTATACAAATATTTTGTCTGATAGGGAGCTTAAATGCCTTCAATGAGCAGACTACTTATGACTCCATAGCCCGATGGTCCATCACTAATCTGCAATGATATATGTTGTATTTTCCTTTCTTTAAAGTCTTGTTGATCCACCTACTCAAACCATTTCAATACATTTACATTTTGATGGGTATTGGGCTTATCCTCTTGCAGTCTAAGGGTGACTCTCAGTGCTAACATTATTGGCACCGTTGTCAGGGATGAAAGTGAAGATATCTTCCCTGGGAGAACAACAATGAAGAGATCCAGTTTTAGATGGTGAACTAAAGTTGGACACATTGTTTTGACTGCTCATCTTTCACCATGGTGACTCCATTGTTCGGAAATATATTGGTGACTCCACTGGTTTGAGACATATTAAATGTCTATGGAAGCTATCCTGGACAGGAGGTTTGCCCCACTCAATTTCTCAGCGATAGTTGGTTATCCACATCATGTGCCTCAAATTGATGAATGGAAAGATCTGCTGCCAAGATTTTATGAGGGTGAGAAGGACATCCCTGATGAGCATGTTCTGGATTTTCATGATTTGATGCAACAACTTAACATCCAACATGAAGACATAC
This sequence comes from Picea engelmannii, assembly GCA_009831015.1. Lineage (NCBI taxonomy): Eukaryota > Viridiplantae > Streptophyta > Pinopsida > Pinales > Pinaceae > Picea > Picea engelmannii. Next base: position 1,265,023 of record ML778558.1, on the reverse strand, counting down.
GTATGGAGTTGTTTATGTACTCTCTTCAGGGAGATGCTCGTGTGTGGTATCATTCTCTTGAACCTTCTAGCATTTCTTCACTCAAAGAGTTTCATGTTGCTTTCAATATTCATTGTCAAAAGTTTTATTCCTTTGAGTTAATTTATCATAGTTGTCGTGAGGAGTATAAAGACTGTGTTCAAGATATAACTGATTCTTATGAAGGATGTGATAATGAAGAATATGCCTTGGATGAGGAATCAACTCTTTCTCTTCCTTGTTTATATACATCCGATGAAAATTTTGTTTGTTGTTTTAATAAGGAAAATGCAGAAATTGAGACTGTTCTGGAAACTGATACTCTTTATAGCCTTGTCTCTAAAAGACCTAGATATGAGCAGCCTATCTTTGACTCATATGGTGATGATAAGATATTGCTTCCTAGATTGAATCTCGAAAGGCATTCCATTTTTAACAATGAAGAACAATTTTCTCATGTTGGGTAGAAAATATCTCTTGATATGTCATTCGAGACTCCTCCTTTATTTGATCATTATGGAGACAATGATGAAGATGTTGAGGTATTTTTTGTCCTGGAAGAAAAAATCATTAGTAGCTACCCTTCTGATGAAAATGAAAACTTTTACCAAGAGCAACATGTTAAAGAGAAACATCCATTCATTGATATACATGAGGAGATTTCTTGCAATCAACTAGCAAATGTTTTCAGAGAAGATAAAAGCAAAGTGGATCAACAACCTGAATCAACCATTCATTCACCTATACTTGCAATAGGCATTCAACCATATGTGAGCAACTGTAAAGCAGAGCAGGTTTTTTTTTATCAACCCAGTAAGTCTTATCACCTATTTTATGACCCTATAGGGGAGTACATGGATTTGCATTTCATTAGTGTATTGAAGCCTTCAAGATTTGCCATACCTTCAACATTGGGAAGTAATCTGAAGAATGTAATTAATTTTCCGTCACATTTTTATTATCTCTTGCTGATCAGTGGCAGAGTACAAAATTTTTCCATTAGGAAGTTACTTGAGTGGCTCTGGTGGAAGTTTGTTATCACCTAGCCTATTATAAAAGTCAGTTAGAGTAGGGTCTTGTATATAAATAAGCTCGTGTGCGAGCTTTTCAGTTTTCAGTTTGATTTTAGTTTTTAAATAAGTGAACCCATAGCCCCAGGATAAGACACCGAAGCTGCTTGTTCTTGGCAGCTCACAGGGAGCATACCATCCCCTGTGGAGCCAATGTTAGCACACAAAGTTGTCATGGGTCATGTATAATTATTGTTAAAACTCATGTTAATCCGGATTTTATGAGCAGAACAAAATGAATACAGATTATTAATAGGTGCTTACCACAAAATAACATAGATACAGTAAAATTGGTTTTCTATTTAATAACGAAATAAGCTGAAACTGTAAAATGCAGCAGAAACAAGCTTGTTGGAATGGTGGCCGCTTATCTCTGAGAAGAGATGCGACGACAACGCACATTC